>OU696696.1:157715601-158265601 GCA_916050605.2 Platycheirus albimanus | reverse complement strand
ACAAAGTTTACTGCGTCAACTGCAAGAAGCACGGACACCCAGCCAACTACAAAGGATGTCCTTTTTTGAAATCGAAACTGGCGGAGAAAAAAAAGGCAGCCAACCTTAAAAAAGACACAGCCCAATTGAACAAAGACATGGCAACAAGGACAATCTCTAAAGGACTAAGTTTCGCCCAAGCTACTTCACTTGCAGCAGCTAAGAAACCAGCACTTAAGCCCGTAGCTCCAATTAAAACCCAAAAGCCAGCTACACCCTCAGCAGTCAGCAAAACAACAACACCAGCACAAAAACCCAAACCTTCAGGATCCAAGCAACAACAACAGGGATCTGGTAACATCTTCCTTGACGCGGAGCGGCTCTTTGGAACTGATCTCCTGTCCTTGATCCAAAAAGCCAAGAAGATAGTTCCATCAAACTACGCAAGCCTTGATGACAAGGCTAGGACATTAACAATTGGAAGCATCATATGTGAATTATGCATATAAACCAGCTAAGTATCGTTTCGTACAATGTGCATTCAATTTATTCAATACACAAAAGGGCTTCCTTAAACTTATTTATTAAGTCTAGGAAGCCTGATATTCTTTTCTTACAGGAAACGAACTTGACGTCAAGAAACCTTCTCCAACAGAAAGGATACAACATATTCAGAAATGACAAAACTACGGAAGGAAGAGGCACAGCAATTTACTTGCGGAATACATTAGATGGAGAGAAAATCAACACATCTGGACTCAACTGCTCGGAAGCCACAGCTGTCACTGTAAAGATTTCTCCTTCGGATACTCTACTTCTGGTCTCGGTCTACGTAAAGTGCAGGTCTTCAGTAGTAAATTTATCTTCAGATCTACAAAAACTGTCAACTATGGCGGAGCGGCACACATACTGTGTTATTGGTGGTGATTTCAACGCCAGCCATCCACTTTGGTTAGACACCGTGATTTCCCCTCAAGGACAAGCTATTGTGAACTGGCTGGAAAATAATCCCGACCAACACTCCTCGGCAATCATTTCCCAGCCAAAGCCAACATTCACCAGGACACCATCAACGTTTGACTTCTTCTTGGCAACATCAAATTTCGTCAACCTCCTCCCGCAGTTTCGAAACTACTATTGCACTGCTATAGATAGTGACGCTGACCATCGCGCCGTGGAGCTGAAAGTCCGTACAAATGCTCCCATCACAGTGGTCCAACCTGTACCAGATCTGGGAATCAATTTTGAAAAAAATTATTGGGCCCGATTCAAATTGGATGTAGCTACGGAAATACTAGAAGTCTCAACAAGTAACAACCTTACCAACAACGAGATCAACGAAACCATTGAACGGTTTGAGGTGGCTGTTAACAGTGCAATGGACCGACAAAAGACACCAGGCACTAACAAAGACAGGTACGGAAACCTTCCAGCACACATAATAGCTATCCACAACCACAGACAGAAGCTGAGGAAAAAGCTTCAACGGATCCTTCATCGCACCTTCAACACGGCAAACGATGAATATCGGAGAACACTTTCCCAACTACAATGTACTCAGGTGATGTTCAACAGAGCAGTGAAGCACCACACAGACACATTGTTCAGGAAACGATTGGAAGCGATCAAACCTGGTCCGGATGCCTTCAAAAAAATCAACTCCATTGTCGGTAGGGCAAAAACCATCCCGGAGGTGATTACTCATGGACAGCAGACAGCAAGAACTTCTGAAAAAGCCGAGGCCTTTGCAACCCACTTTGAAGATAATTTTATGGACCGCCCGCCTCTCCATATGCCAGAATTCATCGAAGAAGTAGATTCCTGCGTCCAAGAACTAGCTTCAACGGCAAATACGAGAACAATTACCTCTTTCAATGAAGACAACCCAGCCAGAAATCCCAATCAGAACGAAATATTCACCACCCCCGAGGAAGTTAGTGACGTTATCCTTCACGGAAACTCAAAAAAATCAGCCGGAACGGACAACATTTCTAACTTTGTTTTAAAAAAGTTACCAAATGTCGCCTTTCTACTTCTCACAATTATTTTTAATAATTGTATTAACAGTTGTACCAGTGCCCAAGAAAACAAATCGGACAGACGTGAATGGCTACCGACCCATCTCCTTGCTCTGCTGTGTGAGCAAAGTTCTGGAGTCACTACTTCTCTCAAAGGTACGAAATTTCTGTACGGATAGGAACATCATCCCGGACTTCCAGTTTGGCTTCAGGAACATGCACTCAACCGTTCACTCTCTCATGGGACTACACATGGACGTAACATCAGGACTTAACAGGAAAGAGACAACAGTCGCATGCCTTCTGGACATCGAAAAAGCCTTTGATAGCGTTTGGATCCATGGACTTATTTTTAAGATGACTAGGCTTGGGTTCCCCAGCCCTTTGGTAAGAATTATTTACAGTTTCCTAACTAATAGATTGTTTTTTGTTCAGGTTATTAAGGGAAACTCGTCCACAAGAAGGATTAAAGCTGGAGTTCCACAGGGATCGAAACTGGGGCCGTTCCTTTTCAACATATATACTTCCGACCAGCCAAGTAACACCCAGCGGACAAAGACAAAATTATATGCCGATGATTCACTCACATACTCTACCTCACTCTCTCCAGAGATAGCAGCACGTAGAGTACAGGAGCACATCACCAATCTGTCGGAATACTACTTGAAGTGGGGCCTCAAAATCAACAGTGATAAGACGGAACTTATCTGTTTTCGGACACCGGTAACCAGTAACAGTGGACGAAGAAGGTTTGCCACAAGATGCCAAAACATCAGCATTCAGCTGCCAGACAGATCTGTAGTGAAAGCAACCGACTCTTCAAAATATCTTGGAGTAAACTTTTCAAACAAGTTGAAATTCAACAAACACGCTGAAGCCATGGTAAGGAGAGCCAACTTTTCTTTTCACCTGGTGCACCCACTCATGAGGAAGCCAAATGGATTGACCACAAAAACCAAATTGTTGATGTACAAGCAGCTCATCCGCCCAGTACTGACATATGCTTTTCCAATTTGGTTCACCATTTCACCAACAGCGATGAAAAAAATCAAAAAAATTGAGAGGAAAGTTCTGCGAGTCTGCACAGGATTATACCGGAACCCCACAACAAGAAAGTATTGGCCGAATAAGATGCTGTATGAACAATCAGGAATTATCCCCATTGACGACCACATGATCCAGCTATCCAGCCGGATTCTAGGAAACCTGGAAGGACACCCAAACCCGGAGGTACAGCAACTTCTTCAAGGACTCATCGAACCCCACGACAGATACCTCAGCGTGAGAGCCATCACGGACGACCGCTACAGAAGCATTATTCACAACGATGGAAGACCTTTCTACGACAAGGCTGACAGTGGACATTATAGGGGCTAATCCCCTTAATAGTTCTTTAAAAAAAATATATATATATTATAAATTATCCATTTATATTTTTATAGAATATAAAAAAATAATTATTTTAACATGTAATAGATTAAGGCGACAAGAATATACATTTTGTAAAAAATATATATTATATAATAGACATAAGAAAACGACGGCCCCCTTTGTGCCGGAATCATTTTGTAAAATAGTAATAAGCTTAATTTTAAGACAATTGTATATAAAATTTTTTGCACCTAATAAAAACACTTAATCTAAAAAAAATCAACAACAACAACAACACCAACAACAACAACAACAACAACAACAACAACAACAACAACAACAACAACAACAACAACAACAACAACAACAACAACAACAACAACAACAACAACAACAACAACAACAACAACAACAACAACAACAACAACAACAACAACAACAACAACAACAACAACAACAACAACAACAACAACAACAACAACAACAACAACAACAACAACAACAACAACAACAACAACAACAACAACAACAACAACAACAACAACAACAACAACAACAACAACAACAACAACAACAACAACAACAACAACAACAACAACAACAACAACAACAACAACAACAACAACAACAACAACAACAACAACAACAACAACAACAACAACAACAACAACAACAACAACAACAACAACAACAACAACAACAACAACAACAACAACAACAACAACAACAACAACAACAACAACAACAACAACAACAACAACAACAACAACAACAACAACAACAACAACAACAACAACAACAACAACAACAACAACAACAACAACAACAACAACAACAACAACAACAACAACAACAACAACAACAACAACAACAACAACAACAACAACAACAACAACAACAACAACAACAACAACAACAACAACAACAACAACAACAACAACAACAACAACAACAACAACAACAACAACAACAACAACAACAACAACAACAACAACAACAACAACAACAACAACAACAACAACAACAACAACAACAACAACAACAACAACAACAACAACAACAACAACAACAACAACAACAACAACAACAACAACAACAACAACAACAACAACAACAACAACAACAACAACAACAACAACAACAACAACAACAACAACAACAACAACAACAACAACAACAACAACAACAACAACAACAACAACAACAACAACAACAACAACAACAACAACAACAACAACAACAACAACAACAACAACAACAACAACAACAACAACAACAACAACAACAACAACAACAACAACAACAACAACAACAACAACAACAACAACAACAACAACAACAACAACAACAACAACAACAACAACAACAACAACAACAACAACAACAACAACAACAACAACAACAACAACAACAACAACAACAACAACAACAACAACAACAACAACAACAACAACAACAACAACAACAACAACAACAACAACAACAACAACAACAACAACAACAACAACAACAACAACAACAACAACAACAACAACAACAACAACAACAACAACAACAACAACAACAACAACAACAACAACAACAACAACAACAACAACAACAACAACAACAACAACAACAACAACAACAACAACAACAACAACAACAACAACAACAACAACAACAACAACAACAACAACAACAACAACAACAACAACAACAACAACAACAACAACAACAACAACAACAACAACAACAACAACAACAACAACAACAACAACAACAACAACAACAACAACAACAACAACAACAACAACAACAACAACAACAACAACAACAACAACAACAACAACAACAACAACAACAACAACAACAACAACAACAACAACAACAACAACAACAACAACAACAACAACAACAACAACAACAACAACAACAACAACAACAACAACAACAACAACAACAACAACAACAACAACAACAACAACAACAACAACAACAACAACAACAACAACAACAACAACAACAACAACAACAACAACAACAACAACAACAACAACAACAACAACAACAACAACAACAACAACAACAACAACAACAACAACAACAACAACAACAACAACAACAACAACAACAACAACAACAACAACAACAACAACAACAACAACAACAACAACAACAACAACAACAACAACAACAACAACAACAACAACAACAACAACAACAACAACAACAACAACAACAACAACAACAACAACAACAACAACAACAACAACAACAACAACAACAACAACAACAACAACAACAACAACAACAACAACAACAACAACAACAACAACAACAACAACAACAACAACAACAACAACAACAACAACAACAACAACAACAACAACAACAACAACAACAACAACAACAACAACAACAACAACAACAACAACAACAACAACAACAACAACAACAACAACAACAACAACAACAACAACAACAACAACAACAACAACAACAACAACAACAACAACAACAACAACAACAACAACAACAACAACAACAACAACAACAACAACAACAACAACAACAACAACAACAACAACAACAACAACAACAACAACAACAACAACAACAACAACAACAACAACAACAACAACAACAACAACAACAACAACAACAACAACAACAACAACAACAACAACAACAACAACAACAACAACAACAACAACAACAACAACAACAACAACAACAACAACAACAACAACAACAACAACAACAACAACAACAACAACAACAACAACAACAACAACAACAACAACAACAACAACAACAACAACAACAACAACAACAACAACAACAACAACAACAACAACAACAACAACAACAACAACAACAACAACAACAACAACAACAACAACAACAACAACAACAACAACAACAACAACAACAACAACAACAACAACAACAACAACAACAACAACAACAACAACAACAACAACAACAACAACAACAACAACAACAACAACAACAACAACAACAACAACAACAACAACAACAACAACAACAACAACAACAACAACAACAACAACAACAACAACAACAACAACAACAACAACAACAACAACAACAACAACAACAACAACAACAACAACAACAACAACAACAACAACAACAACAACAACAACAACAACAACAACAACAACAACAACAACAACAACAACAACAACAACAACAACAACAACAACAACAACAACAACAACAACAACAACAACAACAACAACAACAACAACAACAACAACAACAACAACAACAACAACAACAACAACAACAACAACAACAACAACAACAACAACAACAACAACAACAACAACAACAACAACAACAACAACAACAACAACAACAACAACAACAACAACAACAACAACAACAACAACAACAACAAGGCTGTGTGAAGTTGGCACCCCACTTGTGAAATTTTTTATCGAAATTTATGCAGTTCGTTTGCCCATCGTTAGCCCACGTTTGCCCACCAAAAATTTTCGTTTGCCCACCCTTGGTTTCGGAAATAATCAAAATTTAAAATTTTGGTTGAAAGACAAAAAAAAAAAAAAAAAGATGTAAAAATCGATTTTTTTTAAACTAGTGCATAGTAAAAAATTAAAATTTTCGTTTGCCCACCCTTGGTTTTCCAAATAATCAAAATTAAAAATGTTGGTTAAAAGACAAAAAAAAAATTTAAAATACACAAGAACACGTTGACAATCAAAAATTATAGTTTGCCTATATCACCACCCTCCATCTAGAAAATATTGAGAAAATTAAATTTTGAAGTTTGTTAAGGTTGCTCCTTATTGTGAAAGTCTTGAGTCAAACTAAATAATATACCTACCTATACTTGATATGCATCCTAAGAAAAAAAAAAATTAATTGAAATTATTAAATTCCTAAATTTTTTGAAGTACCTACCACATTGCACATCTATATCTAATATTAGGTACCTACATCCAATTTGTTTTTGTAGACCTCTGTTTTCCCATACGAAAATTATGTCTTATTATGCTTATGTCTTTCTAATAATATAATGTAATTACATAGCATACAATATAATTAGGTACCTATGCCTAAATCACGGAATATATATATAAATAAAAAAAAAAACCGATAGGTACCTACCTACATACAAAATTTACAAATAATATTTTCATTTTCATTTCAATTCATTTATTCATTCCATCTTAGGCTAAATAATTACAATTATTAAAAATAAATATCATTACATTATAAACTAATTTTGGAAAGAATAATTGTGAACATTCTGTAACTAGTTAAAGTTAGGGATGAATGTTACATTATTATACCATATTACACATACAGCTTGTTTTTTTTTTCACCAAATGCACAAGGTGCTAAGAAATATGAAAACATCCAACTCATAGGAGCTTAACTGTACTACTTACAACTAACTAAACTATGCTTCTACCCCGCACCTATAGTACCTAATACTGATAGGTTCCTATATAGGAATTTAAAGTTATTTTTCAAATACATTTTTCTACAAAAATGATAAGTTTATATATATACTAGCTGACCCGGCGAACTTCGTTCCGCCTTAAATTGATTAAATGTCCCTTTCCAAAGTCGAGCCTCTCTTAAGAAAGAATTAAACAATTGATATTAAATTGATTAAAATTACTTTTATTTAAACAGAAATTATTAGGGCACTGCAACGCTTTGTGATAACAACGTTGTTTGTTTTGTTGTCCGGTGCATAAACAAACAATGCAGATGGCTTTCCGACACGCGAACACGCCACGTACAGTTGTCCATGTGAAAAGCAAGGGAATTCAAGATTAAGGCCACACACTTGTAACGATTGGCCTTGCGATTTGTTAATTGTCATGGCGAATGCGATTCGAATGGGAAACTGAATCCGCTTTAACTCGAACGGCAAGTCGTTCTGTATCATAGGAATTCTTGGAATGAGAACTTCTTCGCCTTTGAGCTTGCCTTTGATTATTGTTGCTTGGATGACGTTGTTCATGAGTTTCTTCACTGTCAACCTAGTTCCATTGCATAATTTTGGTTGGTTCAGATTTCGCAGCATTATGATGACAGAGCCGACTTTGAGTTGCAAATTGTGTGGTGGTAGACCAGGAACATCCAACGAATTCAAAAATTCAATTGGATAGTTTGTTGCTTCATCATCATTTATTATGCGATCCACCGATTAAAACGAATGCGATTTTATTTTGAATGATGAAATTCAAATCATCGACGTCCTTATTTTTCGCAGCTAATATCGCGCGTTCACTGAGCCAATCGTGGTTTAAATAATTGTGACCGATGTTAGGGAACACTTTACTGATGAGCTCTTCCTTCGATGATGTGAATTCACAAAAATTCAGCGGGAACGAAATCAGGCCAGTTGCAGCATCAACGGTAATTTGACCATTTCCAATTGTAAACAGTTGTTTTGCAAAATCATCGGCTGATGGATCGTTCTGCAACGCAACTCGCATGTTCGTCGTCAACCGCAGCTTCTTTTTGTATCGCCAGAATTAAGATAATTTCAGGCAAGCGTTGAGTTCATCTGCAGGCGTTGATCGCGGGATTACTGGTTAAATTTGACGGAAATCACCGGCTAGCAATATCATTGCTCCTCCAAAGCATCTCACATTGTTCCGTAAATCTTTCATTGTTCAATCAAGAGCCTCCAATGCTCGCTTGTGTGCCATTGTGCATTCATCCCAGATGATAATTTTGCAAGTTTTCAACACTTGTGCCATAGCTGAATTTCTTGAAATATTGCATGTTGGTTCGTCATTCAACTGCAGATTCAGTGGCAATTTTAACGCTGAATGTGCGGTGCGACCACCTTCCAACAACGTGGCCGCTATTCCAGAAGAGGCAACCGCAAGTGCGATGTCGGATCTTGACCGAATTGAAGCCAAAATCAAGGAAAGGAGAAACGTTTTGCCAGTTCCACCAGGTGCATCCAGGAAGAATATGCCACCGTTACCGTCGTCAACCGCCTTCATCAAAGAGTCGTACACGTTCTTTTGCTCGGGATTTAGCAGTGGGACATTGGTGCGAACTGTTTCTGTCAAAGCGTCTTGATCGAATTCTCGCTCGCGTTGCAATTCTCTATTAAATGCATCGTTCATTGAGCGATTGGGGGTTGGCATTCCCAGTTTACTCAACAGGTTGCTGCACATGAGCATACACATGTCTTCGATCAATATCAGCGCCTCGTTGCGGATCTCATCGTGCATTTGAAGTTCGGGATTTGATGTTGTTCTTCGAACTCGATGCAAAATATCGTCAGCCATGTTGTCCTTGTACTTGCCCCACAATATGAGGGGGTTCGATGGAAAACATGTCGAGATGATGATGGCAAACAATGTACGAATTTGAGTCGCAGGCGCAGAAACTGTAGCATCGGCAAGTGTTGCGTCCCAATGATTGTCGTTGGCAAGCAAATTCATCCGCTGACAGGCTTCTCTAAATGTGGCACACAGCACACCATCAACAGTCCGCAGGTTCTCGTACGAAGTTGGCCAAAACAGGTAATTTTACTTTTCCTCCTGCACAACACAACCCAGGCGTTTCCGCCGAGAACTTCAATGCATTGCAATGCTGACAGACGACATTCAATGGCCAAATATTAACGCACGGAAGATCATTGTACGTTAGTGTGGAATCATATCTGAATGTAGCCCGATTTAAATTATAAGGTGGCGCTCGTGTCCTTCGCTCTTTACGTCGATTAAAGTTACGTTCATCTAGATCATCATTTGTACGACGGGTGGCTCTTGCTACACGATCTGCTTCCATATGATTGGCTATATCCTCTTGTGAAAATGCGTCACGCATGTTAGTCATTCGTAAACGGACTTGTTCATTGCGATGTGCATGCTGTTCATCCATTTGATTCGCACGTAGATTAGCCACTCGTCTCGTATTTTTATTGCGCGCTCCAATGTTTGATTGCCTTATTGGTGGCATAATGACACCTACGCGATCTGCTTCCATATGATCGGGTATCTCCTCTTGTGATTCTTGATTCGCATTCGCACGCAGAATAGCCACTCGTCTCGTGTTTTTATTGCGCGCTCCAATGTTTGATCGTCTTATTGGCGGCATAATGACACTTATAGAAAAATCCTGCAGGGACAATATCATTAGCATAACCATCTATACCAATTGCATTACACACAAATAGGTCGTTCACAAAATACCTTATTAAAATTCGTTATCGATAAAATTAAAGCCTCAATTTTAGTTATCACAATGTTTAAAAAAAAAGAAAAAAAATTAACACTAATCCATTAAATTTCACTTCGCACTTGGTAACTTAGTAGATACCTTTATACACTGTGTTGGTCACCAAACAAAATACTATTTAAAAGTTAAAAAGTTAAATTAATTTACGGACTATATTGAGGTTCAACTAATTTTACGTTTATTTAATTTTTTTTGAATTAAAGATCGAAAAATTTTGTCAATTTATATTTTTTTAGCTTATTTTTATTGTTTTTGATAGTGAAAAAAAAATTTAAATTAAAAAAAAAACCGGCTCCGTTGTGTGTTTACCTGGTTCAAAACTAATCCAACAAAAAAAATCCTCATGCAAATCGGATAATATTTAGCCAAGTAAAAGAACAAAGTCATTACTTGGTGATATTTGTTCCGCAATTTTTTGTTTTAACGATTTTTAAAAAATACCGTTCAAAAATTGAAAAATTCGGCTCCGCTATTCGTTTACCTGGTTTAATACAAACCCAACAAAAAATCCCCATGCTGACCCGGCGAACTTCGTTCTGCCTTAAATTGACTAATTGTCCCTTTCGAAAGTCGAGCCTCTCTTAAGAAAGAATTAAACAATTGATATTAAATTGATTAAAATTACTTTTATTTAAACAGAAATGATTAGGTCACTGCAACGCTTTGTGATAAACAACGTTGTTTGTTTTGTTGTCCGGTGCATAAACTAACAATGCAGATGGCTTTCCGACACGCGAACACGCCACGTACAGTTGTATATGTGAAAAGCAAGGGAATTCAAGATTAAGGCCACACACTTGTAACGATTGGCCTTGCGATTTGTTAATTGTCATGGCAAATGCGGGTCGAACTTGAAACTGAATCCGCTTAAACTCGAATGGCAAGTCGGTTGGTATCAAAGGAATTCTTGGAATGAGAACTTCTTCGCCTTTGAACTTGCCTTTGATTATTGTTACTTGGATGACTGTAAACTTAGTTCCATTGCATAGTTTTGGTTGGTTCAGATTGCGCAGCATTATGATGACAGAGCCGACTTTGAGTTGTAAATTGTGTGGTGGTAGACCGGGAACATCCAAATATAATAGCAAAGCATTTTCCAGTAGAGCAGCTATAACGAACGGGTCACTTGCACATGTGGAGAAGAAACTCGTTAAAAAAAAAAAAAAAAAAAAAAAAAAAAAAAACCGGCTCCGTTGTGTGTTTACCTGGTTCAAGACAAATCCAACAAAGAAATCCTCATGCAAATCGGATAATATTTAGCCAAGTTATGCTTGTACAAAGAACAAAGTCATAATCTGTCGATATTTGTTCTGCAATTTTGTGTTTTAACGATTTCTAAAACTTACCGTCCAAAATTTGAAAAATTCGGCTCCGCTATCTGTTTACCTGGTTTAATACAAACCCAACAAAAAAACCCCAATGCAAATCGGATGATATTCAGCCGAGTTAGGCGCGTACAAACAGACACCAATTCATTTTTATATATATAGATATAGTAAAGTTTTAAAATGTATATTATATAAATAAATAGATAATTACAACAGTAAGTAGGTATCAACATTAAATTGCTAATTGTTTTCCTTACCAACACCCATTTTCTACCTACCACGAAACCAAAAACCAAAACTACCTACCTATGTATATCCATTGTATATATAAACTATAGTACTATCAGATCACCTGAGGTGCACCATCTATCGACGAAAAACTAAGCTTTAGAATACCATGGGAAGCAACAACAACAATTTAAATGGTGGTAATTGTTGTTGTTGCTTCCCATGGTATTCTCGAGCTTAGTTTTTCGTCGATAGATAGCGCGCCTCAAGTGGGAATACTATAGTTTATATATACAATGGTATATCTTACCAAAAATTAAAAATGCAATTGCTTTAAATAATCCCTCGGCTCATCAAAGAATAAAGACATTTGTTTCTCCTAAAAGTAACAGTCAAGCGTCTTTTTAACGCAAAAGTAAAATCTTTCATTGGACACTTTCTTTTCCCTCCATATCCGTGTGTTATATGTATGAATGTCTATGCAATGCATACATTTATGTAAAAATAGACATACATAAGAAATGTACACGCTTATTGGTTTTTCCTTTTCTTGACATCATTTATGTAGAGGTCAAAAATTTAATAATTACCTGAATAATATCATTCAAATTAAATTTTAGTTTTGATATCAAACAGGTTATTGTAATATGTAGGTATATTGTTATCTTTAGATGCTTCTGATTTTCATATTTTATTTTAACCTCATATTCTTTTTATTAAAAATGGCTACTTGTACGTACCAATCAGATCATTTATTATCAATATCTTTATCATACAAGCACGTTTCCAAGTTACTTAAATGTGTTGCTGGTTAAATGAAAAATTCCCAATTGCGGGAAAATCAACATATACTAGTCAATGTGAACCAAATAAGAACAAAATTGGAAGCTTTATATAATTTATACATATTAACCAATCCAGATAATTTAATTCAACTTGTCATTGTAGTTACATCCGAAGAGGGTACAGGATCTTGTGGCTTTTCCCTCTGGGCTCCCCTAACAATTGGTGAATCGATTTGGTTTTTATAAGTGCACTATGCACTAGTTTATTTATATTTTAAATACGTAATCAATTTACCTACACATTCGCCTTATGGTCAACCGAAAAGGTACAGTGTTTTATTAGTATTTTTTAAAGTGAAACTTTTATTACATCGTCTCAAACTTTTTCGTCTGTGTGTTGCATGTCGCGTGACGGTCGGCCGCGGAGTAGGGATAAAGTGAAAGGCGCTCGTTAGTTTCACTTTTACGGTGGTTTCATAAAACCACACATGTTTTTTTTTTTTTGCATATTAATTTGATTTCTGCTTTGTTGACTATTTAATACATTTTAATGATACCGAGTTAAAAAACTTTTTTGGTAAAATTGCATCTACTGAAATATAAAAAAAAATCACGCAACAAAATATCCTTTGTTTGAATTTTCGTTTGGTGACGACTACTGCTTAGCGTGGTGAGATGATCTTTGCGCTATTTTTCGCAATTCTATTGCTTTGTTGTTTTGCTATCTAAGTGCAAAATATAGGACGGTTAGGTAGTTTTCTATATATCGGTCACTACAAAGACGGCCGCGGCGCGCGGCGGCGCGGTGGTTTGCAACAAAGCTGGTATCGCGGACAAAGGAAGGGTTGCTCATGTTGTTGTTGGTTGCCATTATGATTAAAGATGGAAAATATCCTGGCGCCGCTCTAGGATACCGGTAGGTTTTCGTTGCTCTTATGCTAGGTATACACGGGTCAAAATCTCATCAAGCATGTGAGAGTGTGTGCAATACGTACATATACGTTGAATGCTTGAAGAAAAATCAAAAATTTTTGATTTTTCATCAATCATGACGCACACACTCTCACATGCTTGATGAGATTTTGACCCGTGTATATGCCGCTTTACGGTGCAAGGATTTTATCCTTGTTATGGCAATGGTGTTATATTTTGGCGATTTTTTTTTTCTTAAAAGAAACACCGCGACACTCGCCTGCATTTGAATATTTGTCATATTTAGATTGATCTATGCGTTGCTTCTTCAATCGCTTGCGAAAAGTATAAGAGAACGGTCATAGTAATTTAAATAAAGAAAAATCAAAAGTGAGTTACAAATAATTGTGTAATCTGTGCCAAAAATTAAAGATATTTTGTATTTCGTAAGTATTGCAATATTTTTCATAACTATTATACTAACTTAAAGCGGAGATATTTAGACAAGCCTTTTCCAACTTCGGTCCATTTTTTTAATAAAACAGCTTTAATTTTTATTTTAATACAAAATCAAATACAATTATTGAATTGTAATGAACAATTGAACATCCCGGTTAAATAAGAAATGCATTTGAAAATTTAAATAAAAATTTCAATCAGTTTTTTGCTTGCCCAATAGGTCAAGTGTTTATAAAGTGCAGACAAAATAAAGGATACTATCTTAGAGAATCCCAAAAAATTAATGTTCACCCTACTATTCGTTGGTTTGGTTGTGCGTGTCGCGTGTATGTGGTTGTCCCTTTTATATCTGTTTGAAGAAAATTCAAATCGAGTTTCTGCCTTCCAAGCAACAGGTTGTCAATTATTGGATTTGGAACAGTTTTAAAGATTTCAATTGAATTACTTAACATACAAAATTTATCACATTTAGTGTGGATTTGATTAAACTGAGTTTTAAGTTCTTAACTTAAACGTTCATACGCTCATATTCATGCAATTCAATCCTTTGCTTTGCTGGTTTCGATTTAAGGTCATTGCCAATTTTTGGTTCAATTATTTTTAATTTTGTCGAATTTTACTTGCGATGTAAAAAAAAAATGTTTTTGGACAATCAAACATAACATTACGATGATAGAGAAGTCGAATAAATTGGGTCCGACAATTCTGTCTGTTTTGGTGGGCAAACGTGGGCTAACGATGGACAAATGAACTGCATTAAAAAAAATCGATTTTTACATCTTTTTTTTTTTAGTAGTTAGTTTTGGCGGGTTCTGGCGCTCGAGCGGAGCTATGTGCGGATGCATGGATGTGCGGAGTAAATCGGGCGGATGCGCGGGTGTGCGGAGTAAATCATCAATAGGGATGAGACAGACCGTTCTATGCTTGCTGGGAAACGTAAGATGGAAGATTGTGTGTTTTTGGCTTGGGACAGGTACCTATTTTTTTATTGTTGGTGTTGCTTTGAATTTATAAAATGTTTGGTAGGTAGGTAATAAAAATGGATTAATTTATAGCGGTATGGACTAAAAATGCATTTTTTTGTAAAGCGTCCTTTTAGATAGAATGTTTTTGGTTTGAGACAGGTATCTTTTTCTTTTTTTCATTTGAAGTAGATATTTTGTCTTTATTTTTATCGTGTGATCATAGCTAGTAAAAATATATATTTTATAAAGGTTTGAAGGAGAAAAAAACAGAGTGAATATTTTTAATGAAACAGCATCTTTATTAAAAAAAAATTATACAATTTTTGTTAATCGTTTTGAGGTATAGATGTCCAAGAATTGTGTTCAGATGGGAAACCAAGCCATTTCACAAATATTTGTCCCTTTTTGGTTTTAAGTACTTTTTCTATGAGGTAGGTATCTGGAAATTTTGTTTTTTGTAATTCAAGTTCATAGAATCCTCCTTTGATGGGATGTCCTTGATAGTCCTCTAATAAATATGTAACGGGATTTGTGTGTTGAACTTTTATTATTTTGAAGATTTCAGTTGTCCAATTGGGGGTGTATCCTTTCTCAAAAACATGCTTATATTTACTTATTCTTACAAAGTCACCAATATGAAGCTTAGGTGTAATATGAATTTTGATATGATTATATGCTGTTGAAAGTATGTGTTCTTCATTTCTAGAATTAACTTCAGATGGACTCATTTTAATAGTGCGATGTCTCGTGGTATTATATGATTTAGTCAGTGATTTTATCATGTCAATCCAACGATATGAGCCATTAGCGCTAAATTCTTTCCACATCATGTTTTTTAAGGTGCGATTGAATCGTTCAACAATGGATGCTTTAAGTGCACTAAATGTAGAGTAATGTTTGATTTTATATGTTTTCATGAGATGTTGAAAAATTTTATTATAAAATTCTTTTCCGTCATCTGTTTGCAGATTCTTTGGGGTGCGTCCTTCATAAAATATATTTTGCATAGCTGCAGTGACATCAACTCCTGTTTTACTTTTGATAGCTATACTCCAAGCAAATTTAGAAAATGTGTCTATTACCGTAAGAAGATATCGATAATTATCATTTTCTGATGAATAGGTACCCATTTCCACCAAATCAGCTTGCCATAATTCATCAAGTCCGTTTATAATGACTCGTCTTTTTTTGAAATTTCTTCTTGCAGGTTTATGCAGCTCGTTAACAATGTTTCTCTTACTCATCTTTCAGTTGATTGAAATAAAAATGTAATGTTTTTTCTTTTTATAATAATTTTATTTATTGTAATCTTTTATATAATAACATAAGTTTTTTTATTTTTAATAGTCTATTTTTAATCATGTAGCACGCACATGTACCTGGCCCTGATTTACATTTATTAGAAGACCATGGGCAATTTATAAAGTGACACCCATGATCAGATGTTGTAGAGGATATCATCGGCGAAAGCCGTAAGTTCTCCTTTAAAATTCATACTGAACAGAGAATTAATATAAATTAAAAATAGAATTGGACCCAATACTGAACCTTGAGGTACTCCTAAATTGATAAATTTATTACCACTCCTGATTTCATCTATTTTCACACTTTGAACTCTGTTATACAAATAAGATTTAAACCAATCATGTATGAATCCACGAAAACCAGCATTTTCTAATTTGTAGAGCAAGATATTGTGATCCACCATATCAAATGCTTTTTTTATATCAATAAATAAACCAGCTGTAAACTTTTTGCTATCAAGATTAGAAAGTACTCTAGAAGAGAAAAGTAAAAGAGCATCCTCAGTAGATTTTCCTCTCTGGAACCCAAATTGAGCAGAACTAAAATAACCCGTCTTGTTTAAGAAATTAACTACCCTTTCTTTAACAGCCTTTTCAAAAACTTTACTGAAAACAGGAAGAAGAGAGATGGGCCTATAGTTCTGTACATCGCTAGCTGATCCTTTTTTAAAGAGTGGAATGACATCTGCACATTTAAGGGCTTCTAGAAAGACCCCTGTTAAAATGCTAAGATTGAAAATATGTGCCAAAGCATCCACTACAAAGCATGCAATCTTTTTTAGGACGATGTTAGAAATACCATCGAAACCACAAGCATTTGAATTTTTCAAGGAGCCAATATTTTTCAATAATTCCAAAGCAGTAATTGGTTCGAACGCGAAGCTGTTTCTCTGCATAAGGTTATTACTGTTTCTCAAAGAGGAGCAGCGGTTACAGAAGGTTGTTGCAGATGGCGGTTGTAAACCACTAAAAACTCTGTTGAATTCCTCAGCAACGAGAATTTTCTCAGAAACGCATTTATCTTCAATGCGAATAGTGATTGGATTTTTTGACGAAGAAGGCTTTTTTAGAAGGCTGTTAACTACTTTCCATTCATTTCTTAAGTTACCTTTAGCAGAGTTAAATTTCTCACGATAATAGTCATCACGGCATTTTGGAATTTCTTTTTTAAGTTGTAGGCACAAGCTTTTATATCTAGTCTTCAAAAAATTATTGTTTGGAAATTTTGAACATTCAACTCTTAATTTATTTTTCCCTTTTATCTTGTTGCACAAGTGCCTTGTGATCCAAGGTTTAAGTCGCTTTATATACTTTTTGGGGGTGAAAATGGTGATGCAGTCACTAATGTGCTTAGATAGGGTATCGATAAAGATTGCATAAGAAGTAGAAGCATTGCTTTCTTCGTAAGTTCTCTCCCAAAACTCATAAAAAAGATTATTCTTGAGCTTGGTGAAATCAATTTTAGTGATATTCCTGGAACTATTATTAACAAGACCATTTCTATTCCTAGAAGTGCCTATTAAAAGTCCTGTCATAGAGTGATCAGTTATTCCCAAATCAAAAACGCACTTCTCACATGAATTAAAATGATCGTAAGTGAAACGTCCAAAAATATGGTCTAAACAACTACCCGATACAATCCTAGTTGGTTCATTCACAAAACATGTAAGACCGTGTGATTCCATAAGATCCAAGTACGCTATGGAAAAAGCATTAATTTCTAAAATGTTAATATTTAAGTCGCCCAAAATAATCAAATTTTTTGATTTAATATTTTCTAAAAGATTAGAAAATTCTTCCGTAAATGCGGTGATATTGAACATATGTAGTCTGTATACGCATAAAATAACATAATCTACATGATTACAATTAAAAGAGACCTTAAGAATATCCGCACAAGAGAAATCCACATCTGTTACAACACAATCAATATATTTATCTTTTACAAAGCAACCAACACCTCCTGCCGCGTAACCTTCATTTGTGTTAGCAAAAAAATTATAACCTGGCAAGAAAAAATCACATTTCTCGAACTCATAGATCCAAATCTCCGAAATAAAAACAAAATCTGGAAGGCACATAAAAGAATCAAGATGTGTAACAAGAGAAGGAAAGTTTTCTCTAAGGCTTCTGACATTCTGATGCACAATGAAAAGTTTGTTATCGCAAAAAGATGGACTAGAAAAAACATTATTACAATTAAAATTATTAAAATTATGGATGGAGATGTTATCAATATCAAAGTATTCAGAATTTTATTGGACTAGGCATAATATATAAAAGAAATTAACGCACTAATTAAGTAGTGCAAGATCATTAAAATTCCTGATATTAATAACATTTCCACCTTCAACTTTTCTCGCAAGAATTTGATTATTTTTAAACCATAAATATTTATATCCCTTGTTCTTTCTAACCTCTTTTGCTTGCATTAAAAGAGCCTGGTTATACTTCGTGAGTGCATCATTTATATAAATATTCGTTCCCTTGCTTCCGCTACCACTGCCACTGCCATTGATGTTCTCATCAAACACATGTGAGTTGAGTTTGCTTCTGTTTTTATTTTTTTTACTCATTATTAACCTCTTTGTTGAGGGATCAGAGACTTATACAGCAAAAAAAAACTATACTCAACAACTTACTTTACAAATTACACCAACAAATATACAACAAACTACACTTTATTGAAGCCGAACGCCACATGATCAAAATAAATAAACAAATTAAAAAAATAGCCAAAAACATCAGTATCAAACAACAACATAAAATAAATAAACTTTACAATATTCAACCCCCATTTATACCAAAACATACCCACGAATTCTACCCAAAACTAGTTAATAATACTAACATACAGTTCACAAAATCAGAAACAGAAACCCTAAACAAAGGACTCAAATATAGTATTCCAATAATCAACAAAAACAATATAACACAAGAAGTTATTAACGCAGAAGCAGCCATAAAAACAATACCAAATCAAGAAACACAAAATGAAACTAGAACAATAGTCAACAAAAAACTCAAACATATTTTAAAAAACAACCAAGTTAACTGGAAATTACAAATTAAATACAAAGAAGACATCACTAACCTTAAAAACATAAAACAAAAAATCCAGGACAACAATGCAATGATTACCAAAGCAGACAAAGGAAACACCATCAAAAATAATCAGCCAACAAGAATATATAGATAAAACCATAACATTCTTTAACAACAACAACATACAAAACTTACAAAACGACCCTACAAAACAATTCGTCAAAGATATCAACCAAGCAATAAACAACTGTAAACACATATTAACAAATACAAATAAACTAAAATTCAAACAAACAAAAGCACAGGCACCAATGTTCACAGGACTTCCTAAAATACATAAACCTGGAATACCAATAAGACCACTAATCAATTACAAAACTGCACCATGTTACAAAATTGCAAAAGAACTCCAAAAACTAATCAAAACCAACATAACAATAAAAAACAACAATAGTATAAAAAACTTCACCGAATTCATAAACAAAACAAAAAACATTAACATATTATCACAATATAAATTAATTTCGTTTGATGTCACAAACATGTACACGAACATCCCAATACAGCACACAACTAAAATATTAAAAGAAAACCTTACAACAACAAATAAATTAAACCAACAACAAATAAACGAACTCATAACACTCTTACAAATAACACTTAAACAAAACTACTTCACCTTTAATAACAAATACTATACTCAAAACGAAGGATTAGCAATGGGTTCTCCACTAAGCGGTTTAATGGCAGACATATACCTTAATCACTTCGAAAACAAATACATATTGTCAGATCTAAATCCACACAATAATAGAATAATCCATTACTCCAGATACGTCGATGATACTTTCATCATTTTCGATGGAACCCAAAGACAAATCGACATCTTAAAAAAATACATGAATAATATAAACACTAACATCAAATTCACCGCAGAAATAGAAACAAATCACTCCATCAACTTCTTAGATCTTAACATTTACAAAAACAACAATAGATTAAATTACAAAATATATAGAAAGCCAACAACAACCGACCTCACAATCCATAAAAATTCACACCACCCACATTCACAAAAAATGGCAGCATATCATGCATTTATCAATCGTCTTTTAAACATCCCAATGACGAAAAAACATTATGATGAAGAAATAGACATAATTAAACAAATAGCAACAACAAATGGATTCAGTGCCAACATGATAGACCAGTTAATACACAAGAAAAAGAAAAAACAATTAAAAAACAATAACAACAACTACTATAATGATGACACACCTAAAGAAAATAAAAAATACATCTCAATAAACTACACTAATCTATTACCACAAGTTCTACAAAATCAACTTCAAAAAATAAACATAAACATCTCATTCAAAACGACCAATAACATCCAAAAAATCCTATCAAACAAATCGACAATAGATAACAAATCTTCATCCGGTGTTTATAAATTAAAATGCAATGATTGCGACAACTACTATATAGGACAGACGGGAAGGACGTTTTACGACAGATTTTTAGAACATAGACCGAAACAGAACACAAAATCCACATACGCAATGCACTTAATAGACAAGAACCATAATTACACCGACTTCGAAACTAACTTAACACCTTTACATATATGTAAGAAAGGAACAAAACTAGACACACTAGAAGAATACGAAATATACAAAGCTTATAAGTACGAACAAGACAAAATACTAAACGACAAATTAACTATCAAAAATAATATCCTATTCAACACAGCAATTAATTATCAAAATAATATAAACAATAGAACGAGATAAACAGATGTCAAATCAAACAGCAACCAACTAAACATAACGAAGAACAACAAAATAAAAAGAAAACGAGAACTTGGCACAACAACAACACTCAGTCAAAAAGAAGAAGCCCGATGATGGTTTGCACATAAAAAACCGAAACGCGTCGCTTACAAATAAATAAATAATTAAAAATTAATGTTGTGAAAAAATTTTTCAAAAAATTTCAATAAATTAATAAAATAAACATAAGTGTTTTTTATTTTTATTTTAAACTATTTATTCAATAAACAAATCGTTTACATACATATACACAACATGGAGACTAAAACAAATCTTAAAGAAAAAAGCAGTTCAAAAGCAGTTCGAAAGCAGTAAAAAGCTGTTTTAAAGCAGTAAAAAGCAGTTCAAAAGCAGTAAAAAGCAGGTCAAAAGCAGTAAAAAGCTGTTTTAAAGCAGTAAAAATCAGTTCAAAAGCAGTAAAAAGCAGTTCGAAAACAGTAAAAAGCAGTAAAAAAACAGGTCAAAAGCAGTAAAAAGCAGTTCAAAAGCAGTTCGAAAGCAGTAAAAAACAGGTCAAAAGCAGTAAAAAGCTGTTTTAAAGCAGTAAAAAGCAGTTCGAAAGCAGTAAAAAGCAGTAAAAAACAGGTCAAAAGCAGTAAAAAGCAGTTCAAAAGCAGTTCGAAAGCAGTAAAAAGCAGTATAAAAGCAGTAAGAAGCAGTTCGAAAGCAGTAAAAAACAGGTCAAAAGCAGTATAAAAGCAGTTCATAAATGAAAACAATAATAAGCATTTCTCCATATCGTTTACAACATACGTAGAGTTATGTTCTATGAGAGCAGCTCAAAGCAGTTCAACGCACAGTCCGTAGAAGTACGAAGTCGCTCAACTCGGTTTAAAAATCGATGTTCATCAATCAGAAGCAGTACATTCAACATTAAAATAAATTTCAAACCTATTGAAAGACTCTTTCATAATATAAGAAGCTTATTTACAGTCTGTTGTAAGAACAACACACCTTCATTATGACGAATTTAAATAAGGAATTGACAAGTGAACTCATTAAAACTACTGATGCTCTACGAAAGAAATATAAAGCTCTAAGCAATGGAAGAGAAGCATTCGAAACTCAATTGGAGGAAACCTTTAAACCAATCACCAATCCTCTGAAAGAGTTAGTTGAGAAATCAAATGAACAGCAAAATCATTTTCAAACCCCTGTAACTAAATCAAAACAGAATTTTGATGATGATTTTGCTACACCTGCTGCTAGCATCAGTAGTATTACTCCAAAAAACTATTCAGCAACACCCAAAAGCAAGCATTTTAGAGAAAGCAGACAACGAGTACGTGATCGTTACAAAGCTCGTCATTTAACCGACCAAATAGAAGACACTGCATTCGATGAAATATCACAGAAGTATTTAGATTTATTTTTGAATGAATCTAGTGCCTTTGACAATATATATGGTATTCACGAAAAGAATGGCAAGTGGTTCATCGGGGATGGAGAGTTTAAGATTCTTGGAAGAAATATACAAATAAAAAATAAAATCTATGAAGGTTCAAACGGCTTATATGAACTTATATTCAAGAAAAAACCCTGTCAAAAATATACAATGAGAAAGACTTAAAAATATATAAGGATATATTGGAGGATACCAATGCATATAGACGTTCACATGATTCTACAAATCAAGTTTTAGGAAATCGTGGAAGTAAATATAAAGAAATTATAAGCAAACTGCTAACAGATACTACTTCTCCAGTTTCACATACAGGAAATGGATTAATGCAATTATCTAAGAAAGAAAAAGACTATATATCTTCTGGGATGATCCCAATGAACTTGTAGTTCGATTAAGACTTCTTGTCGCTTCACATCAAGCAGGACATAATAATCATTCCAATGAAATTGTATCAATTATCGAAGAATTAAAAGAATCTAATATTATCGAATAAAAAATGAGTGTAGATAAGTTCGGAAGGTTTCCAAATAGAACGCCTGTCAGAGGCCTAACAGGACCAATTGGACCACGTGGGGAGCGAGGAGAATCAGGACCACCTGGGTTGCAAGGAGTGCCAGGACCACCTGGGTTGCAAGGAGTGCCGGGAACACCTGGTGAGGGATTTCTCAAAACAGAAAACGGCAACTATAATATAAACTGGAAGCGTCTACAAAACCTACAGGACCCACAAGAGAAGGAAGATGCTGCAACAAAAAAATTATATTGATGAAAAAATTGAAGAATTAAACAAGAAATTAATTAGTAATATTAGCACAATTGCCAAAATTGAAGAATATTTATATTCTAAAGATGAAAAATATTTATATTTTTGAATTCAAGAAATATGTATTTATAACCCTTGGGTGAAATTTCAAACTGGTTGAACCAACATTCTGTCTCTTTCTCCTACTTCCCAGCCCCAACATTCTTATTTCCTACTAATGTAATTCTAATGATTGAATAAAAAAACTAAAAAAAGAAAAATCTACTATTTAACTTAACGAGGAAATTGTTTTTTGATTTCAGTCTTATTTTGAATATCAGTGTGAGAGGACAGTAACCTAATAATGGCAGGAATAAATACTTCTATAATTTTTGATGAAATTTTAACATTTCTTAAAACAAATCAACATACTATACTAGAAGAACACTATGAGTATTTCATAGCAAGTATACATTTTTTGAGGAAATTTGAAAATATATCCTCTACAACATCTGATCATGGGTGTCACTTTATAAATTGCCCATGGTCTTCCAATAAATGTAAATCAGGGCCAGATACATGTGCGTGCTACATGATTGAAAATAGACTATTAAAAATAAAAACACTTATGTTATTATATAAAAGATTACAATAAATAAAATTATTATAAAAAGAAAAAACATTACATTTTTATTTCAATCAACTGAAAGATAAGTAAGAGAAACATTGTTAACGAGCTGCATAAACCTGCAAGAAGAAATTTCCAAAAAAGACGAGTCATTATAAAGGGACTTGATGAATTATGGCAGGCTGATTTGGTGGAAATGGGTACCTATTCACCAGAAAATGATAATTATCGATATCTTCTTACGGTAATAGACACATTTTCTAAATTTGCTTGGAGTATAGCTATCAAAAGTAAAACAGGAGTTGATGTCACTGCAGCTACGCAAAACATATTTAATGAAGGACGCACCCCAAAGAATCTGCAAACAGATGACGGAAAAGAATTTTATAATAAAATTTTTCAACATCTCATGAAAACATATAAAATCAAACATTACTCTACATTTAGTGCACTTAAAGCATCCATTGTTGAACGATTCAATTGCACCTTAAAAAACATGATGTGGAAAGAATTTAGCGTTAATGGCTCATATCGTTGGATTGACATGATAAAATCACTGACTAAATCATATAATACCACGAGACATCGCACTATTAAAATGAGTCCATCTGAAGTTAATTCTAGAAATGAAGAACACATACTTTCAACAGCATATAATCATATCAAAGTAGGAATAGGTGCACTACCGACTGGGAAGCAGTGCGTGGAGTGTGATTGTTTATGTTGAATCCGCAGTCATGAATTTTTTTTTTTTTTTTTTTTTTTTTTGTATCTCAAATTCTTAAGAGAAAAGAAATATGATGGGTGTGATGCGATTGTTTACACTTCTTGTGTAATTGAATTGAGAGGTCAAGCTGACACAGCATAACTGTAGTGCAGAGCGATCGATTGGATTCGATCGTTGTTTTTTTTTTTTTTCATTTAAGTCGAGAACTCCAGAAAAAAAAAATGATGATAATTGATTCTTATATTTATTCTTCAAACGCTACAACGGACGTTGGATTTTGATTAAGATGAAACAATCTCAGTATTTAAGATATGGTGGAGGCAAAAAGTTAATTAAGGAAATCGATATGAAGTTAAGTTAGTATGGAATTGGTATGAATATGGGGATTATTAAGAAAAGTAGGTATAAAATGTATGTCTTGGAATTTTTCAGTGGTTGAATCCGCAGACATGAATTTTTTTTTTTTTTTTTTGTATCTCAAATTTTCAAGACAAAAGAAAGATGATGAGTGTTGTTGTTTACACTTCTTGTGTAATTGCATAACTGGATTCGGGTGCTTGAAGTGTGTCTTGTCGGCGAAAGTCTTTGACATATGGTTCGGCATGGAGTACCTACTGACACACTTTTAACGACCATCACTGTCGCTGTATATATTTAGAATACATTTTGAGTGGACGATGCAGAGTCTGTCAAATAATTTTTATTTTTAAAATTGTGAAGCAAAGAGATATTTTATAGGCTTTCAAACTGAAGTAAATGTTAAATCAAATATATATATATACATATATGTATATATATTTTTTTTATTTTTTTTTTTATTTTCTTATTTTCGAATAGGTATCCAGGAGTTGTGATCGGAAGAAAATCCCAACCATTTTACAAACATTTTATTTTTTTTCTTAAGAAGTATTTTTTCAATTAGATATGTATCAGGGAATTTGGTTTTTTGTAGTTCTAATTCATAGAACCCACCTCTGATAGGGTTGCCTTGATAGTCTTCTAACAAGTATGTAATTGGATTAGTTCGCTGAATCTTTGTTATTTTAAATATTTCTGTTGTCCAATTTGGTGTGTATCCTTTTTCAAATACATGTTTGTATTTACTTATTCTAACTGAGTCTCCTACCTTGAATCTAGGAGTAATATGAATTTTCACGTAACTATAAATTGTAGAGAGTAAATGCTTTTCGTTTGCAGCATTGACTTCAGATGGTTTGATTTTGATAGTACGATGTTTTGAATTATTATAAGTTTCAGTTAGTGTTGGTAATATATCAATCCATTTGTACGAACCATTAGTACTGAATTCTTTCCACATTAGGTTTTTTAATGTTCGATTAAATCGTTCCACAATGGAAGCTTTGAGTTGAGTAAACGTCGAATAATGATTAATTTGATATTTTTGCATTAAGTTTTGAAAAGATTTATTGAAAAATTCTTTTCCATCATCTGTGTGTAGATTTTTTGGACTGCGACCATTATTGAATATGTTCTCCATAGCTGTTGTGACTTCTATAGCGGTTTTGTTTTTTATAGGAACAGTCCATGCAAATTTTGAAAATGTATCAATCACAGTGAGTAAATATCGATAGTTTTTGTTCTCGTTTGAATACGGAAGCATTTCTACAAGGTCAGCTTGCCATAAATCATCAAGACCCTTGATAACTACTCGCCTTTTAGGATAATTCCTACGTGAGGGCTTATGTAGCTCTTCAACAACTTCTCTTTTACTCATTTTTAAATTAAATAATAGAAGCAACAGAGTGTAATGAGTTTTTATACAAATAAAGTATGTTTTTATTGTTTAATTAAATAATAATAAAAATATATATACATATATATATATATATATATATATATAAATAAATACAAATGTTTCGTAAATTATTTAAGTCTTTCATATAATAACATTAATTTCTTTACTCTCATTATTCTATTATCAAGCATGTAACATGCACAGGTATCAGGTCCAATTCGGCATTCATTTGACGACCAGCAACAGTTTGTAAAATGACAACCATTCTTAGAGCTCTCCCAGTTGACATTTTCAAAATTTTTAAGAAAACTTATAAGATTTAAAAACTCCTCATAGTGTTCATCAAGGATAATTTCTTTATTTTCTTTAATAAGTTTTGAGATATCTTGCACAATTAATTTATAATTTACGTTAGACATATTGAACACTGTCACGTGTAAGGTACACATTTGACTGAATCGAATTTAAAACTTGACATGAATATATAAATAAATATATATCTATTTTAGTTTTTTCTTAAACATTTTTTTCTTTAGTTAACAATTTAATTTTATCGATTTCATCTTTCAAATATTCTTTTATTTGTTTAATTTGTTCATCGACATAATTTTTGGTAGTAGCATCGTTTAGGTCCTGAGGTTCCTTAATGTTTTTTAATTGTTTCCAATTAATATTGTAGTCACTGTTTTCAGTTTTAAGAAAACCCTCACCAGGTGGTCCAGATACCCCACGCTCTCCACGAGGTCCCCTGGGTGGGGCTCTATGTGAAAAACGACCGAATTTATCAACTGGCATTTCTAATTTTTGTTTAATTGATAATATTAGCCTCTTTAAGTTCCTCAATAATAGAAATAATTTCATTTGAGTGATTGTTATGTCCAGCTTGATGTGAGCCAACTAGAAGTCTCAATCGATCTACAAGCTCATTTGGGTCATCCCAAAATATATATTCTTTTTTATTTTTTGAAAATTGCATCAATCCTCTACCTGTTGGTGTTGTAGTTGAAATAGGTGATTGTAATGAATCATCAAAACTTGATGAAGTCTTTCCTAAAAATGAGCGTATAATTTTTTTATATTTATAACCCCCATTGCCTTTTACTTGTTTCTGTGAATCAAATGCTTTCCTATACGCATTTGTATCGTTTAATATGGTATCGTAATTTTTCAAGTCTTCCTTAGTGTAAATAGTTTTATCCGGAATTTTCTTAAATATTAACTCATAAAGACCTTTTGTCCCTGGAAAGGTTTTATTTTTTATTCTTATATTTTCTCCAATTATACTGAACTCCCCATTGCCAATAAACAATTTCCCATCTTTGGAATGTATACCGTATGTCTTATCAATACTTTTCGAATTATTTATGAACAAATCAAAATATTTTTTTGGGATTTCATCGAATTGTTCATTTGGTAATTGTTCTGCAAAAAGACGTCGTTTAATTCTATCGGTTTCTCTTCCTGCTATTGGTCTTTCTTGGGTACTATACAATACATTAGTGTCGTTAAAAGTTTTGGGAGTGGTGAATTCATCTTTAGAATCGTTTTGTATTTTTGTTTTCTTTATAGGCGTTTGGTAATTGTTACTTTCTTCTTCTTCTTTATCTTGATTGATATTGATTGTTGATTTTTTGATCAATGCATTTAGAGGCTTAGTAATAGGTTTGAAAGTTTCCTCGAATTGAGATTCGTAAACTGTCTTATTGTTTTTTAGAGCTTTGAATTTTCTTCGAAGGTCATCGGTCGTTTTAATAAGCTCTTTTGTTAATTTAACATCTACATTCGTCATATTGTTAGAATATTAGTTTTTTTTACATAGACAAATGGAGAAAAAGTTATGAATCAACTCGAATATTTGTTCAATAAGGTTCAATCTAATTTTAATGTTAAGGTTACTGGTCTTAACCGTTGAAAAGTGGGAGTCTAACTGGAATGAACTGCTTTTTACTGGTAAAACCTCTTTACTGAACTGCAGGTAACTGGTCTTGACCTTTGAAAACTGGGACTCCAACTGGATTGAACTGCTATTTACTGATAGGGCTTTTTCACTAAACTGCTCTGTACTGTTTTCATCAATCATTACAATGTTAATGGTCTAAAAACTGAAATGTTGCTGGTTTTTATAACTTGAGAAAACAGTCAAAACCCTTTCTATATCGACCGTCATTCAAAGGGCTCTCTTTGTCAACTACCAAAAAACCGTACTTTGTGTTCCAACATTCTGCACATGCATTTTGGAATGTATTAAATTTCATATCCGAATTAACGTGATCATTGTAAATGTGTCTTAAATTCATTTCGTCTTGTTTAAAGATGATTAGAAAATTTGCATTGTCTCGAATTAAATGTTTTGGTATTCGTGTATAGGTTTGACACAAGTAAAAACTATCTAATTGATGATGTCGTCCCATACTAAAGTAGATTCGTATTGTGTCCTGCTTTTCACAAGCAATGTCATCAAAAATAAACACAGAATCTCGCTTAGCCTTTTCTGGTAAAATAACATCGCAGTTGTTTGAAAATGTAAAAAAACCCAATTTCTTTATAGGTTTTATTACTTGTCTTAGGAACTCATATTTTGGTTGATGTAGAGATTTTGAGTATATATATATATTTTTAAATCTTAATCCGTTTGGATGTAATAGCAAACTCAACATAGTATTTGTTTTTCCACAGTTCGATGGACCGGTAATTAGGCATCTTATACTATTGGGGAAAAGCTTTCCATGTTTTTTATTTATTTTAAGATTTGATGTAACTTCTAAGTTTCGCACAGGTAATTTATATTGTTGTGTAATGAAGCGCATAGTGGCAAATACTAAAATAGAATCCTATATATGTAGAGTATTTATTTAAAAAAATACCATTTAGTTTCTAATCTTTCTATAGCAAGGATGATCAAATAAAAATGATTGACTATTCGAAAAATTTCATCAGTAAACAAAAGTTAGCGAAAGGTGAAGGTTTATTGAACACAGTTATAAACAAACTACCCTTTGAATTACATTTGCCTGGTTATCAGTTTTGTGGACCTGGAACAAAACTCCAAGAACGGTTAGCTCGAGGAGATTCAGGAATAAATATATTAGATCAAGCGTGCAAAGAGCATGATATATCATATTCCAAAAACAAAAATACACCTGATCGTCACAAAGCCGATAGAATTTTAACTGAAAAAGCTTGGCAACGTGTAAAATCTAAAGACGCTAGCTTATCTGAACGAACAAATGCACTTCTGGTAACTAATCTTATGAAAACAAAAGTAAAACTTGGAATGGGTTGTTCTAACTTAACCAGACAAAAGCGGAAGGGGAAAACTGACACTGGCACTGGTACAACTAAAAAAAACAAAATTAAACAGTTTACCTTCAATAATTTGAGACAACTGATTGGAACACAACTCAAACGAAAGAAACCTTTCAATTTAGAAAATGCTAGCAAAATAGCCTTAACATCTGCAATGAAAACCGTAGAAAAGAAAAGAGGGAAGATTAAAACCCCTAGAGTTATTTCAGTACCAAAAATTGGAGAGGCAATTCCATTCCTTGTACCTCTATTTGCTGGCCTTTCGGCTCTTGGAGCTCTGACGGGAGGTACTGCCGGTGTAATCAAAGCTGTCAACGATGTAAACAATGCTAAAAAGGATCTTTTAGAGAAAAAACGGCATAATTTAAAAATGGAATCTATTGCAGTTGGTAATGGTTTACACCTTAAACCTTACAGAAAAGGATTTGGCTTATATTTAAATCCTCAGCCAAAAAACTTATAAAGTCGCTACCCAATCGTGCATTAAATGAAATAGATAATACAAAATTTTGCAAACAAATACATCCCTCATTTTCGAGGAGTCTTTATGCGAGAAAGTCTACCGAAGACTAAGCCTTTTAAAAATGAGTGTGGAATTGTTAATCTAGATTCATCAATTGGCCTCGGAACACATTGGGTAGCGTATTATAAAAAAGACAAACATATTGAATATTTTGATAGTTTTGGTAATTTGCAACCTCCTATCGAAATAATTAATTATTTGGGGGACAAAATTGGCTATAATTATACCAAACATCAAAATTATGATTCGTTTAACTGTGGTCATTTATGTTTAATATTCCTATACGATTGTTATTTTCAAAGCAATAAATAATTAAATAAATAAATAAATAAATAAATAAGTTAATCATTTAGTCTGTTTCTTGTCGTCATGGCAATGACACTTACTTTAAGCGGGAGAACTTCCCAACTATCAGCAGAATATTTTCCACCTTTGGACCTTGATAAGGTCTATGTTTGTGGAATGATTGATTTTCAAACTTATAACTCCATACCAAATGTTGACGAACGTAACAATGTATTCCATATAGGGGAGCATGCAATTGAAATTCCTGAAGGATCGTACGAAATTGAAAATATTGCTGACTATATTACCGACAAATTATTATCATTAAACTCAACTATTAGTTGTACTATAGAAGCAAATTTCAATACAATGCTGACTACAATCAAATCTTCAGAACAAATATTTTTCAATAAAGAGAGAACCATTGGAAAACTACTCGGATTCAGCAACACTGTTCTTTCTGCCAGTGAAATGCACACGTCGGATTTACCTGTAGACATAAATAAGGTAAATGTCATCAGGATTGAGTGTAATATAATAACTGGGTCTTATTTGAATAATACTCCTGTACATACTATACATGAATTTTCACCGGAGACAGGATCAGGGTATAAGATAATAGAAGTTCCAACAAATGTTATCTATTTACCTGTGAATGTCAAACGAATCAGTTCTCTGACGCTGAAACTCGTAGACCAAGACGGAGACTTAATAAATTTTAGAGGAGAACGTATAACAGTGCGCTTGCATTTAATTCCAAAATCTGAATTATGTTAATCTATAATAATAATAATAATAATTATAAAACAAATACCAGAAGCTATCACTTGATTAGTTCTCCTCCGACAGTAAAACCCTTAAGACCAACATTAACAACTGAAAATAAAGCTTTTCTTCAAGGCTTAGGCTTTGAGTTAAGATAATACAAACAAAAACAATATGAACGATATATTAAATATATCTGATGGACCTGTCCATGATAATAGTATAACAAAGTTCGAGTATCACAGTTATTCACCCTTTGTTCAGTCATTTAATACAAGCGATGAAATACGTATTGCAATACAGAATCAAGACTTGTGTATTTTACCTAGTGAAAGCTATATCTATATTGAAGGAAGTCTTACAAAACCTGATAACACATTTTCCACTACAACAGGATTAACAAATAATGCCATGGCATATTTATTTGAAGAAATACATTATGAGCTCAATGGAATAGAAATTGAAAACAATAAAAACGTTGGCGTTACAACGTCATTGAAAAATTATATATCTTCGACTAGTAACGAAAGTAAGCGGTTAGAAAATGGATCATGGACTGGAAATGCTACAATTCCAGCAAAAGATGTTTTCAATTTTTGTATGCCTCTAAAATCTCTGATGGGGTTTGCAGAAGACTATAAAAAAATTATAACAAACGCAAAGCATGAATTAATTCTAGTTCGATCTCGAACCAATGAGAATATTTATTTATCTAATTCAGATGAAAATGAAAATTTAAAGTTATCGATTTCTAAAGTACACTGGAGAGTTCCACACATAACATTGTCCGATTCAAATAAACTTACCCTATTGAAACAAATTCAATCAAAACCTATTCAAATACACTTTAGAAATTGGGAGCTCTATGAATATCCGACACTGCCAGCCACTACTGATCTTGTATGGACAGTAAAAACTTCAACTCAACTTGAAAAACCAAGATATGTAATTCTCGCTCTACAAACTAATAGAAAAAATCAACGTTCTAAAGATGCAAGTAAATTTGATCATTGTGACGTATCCAATGTAAAGGTGCATTTAAACTCCGAATCGTATCCTCGTGAAGATTTAAATCTTAAATATACAGAAGATTGGTATGCTGTTCTCTATGAAATGTATTGTAAATTTCAAGAATCATACTATAATAAACAATCACAACCGCTCTTATCACGGAAAGATTTTAAAGATATTGCTCCTATTATAGTTATTGATTGCTCACGTCAAAATGAAGTTATTAAAACAGGCCCTGTAGATGTAAAAATTGAACTAAAAACATCGGTTACAATTCCAGCTTTCACATCTCTATTTTGTCTGATACTTCATGATCGTTTAATTGAATATAACCCTATTACTGGTGAAGTTCACAAACTGACTTAAATTGAATGTCATAATTTAAAACTTTGTCAGAACGTAGTGTGAATTTATCGCGAACACACACACATTATCTTAATTATGAATACCTATATTGTAGATTTCCAAGGCATTGGAGGATTGAATAAAGAGTTCATTTTGAAAGAACTAGCTATATTGTATGAAGGAGATCATCATCATCATCATTTTATTGTTACACCCCCGTGCAATTTGAGTCTATTATCTACATCACTCAGAAGACAAGCCCACTGGTTATATAACAATTATCATGGATTATGTTGGAATGGAGGGTATATCAGTTTTGCAAAAGTAAAAATATTCCTACGAAGAAAAATTCAAAATGGTACTGTCTACGTTAAAGGCATCGACAAAGCAAAATGGCTTAGAAACTTACTTGCTAATGAAAATGTAGAAGTCAAAAACGTAGAAGATTTTTTTAGCTGCCCAAATTTAAAAAAACTCAGAAGTATTTATCCCAATCAAATACAATGTGAAAACCATGTAAAATGTTGTGCACTTCAAAATGTTTTTCTTTTAAGTATGTTCTTGAATGAGTGTAATGCGAAGTAAATAAAATACATTTTTTTTATTTTTGTAAACTTAAATTTTCTTTTATTTCACAAGTTTTTAGAAACATTATTTTCATATAAGGATTGCCTTTTATAACCGTAAGGTAAGGAACTATGGTCTTCCAAAAAACGACGTTTTTCTGCTTTTGCCCTATACGTTTTTATTTCTGGTATGGTGATAACTTCATGCTCTTGAGTTCTCCGAATATTATTTGATGTTATTATTATACTGTTTTCATTATCTGATGAAGAAGAATTCAGTACAGCATTCTTAATTGAATCAAAGTTAATTTTTTGTGATGATTCATAATTCAGGAAAATGCCTTTTACCTTGCAGACAACGTGTTCAGTATTATCTCTTGTACTAAATACTTTAAAAGAATAATTTTTAGGGCCTCCACTTACAAACTCCGTTATATAACTTCCAACGCCGTAACTTTCTAGTTCATCTGTCATATCACCGATAAATTTCCCAGTAGGTGGAAGGAAATCCCCTGGCCGACTTACATATATAACTGAATCTGTGTCATAGTAGAGAACTCTTTCCTCTAAACTCTCTAGATAGCTGTAGAGTTTAAGACGAGCTAAGGTAGTTGTATAAGCAGCAATACAAACATTAACTGTCGATAGGGAGTCGGCTGCTTCTTCTTTCATTTCAAAGTTAACAACAATGTTTTCTTCATTTACGGGGAGAATATGCGACACCTCAACTGATGGATGTGTAAGTAGATGAAATAATGTTGAAGGGGTGTTCAAAACGATTGTTTGAATTTGATTTTCATGCTGTCCAAATTTCCCCCAAAATGAATTCAATATCAGCTTAGCCAGCGATCTCTTCCCCGAATTTTTGCAAATTTCTGAATATTCCAGCTTAATATTTTCCTTTGCAAGAAAATCATCTATGTATTTAACCTTTTCTTCATGAGATGAACATTCACTTGGCCATCCTGATGCTTCTTGTTTAATCTTTAGAAATTTGTTCATCATGGAAGTAAAAAGACCATCAGAATTCGTTTCTAAGTTATATTCCGCAACATCATATTCCCATATTTCGAAAATAGTAATTATAATATATCCTTTTTGAACTGCTTTCAAGACTTCGTCAATTACCCAGGTTCCAATTAATGCTCTTTGCTCGTTGGAATGAGTACACATCTGGTCTAGATTTTTTTCATCACTACAGCTTTTGCACAATGAAAACATGAGTTTTTTATTTTGCTTAATTGGTAATACCGGGTGAAGTAGGTGTTCTGGGGGTAGAATTTTGCATTTGACAATACCATTTACGTGTTCTAGTTTTGTTGGTGAACAATTATTAGCACTTCCGTATACATGGATTTTAGGATGACCAATAGGAAATTTTCCGGTTTTACAGACCCATGGGTAAAGAGAACAAATATCTATATAATGAATCTTTTCACCTGACTTACATTTAAAATAATTAAATGAATTCCCGGTTCGTCCACCATAAAAAGCATCACGAGGATTCAGAGGAGAATTTTGAATTAATTTATGAGTTTCAATGAAATTTAATTCTTCTTTATTAAACTTCTTAATAAGATGGTGAAATTCACAAGACCACATTTCAATGACTTCGTAATTAAACTTTCTTAATCGCTCAGTTTTAGCTATTGTTCTTTCATACCGTTGATTTAGTGTATCTGTTTCATTTTCATGCAAAGGTTCATCGCGTTTATGTTTCAAACATAGAGGATGTCCATGAATGTAGCAGCCGTGGAATTCAAAAATTTGCTTTGTTTCTTTACAAAAACCATCAACCTTTACTCCGTTTATAAGTTCTTCTCTACCATTATATGCGTGCTTTATGTTAATGTTTCTTTTTTTTTCTTCCCAAATCATCCACTGTATTGCTTGAACAGATTGGTTATCAATACATCTGTATCCATTCTTAGGTATTAATCCTATAGTGTCAGGTTTCAGAAAGTTTCGTCTGAATAGAAGATTACACGCTGATGCAATAGTTATCGCTTCCAAAAATGGTTCAACATTGCTTTGTTTAAGAAATAATTTTCTAAATTTTAAGCAAGCTCCTGTTAATATTTTTACGTCACTCTTGCAGTATTCTACAATTTCATGATGCATGTCAAAACAATCATTTCTATGCTCCGAATACCATTTTAAAAAGTTATCACGATCTTCAGTTTTCATCGCATCAGGATTATAAAACTCTACTGCTGGTAGTTTACCATTATAGTGTTCATTTTCCTTTGTATTAAATAAATACGGAAAGTAACCCTTTTTGAGAACCGGAGCCAAATCAAAGGCTTTCGGGAGTTTCGACAAAGCCATAGGAAAGTAATTTATTGAGTCGATGAATTTGACGTTTCCAAGCTGCATGTTTAATATTTTTGTACCTCGCATAATAAGTTCAGGGCTTAATTGTGTTTTTCTTAAAACGTAATTTAGGATAAACTGATGGTCATACGCCTGACCATTATGAGCTATCACAATTACTTTTTTAAATTGTTTTCTTATTTCAAGCACATGCTGAAGAAATGTTGATGTGACCATGTCTCCTTTTAAAACATTGATTGATAACTTACAACGTTGACAAAAATATAAATCTTCATGATCTATGCAATGATCACACTTGTGTTGAAATACACACAAATTTGGTTCATGTTGTTTTGTAACAATGTTTGTTTCCTCTTCATCTTTTTTTCCAATAATCTTTTCTTGCCGACACTCAAAATCATAAAATATATATAATAAATCTTTGAGATTAGGTGTCTTCGTGTCAGGACGAATGTAACAAAAATGGTCTTTTGGCACATGTACTTTGCAATATTTGCAAAAGAATTCTCCACAAATGTGATCTCGACCTCCTCCATAGGATTTCAGGCAAAGAAGACATCTTTTTATTTGATCACAAATAGACAGTTTTCCTGATGAACTAGACATTTTGTGGTTGTCATAGCAGTTAGCCCCCTTAAAACTACGATTACAATCTGAACATACGATTTGTAGTTTTGTCTCTGAACATATTGGTGACCGCTGACATTGAGAACACTGTTTGATGCATCCATGATGATTATTTTTTGTGTTGTATGGTAAATGGCAAATTTCACAATAGAACGAGCAGCAAAATGCGGCGGTTAGGGAAGTAATCACATTAAAATGGTTGTTGAAGTATAGTAAATTTATTTTTTTTTCATTTGAATTAGAAAACCCTTCAAACATAATTTTCCTACCTTTACTCCCGTATTCATACACAGTTATTTTGTAGTCTTTTAAATGATTTTGAAAAGCTTTCAATTCTTCTATTCCAGAACCATGTGCTGGTACAATTATTTCTGAATCACTTAAAAGTTGTATTGTTCTCTTTGTTTGAACTTTTAAAATGTCTCTCCTTATTTTGTCAACATCTACTTCTTTGTCTACATATGCCATTGCTACAACCAAAGCACGTGGAAGGCATAAATTATCTGTATTTTTTATGTACACAATTCCTTTTCGTTTGATGCATTCTTCGTCGAAAGTGTTGTACATCTTTGATGGATTTCTTCCCTCCCCAACTGGCATCTGCACCGAAGTAACCGACAAGCAAAAGTTATCTGTGCTTATTCCTTCGGAGTTGCTCTGGAAAATTTTTGATATCATGTCCCATATATCAGAAAAACTCAATTCTGAGCAATTCTTATAATTAATCCACCCACTACCGCGGTTGCTTACGAAGCTTTTACCAGTAAAAGTCACACCCACCTTATCGTTGGGACTAAGATCTTTGATGGCTAAGCATAAAATATCTTCAACAGCGTTCTTAATCCATGAAGTAGGTTCTTCTTGGTCTGGAACAGGATTTAATGCGAATTCTATTTTGCGCCCTTTCATATTAAATCTTTTGATATTAGTTACAATATCGCTCATTATTTCAAAACGCTGAAAGTCCAAGAAAAAAAAAAAAAAAAGAGACGTTAAATTTTTTTCAATGCCCTTTATTTATTTAAAAGCATATTTTTGGGAATTGAGCAAATTATGCTCGTCATCAAAATACAGTGTTGGTAATATGTTTACCTCATGATGCTTTTGTCTCCTATTTTTTTGTGGTTGTTGAGACTGTTGTTTCTGCTGCTTCTGCTGTTGTTGCTGCTGTTGTTGCTGCAGTTCCTGCTGTTGCTGCTGTTGCTGCTGCAGTTGCTGCTGTTGTTGCTGTTGTTGCTGTTGTTGCTGTTGTTGCTGCTGTTGCTGCTGTTGTTGCTGCAGTTCCTGCTGTTGCTGCTGTTCTTGCTGCAGTTCCTGCTGTTGCTGATGTGGCTGCTGTTCATGCTGTTGCTGCTGTTGCTGCTGCAGTTGCTGCTGTTGTTGCTGCAGTTCCTGCTGTTGCTGATGTGGCTGCTGTTCCTGCTGCTGCAGTTGCTGATTGTTTATATCCTTTAGATGGAAATCAATATGAAACGATAAGTCTCCATACGGTTCTACTACTTCGAATGCGCACTTCTTCATGTTAGCAATATCCTCATTGTCCAACTGAGCGTTGCATCGTTTCGGCAGGAAAACTGAACAATTTTCCAATTCGAGCATGATCTGCTCGCCATATTTTCCGTTTACCCTCTTGCACTCGATTATAGGGTAGCGTTTCTTCTGAATGAGTTTTGACAAACTCAGTATGGGCTTTTGGTTTTTAGCCATATTTACTTTGGACTTCAATTTTGAAAGGAACGACATTTTGTGTTCTTCTATCGGATGATCTATATAGAGTGTCCAGATCTTCTCCTTGCATGTTACTCGTCAACTCGGTTTTGAGATTCACTTGTGCATAATTCTTATTTTTTTTTTTTTTTTTTTTTTTTTTTTTCTTATCCTACTTATCATACTCGTACCTTCTTTTCATAATGATTGCCATATTTATCCCAATTCCATACTTACTTCATATCTTCATATATCTTAAATACTGAGATTGTGTCATCAAAATCACCCTTTGTAGCGTTAAAGAACAATTATCATTGACCATCACATTTTTCTTACGCATATTACTTTTCTTAATTAAAGTTATGTTATTTCAAGGAAAGGAAAACTCACAAGAGTTCTCGACTTAAATGAAAAACAAAAACAACGATCGAATCCAATCGATCGCTCTGCACAGTTCTGCTGTGTCAGCTTAATCTCTCAACTCAATTACACAAGAAGTGTAAACAACCCCCATCACACTCATCATCTTTCTTTTGTCTTGAGAATTTGAGATACAAAAAAAAAAAAAAAAAATTCATGTCTGCGGATTCAACCACTGAAAAATTCCAAGACATACATTTTATACCTACTTTTCTTAATAATCCCCATATTCATACCAATTCCATACTAACTTAACTTCATATCGATTTCCTTAATTAACTTTTTGCCTCCCCCATATCTTAAATACTGAGATTAATTCATCTTAATCAAAATCCAACGTCCGTTGTAGCGTTTGAAGAATAAATATAAGAATCAATTATCATCATTTTTTTTTTCTGGAGTTCTCGACTTAAATGAAAAAAAAAAAACAACGATCGAATCCAATCGATCGCTCTGCACTACAGTTATGCTGTGTCAGCTTGACCTCTCAATTCAATTACACAAGAAGTCAACAATCAACAACAATCGCATCACACCCATCATATTTCTTTTCTCTTAAGAATTTGAGATACAAAAAAAAAAAAAAAAAAAAAAAAAATTCATGACTGCGGATTCAACATAAACAATCACACTCCACGCACTGCTTCCCAGTCGGTAGTGCACCTATTCCTACTTATCAAATTTCATATTACACCTAAGCTTCATATTGGTGACTTTGTAAGAATAAGTAAATATAAGCATGTTTTTGAGAAAGGATACACCCCCAATTGGACAACTGAAATCTTCAAAATAATAAAAGTTCAACACACAAATCCCGTTACATATTTATTAGAGGACTATCAAGGACATCCCATCAAAGGAGGATTCTATGAACTTGAATTACAAAAAACAAAATTTCCAGATACCTACATCATAGAAAAAGTACTTAAAACCAAAAAGGGACAAATATTTGTGAAATGGCTTGGTTTCCCATCTGAACACAATTCTTGGACATCTATACCTCAAAACGATTAACAAAAATTGTATAATTTTTTTTAATAAAGATGCTGTTTCATTAAAAATATTCACTCTGTTTTTTTCTCCTTCAAACCTTAATAAAATATATATTTTTACTAGCTATGATCACACGATAAAAATAAAGACAAAATATCTACTTCAAATGAAAAAAAGATAAAGATACCTGTCTCAAACCAAAAACATTCATTCTTAAAGGACACTTTACAAAAATGCATTTTTAGTCCATACCGCTATAAATTAATCCATTTTTATTACCTACCTACCAAACATTTTATAAATTCAAAGCAACACCAACAATAAAAAAATAGGTACCTGTCCCAAGCCAAAAACACACAATCTTCCATTTTACGTTTCTCAGCAAGCATAGAACGGTCTGTCTCATCCCTATTGATGATTTTACTCCGCACATCCGCGCATCCGCCCGATTTACTTCGCACATCCATGCATCCGACCGAAATCTTACATGATTGAAAATAGACTATTAAAAATAAAATCTACTATTTAACTTAACGAGGAAATTGTTTTTTTGATTTGAATATCAGTGTGAGAGGACAGTAACTTAATAATAGTAGGAATAAATACTTCTATAATTTTTGATGAAATTTTAACATTTCTTAAAACAAATCAACATTCGAACACTATGAGTATTTCATAGCAAGTATAAATTTTCTGAGGAAATTTGAAAATATATCCTCTACAACATCTCATCATGGGTGTCACTTTATAAATTGCCCATGGTCTCTTAATTTATTTAATTTATCAATGCAGTATATAGAGTTTGTATTAAGAAAAATTTAAAAACATGGTCTCCTAATAAATGTAAATCAGGGCCAGATACATGTGCGTGCTACATGATTGAAAATAGACTATTAAAAATAAAAAAACTTATGTTATTATATAAAAGATTACACTAAATAAAATTATTATAAAAAGAAAAAACATTACATTTTTATTTCAATCAACTGAAAGATGAGTAAGGGAAACATTCTTAACGAGCTGCATAAACCTGCAAGAAGAAATTTCAAAAAAGGACGAGACGATGGCAAGCTGATTTGGTGGAAATGGGTACCTATTCACCAGAAAATGATAATTATCGATATCTTCTTACGGTAATAGACACATTTTCTAAATTTGCTTGGAATATACCTATCAAAAGTAAAACAGGAGTTGCTGTCACTGCAGCTATGCAAAACATATTTAATGAAGGACGCACCCCAAAGAATCTGCAAACAGATGACGGAAAAGAATTTTATAATAAAATTTTTCAACATCTCATGAAAACATATAAAATCAAACATTACTCTACATTTAGTGCACTTAAAGCATTCATTGTTGAACGATTCAATCGCACCTAAAAAACATGATGTGGAAAGAATTAAGCGCTAATGGCTATCGTTGGATTGACATGATAAAATCACTGACTAAATCATATAATACCGCGAGACATCGCACTATTAATATGAGTCCATCTGAAGTTAATTCTAGAAATGAAGAACACATACTTTCAACGGCATATAATCATATCAAAATTAGTAGTTACTTTTGGCGGGTTCTGGCGCTCGAGGGATTCGGTGGGAGCTATGTGCGGAGCTATACCAGATGGGGGAGCTACGAGTATGTGCGTTCGGTGGGAGCTATGTGCAGAGCTATACCAGGTGCCTTTTGGCGCTCGAGGGATTCGGACGGATGCACGGATGAGCGGAGTAAATCGGGCGGATGCGCGGATGTGCGGAGTAACTGCTGGAACACAATAGAAAAACGCAGCCGGAACCGCAGCCGCAACCGTACCGCATGCCGTACGTACCTAATTAGAAGTGCCCACAATGGAGTCGTACGTACTCCACGTTTTTTTACAATTTCCACTGAGAAACATACATATATATGAATATAAAAGATGATAAGACATATATCGCATCATGTATAGTCTTTTCAATAAATTTTTAATTACCTGACCTAATTTCTAAAAGGATTTTATTAGCACGTTGCTTTTTTTTTTTTGTATGGAATGTCAAAAATACGCACGTTTTTATTAAAAGTTGGCCAACTCGTCCGTCGCGGTTTGCGGCTGCGGTTGCGGATCCGTCTCGTTGTGTTCACAACATTGAATTCGTGTGTAATCAATATTTTGACATGCGATACGTCTGCGGCTGCGGTTCCGGCTCCGGCTCCATTGTGTTCCAGCAGTAAATCATCAATAGGGATGAGACAGACCGTTCTATGCTTGCTGGGAAACGTAAGATGGAAGATTGTGTGTTTTTGGCTTGGGACAGGTACCTATTTTTTTTTATTGTTGGTGTGGCTTTGAATTTATAAAATGTTTGGTAGGTAGGTAATAAAAATGGATTAATTTATAGCGGTATGGACTAAAAATGCATTTTTGCGGTGCATATGTGAAGCGTCCTTTTAGAATGAATGTTTTTGGTTTGAGACAGGTATCTTTTTATTTTCATTTGAAGTAGATATTTTGTCTTTATTTTTATCGTGTGATCATAGCTAGTAAAAATATATATTTTATTAAGGTTTGAAGGAGAAAAAAACAGAGTGAATATTTTTAATGAAACAGCATCTTTATTAAAAAAAAATTATACAATTTTTGTTAATCGTTTTGAGGTATAGATGTCCAAGAATTGTGTTCAGATGGGAAACCAAGCCATTTCACAAATATTTGTCCCTTTTTGGTTTGAAGTACTTTTTCTATGAGGTAGGTAACTGGAAATTGTGTTTTTTTGTAAATCAAGTTCATAGAATCCTCCTTTGATGGGATGTCCTTGATAGTCCTCTAAAAAAATATGTAACGGGATTTGTGTGTTGAACTTTTATTATTTTGAAGATTTCAGTTGTCCAATTGGGGGTGTATCCTTTCTCAAAAACATGCTTATATTTACTTATTTAGATTTTTCTTTTTTTTTAGTTTTTTTATTCAATCATTAGAATTACATTCGTAGGAAATAAAAATGTTGGGGCTGGGAAGTAGTAGAAAGAGATAGAATGTTGGTTCAACCAGTTTGAAATTTCACCCAAGGGTTATAAATACATATTTCTTGAATTCAAAAATATAAATATTTTTCATCTTTAGAATATAAATATTCTTCAATTTTGGCAATTGTGCTAATATTACTAATTAATTTCTTGTTTAATTCTTCAATTATTTTATCAATATAATTTTTTGTTGCAGCATCTTCCTTCTCTTGTGGGTCCTGTAGGTTTTGTAGACGCTTCCAGTTTATATTATAGTTGCCGTTTTCTGTTTTGAGAAATCCCTCACCAGGTGTTCCCGGCACTCCTTGCAACCCAGGTGGTCCTGGCACGCCTTGCAACCCAGGTGGTCTTGATTCTCCTCGCTCCCCACGTGGTCCAATTGGTCCTGTTAGACCTCTGACAGGAGTTCTATTTGAAAACCTTCCGAACTTATCTACACTCATTTTTTATTCGATAATATTAGATTCTTTTAATTCTTCGATAATTGATACAATTTCATTGGAATGATTATTATGTCCTGCTTGATGTGAAGCGAAAAGAAGTCTTAATCGAACTACAAGTTCATTGGGATCATCCCAGAAGATATACTCTTTTTCTTTCTTAGATAATTGCATTAATCCATTTCCTGTATGTGAAACTGGAGTAGTAGTATCTGTTAGCAGTGTGCTTATAATTTCTTTATATTTACTTCCACGATTTCCTAAAACTTGTTTTGTAGAGTCATGAGAACGTCTATATGCATTGGTATCTTCCAATATATCCTCATATATTTTTAAGTCTTTCTCATTGTATATTTTTTGACAGGGTTTTTTCTTGAATATAAGTTCATATAAGCCGTTTGAACCTTCATAGATTTTATTTTTTATTTGTATATTTTTTCCAAGAATCTTAAACTCTCCATCCCCAATGAACCACTTGCCATTCTTTTCGTGAATACCATATATATTGTCAAAAGCACTAGATTCATTCAAAAATAAATCTAAATACTTCTGTGATATTTCATCGAATGCAGTGTCTTCTATTTGGTCGGTTAAATGACGAGCTTTGTAACGATCACGTATTCGTTGTCTGCTTTCTCTAAAATGCTTGCTTTTGGGTGTTGCTGAATAGTTTTTTGGAGTAATACTACTGATGTTTGCAGCAGGTGTAGCAAAATCATCATCAAAATTCTGTTTTGATTTAGTTACAGGGGTTTCAAAATAATTTGCTGTTCATTTGATTTCCCAACTAACTCTTTCAGAGGATTGGTGATTGGTTTAAACGTTTCCTCCAATTGAGTTTCGAATGCTTCTCTTCCATTCCTTAGAGCTTTATATTTCTTTCGTAGAGCATCAGTAGTTTTAATGAGTTCACTTGTCAATTCCTTATTTAAATTCATCATAATGAAGCTGTGTTGTTTTTACAGCAGACTGTAAATAAGCTTCTTATATTATGAAAGAGTCTTTCAATCGGTTTGAAATTTATTTTAATGTTGAATGTACTGCTTCTGATTGATGAACATCGATTTTTAAACCGAGTTGAGCGACTTCGTACTTCTACGGACTGTGCGTTGAACTGCTTTGAGCTGCTCTCATAGAACATAACTCTACGTATGTTGTAAACGATATGGAGAAGTGCTTGTTATTGTTTTCATTTATGAACTACTATTTACTGCTTTAAAACAGCTTTTACTGCTTTTGTACTGCTTTTTACTGCTTTTGAACTGCTTTTTACTGCTTTTATACTGCTTTTTACTGCTTTCGAACTGCTTTTTACTGCTTTTGAACTGCTTTTTACTGCTTTTATACTGCTTTTTACTGCTTTTGACCTGTTTTTTTACTGCTTTTTACTACTTTTGAACTGCTTTTCACTGCTTTAAAATAGCTTTTTACTGCTTTTGACCTGTTTTTTACTGCTTTTGAACTGCTTTTTACTGCTTTTGAACTGCTTTTGACCTGTTTTTTTACTGCTTTTGAACTGCTTTTTACTGCTTTAAAACAGCTTTTTACTGCTTTTGACCTGTTTTTACTGCTTTCGAACTGCTTTTGAACTGCTTTTTACTGCTTTTTAACTGCTTTTTACTGCTTTTGAACTGCTTTTTACTGCTTTTTACTGCTTTTGTACTGCTTTTTACTGCTTTTGAACTGCTTTTTACTGCTTTTATACTGCTTTTTACTGCTTTCGAACTGCTTTTGAACTGCTTTTTACTGCTTTTGACCAGTTTTTTACTGCTTTTATACTGCTTTTTACTTCTTTTGTACTGATTTTTACTGCTTTTGAACTGCTTTTTACTGCTTTTATACTGCTTTTTACTGCTTTCGAACTGCTTTTGAACTGCTTTTTACTGCTTTTGACCTGTTTTTTTACTGCTTTTTTCTGCTTTTTACTTCTTTAAAACAGCTTTTTACTGCTTTTGACCTGTTTTTTACTGCTTTCGAACTGCTTTTGAACTACATTTTACTGCTTTTGAACTGCTTTTGACCTGTTTTTTACTGCTTTTTACTGCTTTTGAACTGCTTTTATACTGCTTTTTACTGCTTTCGAACTGCTTTTGAACTGCTTTCTACTCCTTTTTACTGCTTTTGACTGCTTTTGAACTGCTTTTTACTGCTTTTATACTGCTTTTTACTGCTTTCGAACTGCTTTTTACTGCTTTTGAACTGCTTTTTACTGCTTTTGACCTGTTTTTTTTTACTGCTTTTGAATTGCTTTTTACTGCTTTTGAACTGCCTTTTACTTCTTTTGACCTGTTTTTTACTGCTTTCGAACTGCTTTTTACTGCTTTTTACTGCTTTTTTACTGCTTTTATACTGCTTTTTACTGCTTTTGACATTTTTTTTACTGCTTTTTACTGCTTTTGAACTGCTTTTTACTGCTTTAAAACAGCTTTTTACTGCTTTTGACTTGTTTTTTACTGCTTTCGAACTGCTTTTGAACTGCTTTTTACTGCTCTTGAACTGCTTTTTACTGCTTTTGACCTGTTTTTTTCTGCTTTTATACTGCTTTTGAACTGCTTTTTACTGTTTTAAAACAGCTTTTTACTGCTTTTGACCTGTTTTTTACTGCTTTCGAACTGCTTTTTTTGCTTTTGAACTGCTTTTGACCTGTTTTTACAGCTTTCAAACTGCTTTTGAACTGCTTTTTACTGCTTTTGACTGCTTTTGACCTGTTTTTTACTGCTTTTATACTGCTTTTGAACTGCTTTTTACTGCTTTAAAACAGCTTTTTACTGCTTTTGACCTGTTTTTTACTGCTTTTGGCCTGTTTTTTACTGCTTTTATACTGCTTTTTACTGCTTTTGAACTGCTTTTTACTGCTTTTGAACTGCTTTTTACTACTTTTTACTGCTTTTGAACTGTTCTCATAGAACATTACTATACGTATGATGTAAACTGTTATGAAGAGCTGCTTTTATAGTTTAAGGAAATGATCAAAGCCCTTTCTATATCGACCTTCTTTCAAAGGACTGTCTTTATCAATAACAAAAAATTCATATTTATCATTCCAGCATTCTGCACATACATTTTGAAATATATTAAATGCCATGTCAGAATTAACATGATCATTATGAATATGTTTCAAGTTCATATCGTCCTGTTTGAAAACAATTAAAAAATTTGCATCGTCGCGTATAAGATGTTTTGGAATTCTTGTATATGTGTGACATAAATAAAAACTATCAATAAGATGATGTCGCCCATACTAAAGAAGGTTCGTATAGTATCTTGTTTTTCACAAGCAATATCATCAAAGATAAAAACCGAATTTGGTTTTGCTTCTTCAGGTGGTATAACTTCACTATTATTGGAAAACGTAAAGAAACCCATTCCTTTGATTGGTTTGACGGCTTTTCGTAAAAACTCATACTTTGGTTGATGTAATGACTTTGAATAAATATATATATTTTCAAATTTTAAACCGTTAGGATGCTGTATTAAACTCATCATAGCATTTGTTTTTCCGCAATTCGAGGGACCCGTAATTAAACCTCTTATGCTATTGGGTAATAGTTGACCATGTTTTCTTGACTCATTACTTTTAGTCAAATCAACATTTTGAATTGGTAAAAGTTGTTGTTGTTTCACGAATCGCATGATGAAAGGTACTAAACAATTTCCTTTAAATGTGAAGGTTTTATTACAAAATAGTCATAACATTGTAAGCCGTCCTATTGAGTACATAACTTTATTTCTATAAAAATGTTGGATTTTTCAAAAAAAAACTTATCAGTCAACAAAGCACCGTGAAAGGAGACGGTTTGGTAAACTCTATAATCAACAAATTACCTCTTGAACTACATCTTCCTGGTTATCAATATTGTGGACCTGGAACAAATCTAGAAAAACGATTAGCAAGAGGAGATCCAGGAATTAATTTGCTTGATCAGGCATGCAAGCAATATATATATCTTATTCTAAATTTAAAAATACATCTGAACGTCATACAGCAGATAAAATCTTAACTGAGAAAGCTTGGAAACGAGCGACATCTACGGACACTGGGTTAAGTGAACGAGCAAATGCTGTACTAGTTTCCAATCTAATGAAAGCTTAACTAAAATTAGGTATGGGTTGCTCAAACAGTAATGGAAAAACGAAATAAAAAAATAAAAACAAGAAAATCAAGAAGAGCGTCACTTTTAGTAGAACAATTAAAAGTCTTGGAAAAACTATTCAAAGAAAAAAACCACATAATCTGGAAAAAGCTATCAAAATAGCATTGTCAGCTGCTAAGAAAACAATTCATAAAAATGGTCACAAAATTAAAACACCAAGAGTTATTTCAGTACCGAAAATTGATGAAGTTATGCCATTTCTTGTTCCTCTCTTTGCAGGGCTTTCAGCTCTCGGAGCTTTATCTGGAGGTGCTGCCGGTATTGCTAAGGCTGTCAACGATGCTAATAATGCTAAAAAAGATTTAGAAGAGAAAAAACGTCATAATCGAAAATTGGAAGCTATTTCAATGGGTAACCTTATAGAAAAGGACTCGGACTTTATTTGCATCCGCATTCAAAAAACTTATAAAATCGTTACCCAAACGTGCCTTGAATGAGTTGGATTTGAGAGCTTTTGCCATGAGGTTTATACCTCATTTTCGGGGAGTTTTCATGCGTGATAATTTACCGAAAAGTAAACCATTAAGAAACGAATGTGCAATAGTGAATTTAGATTCCTCAAATGGACCAGGAACACATTGGGTAGCGTATTATAAGAAAGGCAGTCACATTGAATATTTCGATAGTTTTGGAAACCTTCAACCACCGAAGATTTTCAAAGATTATTCAAAAAACGAACTTGGTTGTCTTATTCACAAAAACAGAATGCCCTGCTTCATATTCAAAATTTACCTTTTATACATTTTTTTCTTTATGTTTGAGAATAAAAAAAAAGAAAAAATCCTTAAAAACAAAAAAAAAAATGCCGATATTTCTTAACCAATCAGATTTGTGTATATATTTGTCTTTATGTTTTGAGAATATTTAAAAAAAAAAATGTAAAAGGGCATCTCACATATTATGTAGGTACTCCATGAATGCATTTTTTGTTTGTATTATTTTCTCTATACTGTTATAAAGAATCATGATCCCGTCAAAGCAACCCTTAAGAAAATAACGATTTTTTCAATCGTTTCGCGTTAACTCATTTCTTATCTACTTATCTAATTTGTTGATTTAAAAGAACATAAAAAAAACATAAATTGTAAAAGGACAGCAGGTACACCATGAATGCATTTATTGTTATTTTATCAATACCGTTATAAATCAATCAATTTATTATCCACCAAACAACCAAACCAAACCTGATTCCGTCAAACCAACCCCCAAAAAAATTACCTGCTTCAACAAAAAAAAAAAAAAACACATCAGATCGAAAAGAGGACACTTCACAAAAATGCATTTTTAGTCCATACCGCTATAAATTAATCCATTTTTATTACCTACCTACCAAACGTTTTAGAAATTCAAAGCAACACCAACAATACAAAAAAAAAAAAAAGAAGATACCTGTCTCAAACCAAAAACATTCATTCTAAAAGGCAACTTCACATATGCACCGCAAAAATGCATTTTTAGTCCATACCGCTATAAATTAATCCATTTTTATTACCTACCTATCAAACATTTTATAAATTCAAAGCAACACCAACAATAAAAAAAAAAGGTACCTGTCCCAAGCCAAAAAACACACAATCTTCCATCTTACGTTTCCCAGCAAGCATAGAACGGTCTGTCTCATCCCTATTGATGATTTACTCCGCACATCCGCGCATCCGCCCGAATCTCCATACATTACAGAAGGCACCTGGTGTAGCCAAATAGCTCCCACCAAATCCCTCGAGCGCCAGAACCCGCCAAAACTAACTACTCATGTAGCACGCACATGTATCTGGCCCTGATTTACATTTATTAGAAGACCATGGGCAATTTATAAAGTGACACCCAAGATGAGATGTTTTAGAGGATATATTTTCAAATTTCCTCAGAAAGTTTATAGTTGCTATGAAATACTCATAGTGTTCTTCTAGTATAGGATGTTGATTTGTTTTAAGAAATGTTTTAATTTCATCAAAAATTATAGAAGTATTTATTCCTACCATTATTATGTTACTGTCCTCTCACACTGATATTCAAAATAAGACTGAAATCAAAAAAACAATTTCCGCGTTAAGTAAAATAGTAGATTTTTGTTTTTTTTTGTTTTTTTATTCAATCATTAGAATTACATTCGTAGGAAATAAGAATGTTGGGGCTGGGAAGTAGGAGAAAGAGATAGAATGTTGGTTCAACCAGTTTGAAATTTCACCCAACGGTTATAAATACATATTTCTTGAATTCAAAAATATAAATATTTTTCATCTTTAGAATATAAATATTCTTCAATTTTGGCAATTAAGCTAATATTACTAATTAATTTCTTGTCTAATTCTTCAATTTTTTCATCAATATAGTTTTTCTTGCAGCATCTTCCTTCTCTTGTGGGTCCTGTAGGTTTTGTAGACGCTTCCAGTTTATATTATAGTTGCCGTTTTCTGTTTTGAGAAATCCCTCACTAGGTGGTCCCGGCACTCCTTGCAACCCAGGTGGTCCTGGCATTCCCTGCAACCCAGGTGGTCCTGATTCTCCTCGCTCCCCACGTGGTCCAATTGGTCCTGTTAGACCTCTGACAGGAGTTCTATTTGAAAACCGTCCGAACTTATCTACACTGATTTTTTATGCGATAATATTAGATTCTTTTAATTCTTCCATAATTGATACAATTTCATTGGAATGATTATTAGGTATCTCCTGCTTGATGTGAAGCGACAAGAAGTCTTAATCGAGCTACAAGTTCATTGGGATCATCCCAGAAGATATAGTCTTTTTCTTTCTTAGATAATTGCATTTATCTATTTCTGTATGTGAAACTGGAGTAGTAGTATCTGTTAGCAGTTTGCTTATAATTTCTTTATATTTACTTCCACGATTTCCTAAATTTTTTTTTTGTAAAATCATGAGAATGTCTATATGCATTGGTATCTTTCAATATATCCTTATATATTTTTAAGTCTTTCTCATTGTATATTTTTTGACAGGGTTTTTTCTTGAATATAAGTTCATATAAGCCGTTTGAACCTTCATAGATTTTATTTTTTATTTGTATATTTCTTCCAAGAATCTTAAACTCTCCATACCCGATGAACCACTTGCCATTCTTTTCGTGAATACCATATATATTGTCAAAAGCACTAGACTCATTCAAAAATAAATCTAAATACTTCTGTGATATTTCATCGAATGCAGTGTCTTCTATTTGGTCGGTTAAATGACGAGCTTTGTAACGATCACGTACTCGTTGTCTGCTTTCTCTAAAATGCTTGCTTTTGGGTTTTGCTGAATAGTTTTTGGAGTAATACTACTGATGCTTGCAGCAGGTGTAGCAAAATCATCATCAAAATTCTGTTTTGCTTTAGTTACAGGGGTTTCAAAATAATTTTGCTGTTCATTTGATTTCTCAACTAACTCTTTCAGAGGATTGGTGATTGGCTTAAAGGTTTCCTCCAATTGAGTTTCGAATGCTTCTCTTCCATTCCTTAGAGCTTTATATTTCTTTCGTAGAGCATCAGTAGTTTTAATGAGTTCACTTGTCATTTCCTTATTTAAATTCATCATAATGAAGCTGTGTTGTTTTTACAACAGACTGCTTCTTATATTATATTATATATTATGAAAGAGTAAAAGAAAGTGTGTTGCGAGAGGAGTGCAAGGGTTTGAGTGGTGCTTGGTGCGAAGGATTTGGGCGATTAGGAAGGATTGAAGGTGCTTGAAATCGAGTTTGTGGTGTTGGCTGGGAGCCCGGCGATGTTGTGTGTTGGGGAGGGTCTCGGACTTCAGAAAAAACAAATCCAAAACAAGATCAGTGCAAGAACTGTCAAAACTGTCAAGCGAGACATCTGTCATCGGTCAATCTCTCTGCCAACACTAGCGCCACCTGTGGGTTGGTAGATCAACCACGTCGTCTTTAGTAAACAAGTGAAAGAGTACAGGGTGATGCAGATAAAAACCTAGAAAGAAAAAAAAACATACTCTACTGATCTGTCTAGATAAACCATTGAGTTAAGTAGAACGATTATAATACAAAGGAAAAATTAAAGACAAGTAGTCACTGTAACAAAAAAAAAAAAAAAAAAAAAAAAAACTGGTCAAAAGGCAGCGGTAAGAAGAATCAACCAAACCCACCAGTCTGTGTAGATTGAGCAGGGTAATTGGCGACTACACTGCGAAAGCACAGATCTGTGCTCACTATACCAAAGCTTTATAGTGATCTAGAGTACCAGTCTACTGCCTAGACATAACTACTTCACTGGGCGTTAACTTAACAATCAAACTGGATCAGATAGGTAAAAGAACGAGAACACAGCTTTCACCGGATTTAGTTGGGATACCGAGCAAAAAACCAATCGCTCGAAAAATGCCTGAAAGCTCGGACGAAGAATCGGCCAAGTTAGACCAAACAGTCGTAGAAATGACCACCTGGGACACTATGATGGAACAATTTCGAAGAATTATACAGGAAGAAATGAAGGGCACTAAGGACACGGTAGATTTACATTCAAGAGAAATAGAAGAATTGAAAAAAGAAAATACCAATCTCAAAATCAAAATTAAGGAACTTGAAGATCACAAAGAAGAGAGCTTAAGAAAAAACGAAAATTTTGATAAATTTACCAGAAAAAACAATCTCATTTTTAAAGGATTCGAAAAGGATTCACTGGATAAAAATGATATTTGGATGTTATGCAAAAGCATCCTTAAAAAAACGAAAGCTTTGAAATTGTAAGAATTTTAAGAATAGGAAGAGGTGATAAGAAGAATTTTCTCGTCGAGTTCGAAACACATTCAGCAGTCGTAACAATTCTGCAAAATACTTCTAAGCTAGCCGGAACAAAGTATGGTATCCAAAGAGATATGACACAGAAAGAACGAGAACATCACAATTATCTGTAACGTATAAGGAACGAAATCAGAAAAATTGATAAATCAAAACCAATTAAGTTCAAGGGCAGAAGCTTGGAAATAAAAGGCAAAATATTTACGGTGGTGGCGAATGAGCTGCAAAATGAGGGAAAACCAGCTGCTGCGGTTCTCGGACAACTGTATAACAAGGATTTCACAAAAATAGATTTTCATCTGGAATCCAATATAGCCGAAATATCTTCAGATTAGCAGTTAGATATCTGTTGCGATGAAAAATTAAATATAAGATATTATAATGAAACTGAAATTAAAATTATTTCCTACAATGTGTCGGGACTAGCAAATAAACTAATACTTCAAAATTTTTTTAATTATTTATGTAAATTTAACATTTTTTTATTGTATGAAACATTTCTTATGGATCATTTTGAGAGATATGAAAAGTTTTTCCTAAGATATGAATTGACATGGACACCTGCAGTACGTTCTGCGCAATTTGGAAGAGCGAGTGGTGGACTTCTAGTTGGCATTAGCCGAGTTATTAATAATGGTCTAAGAGTTGAATGCACAAAATCGTTGGATAGAGACGTTGTTCGCATCGTCTCAACCAACTGTGAACTATATGTGCTGCCTACATATCTTAATTGTAACAAATGGGAAGAAGACTACCTAGTGTACAATAGAATCCTACAGGAATCAAACTTTCTAAACGTGATTGTCATAAGAGATTTCAACGTACGAATAGGAGAAAGCCAAACACTAATGGAAGAACAAACTGCAAATCTCAATGTACTTCTCAAACCAGAACGAAATTCCAAGGACAAGGTACTTAACAACAAAGGAAAACGTTTTATTGAGACGTGCAACGATGCGGGTATTGTTATACTAAACGGACGTACACCGGGTGATTTTGAAGGAAATCTCACCTACATAAGCTCAATAGGCTGCTCAGTTAACGACATTTGTGGAGTTTCGTATAATGTACTTAGCCAAGTGAAAGAACTTAAAGTAGAAGAGATGATCTACTCAGATCATATGCCTCTTGTGTTAACCTTACAATTATCTGGCTCTCAGCCTTCTGAAGAACTGAGCCTGCTTCCCAAGCTAGTATGGGTGAATCAAAATGAAAACAATTACAAAATTGGAATTCAACAAAGGATTCTGGCAAAAGAAGTGGGTGATTTTGGAGTGGACAGTTGGACAGCAGAAGGGATAATATCAATCATCAAAGAAACAGTTGGTCAACAGAGAAATCTTGCAAGCAAAAAGAGTTTTAAGGAAAGTTGGTTTGATGCAGCGTGTAGGCCCTAAGGAAAAATGCTTTTAAATGGCTTAACAGATGGAGAAGGGATACCTCAGAAATTCTGAAAAAAACATACCTGGAAGCCAATCGAAAATACAAGCAAACCTGTAAGACGAAAATTTAATTTTGGTGGGGGCAAACACCCCCATTTATTCGGCTTAAAACAAGCTACAAATGAACTTAATCTAACTTAAAACTGGGTTACTTATAGCTATGGGCGGGAATTTAGGTGGTTGCGGGTGGCAATGGTACAGTGGATGTAGTGCTTGGTTGCTAACCTAAGAGTTGTGGGTTTGAGCCCCAGCCTGGGCAGCAACTTTTCAATATTCCCCCAGCTTCAACTGGACGCCACCCGTGGGATTTTATGAGATTAATATCACCTATTTCTCAATCCATTGTACCAACAAAAAATCTTTCCTATCTTTCTATTCCTTCTAACTATTACCGTGCAGTTTGCATTCAAAAGACCTTTGGTCTTACAGGCATATAGTTAAAATTATTATTAAAAAAAAAAAGGAGAAGAATTTTCAGATTCGAGGTACTTAAGTTGAAATCGAAACTGTCAACATTCATATTTGTTTCGTGAAGCATACGGGTTAGGGGTTCGTTTGAGCCATAGGAAGTACGGTGATAGGGAAGATAGAAAAGACCTGGGTTTCTGAGATTGCGTGGATTAGTATTAAACGAAATGGAATTATTAAGTGTTGGACAGTCAACAGAACCAGAAACAAGTCGGTGAATGAAGAGGATATCGGCAATAATTCTTCGATCTTCAAGAGTGTTAAGATTAATGAGTTGAAGACGATCATTATAGGGGGGAAGTATGAGAGGGTTATGCCAAGGTAAACCACGGAGGGCAAAACGGAGGAACTTTCTTTGAATGCTTTCAATTCTTGAAATATGGACACGTTGAAATGGAGACCAAACTTGAGAAGCATATTCAAGTAATGGTTAAACGAAGGTTATGTATAAGGAGCGGGTGACATAAGGATTAGTAAATTCTTTAGACCATCGTTTAACAAATCCAAGAGCTGAGTTGGATTTATGGATTAATTCATCTATGTGAGAGAGGAAGTTAAGCTCTCGATCGCATAACACACCAAGATCCCTGATTGAATTTACGATAGGTATAGATTGGTTGGAAAGGTAATAGTTACGGGGAGGCAGTACTGAGCGCTTACGAGAAAAGGTTATGGACTAGCATTTGCCTACATTCAACTCCATACAGTTTTTTTGACACCAAATTGAGAAATTATCTAGATCAAATTGTAATTGGGTTGAATGATTTGCTGAAGATATCGTTTTGAAAAACTTAGTATCGTCAGCATACAATGATATGTTAGAATGCTTTATGACAATTTCAATATCATTTATGGCAAGGATGAAAAGAAGAGGGCCTAAGTGACTACCTTGTGGGACACCCGAAGTGGCAATAAATGGGTTAGAAAGTGAATTCCTGAAACGCACTCTGTAGGAGCGTTGGCTAAGGTAAGAGGACAACCATTTTAAGGAGATAGGTTCAAACCCAAGGGCTGTTAATTTAAAGAGTATGAGGCGATGAGAAATTTTATCAAAGGCCTTACTAAAATCAGTGGTAATTACATCAACTTCCATTCCTGATTCAAGTGCAGAGAGAGAAAAAGACACAAATTCAATAAGATTGGTGGTCGTGGATTTATACTTGAGAAATCCATGTTGCCTGGGGGATATTAGAGACCTGCAGCGGAAGCTGATAACTTCATAAATGAGACATTCGAAAATTTTTGGAATATAAGAAAGTTTTGCAATGGGACGGTAATTTTTAACATCATTCTTAGCGCCTTTTTTGTGAATCGGTGTTACAAATGATGTTTTCCATATTAAGGGAAATTTGCCTAGAGACAGAGATAAATTAAAGATTTGAAAAATTGGAAGGGAGAGTGATTGAGAACATCTTTTTAGAAGAATTGCTGGAATGTTATCAGGCCCAACAGAAAATTCTTCACTCAGCTGACTTAATTTATTTTCAATAAGAGTTTCATCAATAGAAAGAAGAAAAAAAAGGTCCGGTGGAAAAGTTTTGAAGGTACCTGAAATAAGTCTCGTCAGGTTGAAAAGACTCATCAGTAAAGGATTGTTTGAAAAATTTGGCAAACAAGTCAGATATCTCTTGGGGGTCATTTGATTTTTCACTTTCCAGGTAGAGGGAGGGAGGAAAACCATCAGACTTTCTCTTATAGTTGACGAACTGGAAAAATGACTTGGGATCATTTATTAGGTTGGATTGAGTTTCATTTAAATAGCGTACATAAAGGATATTGAAAAGTTCATTGAATTGGAGATAAATTCCAAGATAGTTGGAATAGTCCGAGACGGATCGAGAACGAAGAAAATGTTCCCATAGCTTATTTCTCCTGTTTCTTAAAGAACGCAACTTCCGATTATACCAAGGCGGAGACGATGGTGATGTTCTACGCATTGAGGTTGGTACATTGAGCGAAATAGATTTATAAAATTCTCTATAGAATGTATTAGTTGCATCATTGATAGAATTATTTGTGAAATTGAAGGATACATTACTAAGGTACTCATTTATTCCTCTAAAATTGGCTTTGTGAAAGTCGAAAGAAGGAGCAGAATTATCGGAGTTTATGATGGGACACTCTTAAAAAAGAGAAAGAAAAAGAGGGGGATGATAACTGTCAATCTTTGAAAGGGGAATATTCCAAAGAGACACACTAGAGTTGTCTGGGTCTGTTGAGAAGATTAAATCGAGTTGTCTATTCATAAAGTTGGTGATACCGCATTCTTTTGAAGCAGTTTGATCCGAGGTATTGAAATGTGATAAATCTTCAGATGCAATCCATTTTAAATGTGGAAGATTGAAATCACCAAAAAGAAGAATATCATCATGGGGGTCACTATTAATTAAGATTTGATCAACTGCATCTATAGCTAGTTGATATGATTCAATGGGCTGTCTAGGTAAAATGTAGCAACACATTACAAAGATAGTTTTTTGGGGAAGTTTAATCTTTATTGATATATAATCAATATTAGATGAGGAAGAAACTGATTGAAGCGATGAATCTAGGGTATTTTTACCGGCAATTAGCACACCTCGACAAGGGAAAACATTGGGCTCTTTGTTAAGGTCATCGCGAAAAACATTAAAGGAAGGTGGAAACAATTCTTGGCTGTTGATGCTTGGAGTTAAGTAGGTCTCGGTTAGAACATAGATGTCGAAAGGAAGAGCGTGAGATTGCTGTAAGACCTTATGGGTTTTCGAGCGAAGGCCTCTAACATTTTGATAATAAAAAGTTAGAGGAAGTTTAGAAGGTAAATTAGGGACGAAAAAATTTGTTGTGGTCCGCAGTGGTCCTTTGGAGATGAGATATTCTGTTGGAGCTGACAAATGAAGCATATGTAGAGAGGTCATTATCCACATTGAACGAGGTGAGATTTAGTTTCTCATGAAAGCGGTTAAAGATTTTTTTTAGTTCAGTATGATCGGTGGGAAGCCCTTCTTGATTAATAGAAACTATTAAATTAGTCCTTGTCACACCATTAACGCAGACATTATCTTTGTCATGAAGATAAGCAAGGTAGAGGCGAACATTGGAATAGATTCGTTACTCACGGAGGCGGGAGAGAACATAACGTCCATCATCGTTTTGATCAACGAGATGTTCAGTAAGCTTAGCAGTAGGGGGGAAAAGAGGATCAATGAAAGACGCTGACCTTGGGGATGGTTGAGAATCAAGAGGGGTAGGAACATGGGGATGAGTTCCAGAATAAGATTTGGATTGAGATAAGGGAGAAGTAGAGGAAGAAGGATTGAGAGTATGAGAATGAATAGGAGGAGCAGAGCAAGCGGCAGTCAAATGATCATGTGGATGAGTTGCAGGATAAGATTTGGATTGAGATAAGTGAGAAGTAGAGGAAGAAGGATTAAGAGTATGAGAGTGAATAAAATTTGGATACAATGTTTTAGGTGGAGCAGAGCAAGTGGCAGTCAAGTGATCTGATGAGACTTGTGATTCAGGAATGTTAAATGATACTCTTTTAGTTTAAGGGTGACTGAAGTTAAAGTTTGGATATAGTTTATTAGGGGATGTAATCTGAGAAGCGGGCGCGGAGTGAAATGGAATGGTTTGAGAGACTTGTTTATAAGGACTAAGGTCAAAAGATACACGCTTAACAGGATTATAAGTGAGATTGCGTTGATTGAAAGAAGGGAAAACATTAGTCTTATAACTCCAGTTAGAGTTAGAAGAGAGGCTGGTTTATACTTAGGTGTGGGTTTTGGGTGAATTTTATTTAAAAGCTTCTTGCTGGGTCTCGTTAAGGCAGCTCTGGTGTCATTCCGTGGCTTCTCAGTCCATTTTGTTATGGTCATCTTTCCTAGTTGGAGAACGTCTTCAATGCTTGAGGGAAAGAGCCATTGGTACTTTGATGGAATGCTAATTTTAAAACTTTGGTGTTTAGAGCGAGTTGCAGAGATCTTCTGACATTCTTTGATGGAAATGTTGAACTTCTTATAAAATATGTCCATTAACCAGTGCGCGTCAGCAAGATGGGGAGCGCCTTTAACAAAAAATGTAGTGTAGTCGGCATTGTTGTGGAGTTTCCTAAGTCTGTTATTCCATTCAGACATGGTCCAAGTAGTTCCAAAACGATTGATAGTTGGTATGTCTGGTGAGGGAGGGGGTTGAAAAGCTGGTAATTGCGATGATGTCACAGTAGATGGCGGCTGAAGAGAATGGTGGAGTCCTGGTAGAGGTGGTAAGGTTGCAGTTGGCAGAAGAAGCGTTGGTGTTGAAGAAGATATTGAGACCTTGGAAGTGTCTTTTTTAGGATATTGAGCAATATCTACAGCTTCGTCCTGGGAAGATGCTTGAGTCGAAGGTGGGAGTGGTTGGCAGAGTGATAGAGGTATATAGGGCGTGGAATCCATTATTTCGGCCAGATTTGAATTGTTGTAAGCAGATGGGCTTTGTTGGAGTTGGTCTGGAATGCTGTCGATTTTGCAGTTAGCCATTCTGATGTCTTCTTGTATTTCACCAATACTAAGCCGAGCTTCCAAAAGGTCACTATTTATTAGGTTTTTTTTGCTTACTACTTCTTCAATTAGAGCAAGAGGATGACGTAAACCAGGAATCACAATTTTGGAGGAATTTTGCATATGCAAATCAAAGTCGGAGCGGATAGTTTCAATGTTTTGGTTTAGTTTTTCAATAGAGCCGGCTTTTTGATAATTATTCAATAATTTTGTAAGTTCGGATTTAAACGATATAATTTTTTGTTCGATTTGGTCATCGCGAGAGCTATTGGACACTGATACCGTTAACGCGGCAAGTTGCTTTTCAAAGGAAGAATATTTCAAAGCAGATCGTCTATCCGAGCATTCAAAAGCGTTTCTTAGATCATCGACATTTTTAACTAGATCATCTAACGGTTGCATCTGACAAATAATTTTTTTATGTAGTTGCTTAATATCGGCCTGGATAGTGGTATTGTAGTCGCTGAGACATTTAATGGCAAGCATAACGTGCGATAAAGATATATTTTTGCAATCATCGCAGTAGAAGAAAAAATTCGCCATATAGTCTTTTAAATACATACTCAATCTTTTGTTTAGTCCCAGGCAAAGGGGGTGAAAGCGTTTACCACAAACACCTCTACACGCAACTTGGTCAGCATTTTTATGGTCAAAGTCTGCACACTGGGCAAAATCACAACAATGCGACATAATTATTAATAAAGGTAAAGACACGGCACATAGTTAATTAATGGGGTCACACACTCTTTAGTGGAAAAACACTCGCGAAAAAGGGGGTCAGTCAAGTGAGGTAACAAAAAATGTTGTGTAAGTGGCGCAAAAAAACAAAAAATTGTTTTGGGTAGATAAGCACAAACGAAAAAAAATTGCAACAAAGGGAAAAGTTGAATTGCGGAGCTAAATTGATTATGCGACTGCACTCGACGACGGCTTAAAACAAAAAGAAAGCTCTACTATCAAGCATTATGTATCAGCCTTAGAAACGTACGGAATACAAAGGATTGGTGGGATATAGCAAACAAATTACGAAATAATAATCACAGAATAGGATCAAACATAAAAAGTAGTGATTTTAAAGACAATTTTCAAAGGCTCTTGAACCCTCCACTTCAGGCCATAGCAACACTGGAAGACACAATAGAAGACTCCTGGGATGAGCAGCTAGATGGCGAGATTATGAACTTCGAAATCCTAGAAGTACTGAGCAAAGCCAAGACAAGCAAAGCTACCGGATTCGACCGTGTCCCATATGAATTTTTTATTCACGCACCTCAGGTACTTTTGGATCGTCTGGTTGGAATATACAATAGGATCCAACTCACAGAAAGCGTTAAACCTTCTTTTAAGAAGTCGTTGATATTTCCCATATACAAAAAGGGAGACATAAACCAAGCACAAAACTACAGAGCAATCTCTTTTATGGATGCCATAGCGAAAGTTTACACGGGCATACTACTGAAGAGATTACAGGATTGGGAAAAAAGAAACAGTATTCTCAACGAATACCAAGCAGGGTTTAGAGAGGGATATAGCACCTCAGATAATATATTCAATCTACTAAACATTGTTAAAATCAGGATGCATGAAGGCTACAAAACTTACTGTTTCTTTGTAGATTTCAAGGCAGTGTTCGACAGTATCTGTCGAAATGCTTTGTTTGTCAAGCTTAACTGCTGGAACACAATAGAAAAACGCAGCCGGAACCGCAGCCGCAACCGTACCGCATGCCGTACGTACCTAATTAGAAGTGCCCACCATGGAGTCGTACGTACTCCACGTTTTTTTTACAATTCCCACTGAGAAACATACATATATATGAATATAAGAGATGATAAAACATATATCGCATCATGTATAGTCTTTTCAATAAATTTTTAATTACCTGACCTAATTTCTAAAAGGATTTTATTAGCACGTTGCTCTTTTTTTTTATGGAATGTCACAAAAATACGCACGTATTTATTAAAAGTTGGCCAACTCGTCCGTCGCGGTTGCGGCTGCGGTTGCGGATCCGTCTCGTTGTGTTCACAACATTGAATTAGTGTGTATTCAATATTTTGACATGCGATACGGCTGCGGCTGCGGTTCCGGCTCCGGCTCCATTGTGTTCCAGCAGTAAAAGAATGGGTACGTCAACATAATTTCTCAACATCATAAAGGATCTCTATGCAGGGACCGAAAGTGCAGTATGGCTATGGGATGGAAAAAATCTATGAGAGTGGTTCGATACAAAAATGGGGGTGTAACAGGGGTGTCTTCTAAGTCCTATGTTATTTGCACTGTTCATCAACGACATGCATGATTTCATAGGAGGTGGAATACATTTAAATGAACAAGTCATTCGAATGTTACTCTATGCAGATGATATTATAATTTTTGCAAACACACCAAAGGACTTATCTATGATCAATAAGCTTGATGAATATTGCCAAATGTGGAACCTCATTATAAATCTTGAGAAGTCCAAAATCATTATATTTAGAAAAAATGGAGGCAGAAGAAGTTATCAAGAAAGATGGACTCTCGGAACAGAAGAAATTGAGTTGGTCAACAAGCAGCAGGCAAAAACAAGCTTAAACCTGACATGGCACACTTTTGTTTCAAAAAAGGACATCGGTCATTCATCAAAACTAGAATTATTTAACGCAGTAGCAAGATCAATCTTGGGGTATGGGGCACAAGCTTGGGGACATCAGCAATACGATGAAATGGAAAAGGTCCAACGATATTTTCAAAAACAAATCATGAAAGTACCAACATCATCTCCAAACTACGTGCTTACCCTGGAACTTAAACTAAAACCTCTTTTTATCTACACAATGAAATGTCACATGATTTACATTAAGAAAGTACTCTGTGTGTATGACGAGAACCGGCTCCCACATATATTGGCTAACATAATAGTAACCAAAAATATATACTGGATTACACAATGGACCAATATACTAGAAGGAAGGCATATCCATGAGGTTGTTGGAAACAATAGGTTATTCCAGAATGCACTAGATTTGGCTAACTCGCAAATAATGGAAAGAGAATGGGATGTGGCATTACAAATAGCGCAAGCGTCAACATCACATGGACTGTATAATGCCCTCAACTACACCGACGGAAATAGATACCTTTTTTTTATTTATTTACATATAGCTAAAGACTAGCTTCAGATATAAGTACTTATGTCTATTATAATAAGAGTACAATTATATAATTGAATACCTGCAGGAAGAGAGGAGCTCATCTGAGAAAGGATGGCTTTTTAAAGCAAGAGGAGGACTTCTGTTTCTGAACGGTACATTTTCAACGAGCAACAGAAGTAATCAGTGCACCTTGTGTAACCTGAGAGAAGACGAAACATTTATCCACTTTTTTGGAATATGCCCAGTTTTCAAGGAACTACGTCTGATATATTTTGGGTTAAGAGCACTGCGTACGGAAATAATGGTGAACATCCTTAATGGCGACGGGAACTGGATCTCATTGGTAAAATACTTATCTCTAGCTAGGACAACAACAACACAAGCAATAGCAGCGGGAACAAGAACAACAACAACACACGCAAACGCAATAGCAGCAAGGACAACAAAAACAACACAAGCAATAGCAGCAAGAACAACAACAACAACATACGCAATAGCAGCAAAGACAACAATAACAACACACGCAATAGCAGCGAGGACAACAACAACACACGCAATAGCAGCAAGGACAACAACAACAACACAAGCAATAGCAGCAAGAACAACAACAACAACACACGCAATAGCAGCAAAGACAACAACAACAACACACGCAATAGCAGCGAGGACAACAACAACAACAACAACACAAGCAATAGCAGCGGGAACAACAACAACAACAACACACACAATAGCAGCATAAGGACAACAACAACAACACAAGCAATAGCAGCGAGGACAAGAACAAGCAATAGCAGCTGGAACAAGAACAAAAACAACACACGCAATAGCAGCAAGGACAACAACAACAACACAAGCAATAGCAGCGAGAACAACAACAACAACACACGCAATAGCAGCAAAGACAACAACAACAACACACACAATAGCAGCGAGTACAACAACAACAACACAAGCAATAGCAGCGGGAAAGAGTCTTTCAATCGGTTTGCAATTTACTTTAATGTTGAATGTACTGCTTCAGATTGATGAACATCGATTTTTAAACCGATTTGAGCGACTTCGTACTTCTACGGACTGTGCGTTGAACTGCTTTGAGCTGCTCTCATAGAACATAACTCTACGTATGTTGTTATCGATATGGAGAAGTGCTTATTATTGTTTTCATTTATGAACTGCTTTTATACTGCGTTTGAACTGCTTTTATACTGCTTTTTACTGATTTTATACTGCTTTTTACTGCTTTTATACTGCTTTCTACTGCTTGTATACTGCTTTCGAACTGCTTTTTACTGCTTTTAAACAGCTTTTTACTGCTTTTGACCTGTTTTTTACTGCTTTTAACTGCTTTTATACTGCGTTCGAACTGCTTTTGAACTGCTTTTGAACTGCTTTTTACTGCTTTTATACTGCTTTTTACTGCTTTTATACAGCTTTTTACTGCTTTTGAACTGCTTTTTACTGCTTTTATACTGCTTTTTACTACTTTTATACTGCTTTTTACTGCTTTTGAACTGCTTTTTACTGCTTTTATACTTTTTTTTACTGCTTTTATACTGCTTTTTACTGCTTTCGAACTGCTTTTGAAATGCTTTTTACTGCTTTTATACTGCTTTTTACTGATGATGTTTTGGAATTCTTGTATATGTTTGACATAAATAAAAACTATCAATAAGATGATGTCGTCCCATACTAAAGTAGGTTCGTAAATTATCTTGTTTTTCACAAGCAATATCATCACAGATAAAAACCGAATTTGGTTTTGCTTCTTCAGGTGGTATAACTTCACTATTATTGGAAAACGTAAAGAAACCCATTCCTTTGATTGGTTTGACGGCTTTTCGTAAAACTCATACTTTGGTTGATGTAATGACTTTGAATAAATATATATGGTTTCAAATTTTAAACCGTTAGGATGCTGTAGTAAACTCATCATAGCATTTGTTTTTCGGCAATTCGAGGGACCCGTAATTAAACCTCTTATGCTATTGGGTAATAGTTTACAATGTTTTCTTGACTCATTACTTTAAGTCAAATCAAAATTTTGAATTGGTAAAAGTTGTTGTTGTTTCACGAATCGCATGATGAAAGGTACTAAACAATTTCCTTTAAATGTGAAGGTTTTATTACAAAATTGTCATAACATTGTAAGCCGTCCTATTGAGTACATATTGAGTATTTCTATAAAAATTTTGGATTTTTCAAAAAAACTTATCAGTCAACAAAGCACCGTGAAAGGAGACGGTTTGGTAAACTCTATAATCAACAAATTACCCTTTGAACAACATCTTCCTGGTTATCAATATTGTGGACCTGGAACAAATCTAGAAAAACGATTAGCAAGAGGAGATCCAGGAATTAACTTGCTTGATCAGGCATGCAAGCAAAAGCAACACGATATATCTTATTCTAAATTTAAAAATACATCTGAACGTCATACAGCAGATAAAATCTTAACTGAGAAAGCTTGGAAACGAGCGACATCTAAGGACACTGGGTTAAGTGAACGAGCAAATGCTGTACTAGTTACCAATCTAATAAAAGCTAAACTAAAATTAGGTATGGGTTGCTCAAACAGTAATGAAAAAACGAAATCAAAAAACAAAAAACAGAAAATCAAGAAGAGCATCACTTTTAGTAGAACAATTAAAAGTCTTGGAAAAACTATTCAAAGAAAAAAACCACATAATCTGGAAAAAGCTATCAAAATAGCATTGTCAGCTGCTAAGAAAACAATTCATAAAAATGGTCACAAAATTAAAACACCAAGAGTTATTTCAGTACCGAAAATTGGTGGTGTTAAACCATTTCTTGTTCCTCTCTTTGCAGGGCTTTCAGCTCTCGGAGCTTTATCTGGAGGTGCTGCCGGTATTGCTAAGGCTGTCAACGATGCTAATAATGCTAAAAAAGATTAAGATGAGAAATAACGTCATAATCGAAAATTGGAAGCTATTTCAATGGGTAACGGGCTACATTTAAAACCTTATAGAAAAGGACTCAGACTTTATTTGCATCCGCATTCAAAAAACTTATAAATTCGTTACCCAAACGTGCCTTGAATGAATTGGATTTGAGAGCATTTGCCATGAGGTTAATACCTCATTTTCGGGGAGTTTTCATGCGTGATAATTTACCGAAAAGTAAACCATTAAGAAATGAATGTGCAATAGTGAATTTAGATTCCTCAAATGGACCAGGAACACTTTGGGTAGCGTATTATAAGAAAGGCAGTGACATTGAATATTTCGATAGTTTTGGAAACCTTCAACCACCAAAAGAATTAATTGATTACATAGGCGATAAAATTAAATAAAATTTTAATAAGTTACAAGATTATAACGCAGTCAATTATGGCCATTTATGTTTAAAGTTCTTAAATGACTACTGTTATGAATAAATAACATACATTTTGTAAAATTATTTTCATTGTATTTTTTATTTTCATGGCGTTAACATTTACACTGAGCGGAAATACTTCTCATTTGACAGCAGAATATTTTCCACCTTTAAAGTTGGATCGGGACTATGTTTGCGGTTTGAAAGATTTTCAAACATATAACTCCATACCTAATGTTGATGAACGAAACAATTTGCTGCATATTCGAGCACATGTTATTGAAATTCCAAAAGGCTCATATGAAATCGATGACATTTATTCTTTCATTAACTATAAATTAAATGAAATGAATTTTCCTATCTCCATGAAAAGTGAAGCTAATAATAATACATTACAATGTGAAGTGGATAGTACAGAGACTGTACATTTTGAGAAAGATCGATCTATTGGAAAATTATTGGGGTTCAGTAAACGATCTTTGAAAGCTGATTTATTGCATACTTCAGATTTACCTGTTGACATAAACAAAGTGAATGTCATACGAATTGAGTGTAATATTATTTCTGGTTCATATTTTAATAACAAACCAATGCATACAATACACGAATTTTCACCAGAACTAGGACCTGTATATAAAATCATTGAAGTTCCAAGAAATGTCATTTATTTACCAGTGAACGTCAAAGAGTTAAGTTCTATTTCATTGAAGCTTGTTGACTAGGACGGAGATTTAATTAATTTTAGAGGAGAAACAGTAACCATACGTTTACATTTAAAATCATTAGGTGATTCATAATGTTGATTTATAATAATATAATCAACCGCAAAAGTGACGATTCTCTTCCCAAGTAACATCGTTGGAGCTACATGTTATTCAAGTGTTCTTAATTAGCTCTAAGAGAGTTAAATGCAAGGCCATAGCTCTATTTAAAAGTTAATTGCAGCTCTTTTAAAAATCTGGCTCTATATTGGAGTTTCTTAACAGTCTATAGCTCTAATACTTTTTAAAGCTTTTTCCTCTATAGTTATGCTGCATAACAATGTTTTCATCAGCTTATTAAAAGCATTGATAGATTTTTTGCCTTAAAGCTTTAAATTAGCTTCTTAGCAGCAATATACATTTTTTTAGTACTCCCTTAGAGCTAGAAACAAATTTTTACATATTCGAATCTGAAAGCGAAAGTAAAATGTCAGTTATCTTGAAAAAGTATAAAAATTGCAAATCATATTGGAAAAGTGTGCGAGAAAATAAAAAAATGTTTAAAAGAATTAAGCGATAAGTCATATTTGCCCGTTCAAACACCTCTTCCTCTTGATATTTTAAATCCCGATGAAGAAATTTTATCGAATGATAATGAAATCGGAGAAATAGAAGAGGAAAATGAAGCTGAAAACAAGATTCATGAGGAAGAAGAATGCGTTGAAGGAAGCCAGGATTTAAAAGCAAAGCTAAATAAATGGGCATTGGAAAATAATATCAGGCACACAGCATTAAAAGATTTATTATCTATTTTAAATCACCATTTCCCAGAAGAAAATCTCTCAAAAGACCCAAGAACATTATTATATATACGCCTCAACAAATCCAATTACAGCCCATGGGCAATGGAAATTATTGGCATCAAGGGTTGGAATATTGCCTCATGCAATGATTCAAAACACTCAAAGAAGACATAAATATATCCCTCAACTTTAACATTGATGGTCTTCCTTTGTATAAAAGTTCACTTATACAGTTTTGGCCTATACTTTTTAATATAAAAGAAATTAAAACTTTTAAGCCTATGGTTATTGGCATATATTGTGGAAAAGGTAAGCCATCAGCAGTGGCGGATCCACGGGGGGGGGTTTTCGGGTCCGGACCCCCCCCCATGGGATCATATACTTTCAAATTTTATGCTTTTATTGGGCATGTTGGTGAAGTTGAAACACAAAGTTATTAATAAAAATTCGTAATTTATTGAATGTTTTACACAAATTTTAATTTATTTTCGAATAATAAATGCAATAGAAGATAATTACGAAGAAGATAATTACGAAGATAGTCAATAATGACCGATCAAGAAAAAATATATGATCCACAAACGGTTCTAGTCACTCTTCAATTTTCGAGGCTTTTCAAAAAACTTTCTGAGAATTTCGTCTTCAGTCAAAGTTATGCGATGATGAATGTTCAAAGATGCAAGACCATTGAGACGCTCTTGACCCATTGTGTTTCTCAGATAATTTTTCATTCTCCTCAAAGTCGAAAATGATCTTTCTGGAGTTGCTGTGGTCACGGGTATCACCGCCAAAACTCGTAGGATTTTGTTGACGTTTTTGAAAGTTCTGTCATTTATGATCTGCAAAAATTCCTTCTATTTAGATTTTCAATGGATATTATTTATTTTACTTTGTTCCAAATTGCACCAAAAAAATTTCTTACTCAATTAATTGTCAATAAGTCGTCTATTAGTGATTTTTCTCTGATTCTTTTAAATTGAAAAATTTTGTTTTGAAATTAAATAGAAAATAAATGATAATCTATTAGTATTATAATCAATCAGATTTTTTGGTACAATATATGAGAAACCTGGCATTATTTTTTAGCCAAAAATGATCTGAATTTGGGAGATACTCACCGCTAATGCATCAAGTGCATTTTCGATGTTTTGATTGCAGATCCGTTGTCTCCACATTTTGACTTCTGAAATAAAATTACTCTCGGAACAATCCAGTATTTCTTCGTAAAATTGGTAGGGGCTTGCACATTTCTTCTCGTCGAATTCTTGTTTGAGGAATAGCTGTCCAAAACTTTGAAAAACTGTTTTGTGTTTTTCGAACCGACTCTGAAGATGAGAAATGTTAGGTGTCGAGAAATGGGATGTAAAATGCGATTTTGTAATACTCTTCAACTGTTTTCGCTTCAACGTTGCAACGATTTTTTTGTCGACTGCATCGACGAGGCATTTTCATTTCAATCTCGTACTCCGAACAAATTTCAGAAACTTTTTGATAAACAATGTGGAAGCATGAATCCACGTTTTCACGCTTTTCCTTGAAGTCGTTCAAAGCATCATCAGCCAATTTCGTGGCCTCTCCCAGATCTTGATTTTTCAATTGCAATTCTCGACTCAATGGCAAAACGATGGAATTAATTGATTCCATAATATGACAGGAAATTTGGAACTCGATTGTGAAAATCGCTGTCAAAAGTTGAGATGCTGCCCGTGAAGTTTCTCGATCCTTCCACGTTTTTATTTCTTCCAACGCTTCAATAACAGCCGGTTGAAGTTCGAAGTATCTTGATACAGCTTCATGAGACTGAGCCCATCTTGTAGGACAAATGGACTTCAATTTTTCTTTTCTTCGCTCACTTTTCTCTGTCATTTTTGAAATTTCGTTCTTCAAGATGCTTTGTCTCTTGGGCCAGTGAAAAAATGCTTGAATTGCTCCGATAGTTCCCAACGCGTTTTTGATACCAGATACTTCGCAAGCTGCATTGATGGTCAAACTGAAGCTGTGTGCGGCGCAATGCACATAAATTGCGAGAGGAAAATGAGACCTCAAATAAGCCTGTGCTCCATGAAATTCGCCACTCATTGCCGGAGCTCCGTCGTATCCTTGGCCGTACATGAATGAGCAATCCACGCCGATATCGGTCAGATAATTCCTGATGGAATTTGCCAGAGCTTGTCCAGAAACGTCAGTGACGGGAACGAATCCGAGGAAATCCTCACAAATATTTGTTTGTGAATCCAAGTATCGTGTGCAAATGGAAAATTGCTCTATGCTTAAAATGTCAGTCGATTCGTCAGCTAAAACTGAGAATCCTTCCGATTGATTTATTCGATCAACGATTTTTTTTCTGATCAATTCATGACAAGTTGCGATAATTTCATTCTGAATGGTTTTGCTCAAATATGTTGAATTTTTCGGAGCAGACAAAAGGTTTTCCTTGAGTGTTTCGTCACCTTCAGCTCGATACCGTAAAATTGCACGAAAGTTTCCTTCGTTCGAATATTTTCCATCAGTTTTATCATCCGCGTCAGGTTCCTCTTCATTATACAAACATCCATCGTCTCTATGGCCACGAAGTGCAATTCCTTGACGTCCACACAAAACTATTGCACTAACTATGGGTTTCAGTCGTTCGTTATTTTCTTCTTTAGTTTTTTCTTTCTGCTTGTCGAGTTGTTCATCAATAGATTTAGTTTTGCCAAGCTGAATATCGCGTAAACGTTCAAAAGCAACGATGGATTTTTTATGGTAATCAAGTTTTTCGTGGTTCCGAAAAGTTTCTTTCGCGTGCTTCCAAGTGTTGAACGGCTTGTTGATGAGTTTCCCCAGACGTACGTCGCCTATTCCACCGGTTTTCACGCCAAAAGCTATGCAGCACTTACAATATGCGCCATTTTCTTTCGCAGAATATGCAAACCAGTGAAATTCCTCAAGCCATTTTCTTTGAAAAGATAAATTTTTGGCAGTTGATGTCGGGAACGAAAAATTAGCTAGTGGCACCCACGAGTCGTCGATAATGTTCAGGATTTCACTCGCGTTTCTTGTATTTGAAGCATTAGACGTGGCTAGAGCGATGTCGTTTTTGAATGGAAGCAATTCTTGTTTGTTTTGAACTGACGTATCTTCGGAAGTCGATTGTCCTAAAGTCTCCGGTGGATTTTCTTCGAGGTTAAGCTTCTCTGCATTTTTAGTCTCTGTCAAAAAAATATGGTTAGCTAAAAACTAATGAGAATCTTCACTTTTTTTGAAATTATAAAATATATGAATACATTGTGCAAAAATAGTAGCTTTTCCGATATACTTATCATTTTTTTATTGCAATTTTTCTTACCTGTTTTTCCTTTTTCTTTGTTTCTGGTTCTGATTCTGAATCAAGGCGGGTGAAATAGGAAAACAATGTCCTCTTCATATTGTGAGGCGTGTTTTCTCAGTAAGAGAACTTGAAACACAGATTAGTTTAAAAGGGAGATGGGAAACCGAACTGTCTAACTGACAATGTCTACAAGCTGCGGTCAAAGTTTTCTAGTATTTTCGTGGTGAGTTTAAGAAAAACGAGTTCGCCAATTTGAAAATTCAATCGAGCAATCTACGCTAAATTTGAAATTGCGAAAACAAACAAAAGAGAACTGTAAAAATATAAAAATCCCACCTCATCTCTTTGTTTTTGTATTTTTCATGTACAAGGAAGAAAATAAAATGAAAGAAAATGAAAATTGCGGGATCTAGGGAGTGAAACGTAAGTCAGTTTCCGATCTCCTTTTGTCTCTGACTTAAAAAGAGATTTTTCTCACTTGAAATTATACTAACCACTTGTCAACTTCGGCATGTTTACACAATGCGTGTTGAAAGAAACAAAGAAATAATTAAAATACGCTCAAACACGCTCATAGACGGCGCAAATATCAACAGAAAAACTTAAAGAAAAATCGCACGGCGCTGTCATCGCGACTAGGTTGGCGCGCAGTTTGAATTTGCGAACAAACTATATGCACTACCATAACGACTGGACAGCACCAATGGCTTTTCTATAACACGGTAGTCCAGCCGTTATGGTGACCTGTATATACGTGGTAATTATGCATATATCTCAAGGAACCCCCCCCCCCTTAAAAAATTTTTGGACCCCCCCTTATCAAAATCCTGGATCCGCCACTGGCCATCAGATTTAAATAGCTACCTAGAACAATTCGTCAACGAATGCAAACACATTTTGAATAATGGAATTATTATCAATAAACCATTAAATCAATGTTGCCATCAGAAGCTTCATCTGTGATTCGCCAGCAAGAGCTTACATAAAAGGTAAGTACTTCATTCTGCAGCAATTATTGAAACTTTATTATGAAAATCTTTTCTTTCAGGTGTAACATATTTCAATGGAAAGCACGGATGCCTTAAATCTGTTGGAGTTTTACTGTTCAGATAATAACTAACGTGGTCAGCATTATTTGAAACAGTTTCCGGATTTTTGTACTATACGGTTGGACTCGAACATTCCCTATTTTGGACTGCCACTGCGATACTCTGAAGATTTTCATTTCCTGCGGTTGATTCTTGTTCATTGCTTGATAAGGAATTTAAACAATCTTCCAAAACACAGTTGAAATCAGCCTGCGGGGATCTGGTTGCCGGCTTTGTTAATATTTTTTTCGTTTCATTGTATGAAGCCTCGGACTCTACGTCTGCATCGTCTTCTAATTCGGTGACCTCCTTGTTTAGAAGCTCTTCTTCTTGCTCTTCTGCTAGAGTGTACATTTTGATATCATATTTTTTACGACGCAGTGTCTGGCTTCCCAACTACTTTTATCTGGTTTGGCAAACGGATTTCGCAACACGGAGCTTAGTTTTTTGGTACTCCAGTGTGATGGTGGAAACCAAAAGACACCATTATTTTCCAACCCGACCGGAATAATGGTCAGCACAGCACGATTTTTTTTATTTAGTTCTTGTATAATTTTAAAAGACATTGCAAGAAAATTTATTCCCAGGATTCACGTCTTAAAGATGGAAAAAAAAGATGTTATATTGGTATTGTTGTGATGATGTTGCACGTTTCACAATAAAAATAAAAATACTTACTTAAAAGAACACTTGAAGAGCCGTTAACCCTTTGAGAGCAGAGAACTACGGTTAAAGAAGACCCAGCTTTATAAAAATGATAAATTATTCCGCTGAAAAAAGTTTGGCTTTATTTGAGAAGCATATATTCTTCTTTTAAGACTCACAGAAGTAAAACACCGTCTTTATTCATGTGTTGTAGAACTATGTGCTGTATCGGCGTTTTATATCAGCTCTTAAATTGGAAAATAAATAACAATGAGCTGAACACTGATTTAACACTTTCCAAAGAATTCTTTGGATGAAGCAAAATGCTAATACAGGGTGTTTATGTTAAAATATAAAAATAAATCATGTTGTCCATGGATTGAAAAAACCTTTACAAAATTAAAAAAATTATGACATTTGTTTTAATGTGGGAAATTTTATGGCGTTTTGGATTGGTAATTCGGAAGATGAACTCAATACGTAAAAATGCGTCTGGGACGATTCTTAAAACAAAATAAGCAAATTTCGCTTCTTTTCAGAAGAAGAACTGTCAAACTGTCATTCTGCCACGAAAAGGCCATGACGGTGTTCACATTGGACTGCTTCCTCCGACTTTTTTTGACGTTTCAGTACTCATATCTTCGATCCAACTGCCTAGTCAAAACGAGTGGTAAATACTAAAAAGTCAAAAAAAAAGTCGGGAGAAGCAGTCCAATGTGAACACCGTCCATTATTGCTTCAATTGACAGTTAAAAGTTAATATTTTATAACTACTGTCAAAATATACTTTGCAACCAATTTAACATTTTATTGGAAAAATGTGATGTGTCTTCCTTGCGAGAATAAAAGAAAGCAAATATTCGGCATATGTCAAAACATAATTTGTCTTCTGTCACTTTGTGATATTTTACAAAGTGAGAAATACGAAAGATGGATACGAAATACACTATTTCACGCAAAAAATAATTCGTTGACCACCTGTCAACTATAAATTGTCAAATTTCATTGAAGGATGGCTGCCGTGACGATGGATCAAAAAACGTCTAAAAACATCTGAAAACTTAGCAGTTTTTTGATTGCTCCAGAAAAACGTCACTTAGGGCCGATTGGGTGACATTTGGAACGAAATAGTCTATTTCTCGCAAAAAATTATTCGTTGACCATCTGTCAAACTCTATGACGACGGATTAAAAAACGTGACATTTGGAACGAAATACACTATTTATCCCAAAATATGGTTCGCAGACCATATTCTAAGCTATAAACTGTCAAATTCCATTAAAAGATGTCTGCGATGACGATGGATTAAAAAACGTCTAAAAAAATCTGAAAACTCTGCAGTTTTTTGATTGCTCCAGAAAAACGTCACTTTGGGCCGATTGGGTGACATTTGGAACGAAATAGTCTATTTCTCGCAAAAAATAATTTGTTGACCATCTGTCAAGCTCTAAACTGTCAAATTTCATTGCAGGATGGCTGCGATGACGATGGATTAAAAAACGTCTAAAAAATCTGAAAACTTCGCAGTTTTTTGATTGCTCCGGTAAAACGTCACTTAGGGCCGATTGAGTGACACTTGGAAAGAAATACACTATTAATCCCAAAATATGGTTTGCAGACCATATTCTAAGCTATAAACTGTCAAATTCAAATGGGTTAAAAAACGTCTAAAAAAATCTGAAAACTTGGCAGTTTTTTGATTGCTCCAATTTTATCTTAAATTTGTCATATTTTGGGTTCATTAAAATAAATGGTATATGTACATATATTGTATGTATGTAGCTACATTATTTGTTTTTTCAAAACATAATCTGTGGATTATATGTCATGCATAGGTCACCCTGTTTCTTGTTTCTGAAAGAAGCTCTAGTTGACCTCTAGTATGATATTTTGTAAGGCCTAATGTGATACAGAAGCTTTATAATAGACGATAGACTTTTGTTTTAAAAAAATGGAGAATTAATTAAAAATTTTTATAAAACAAATGAAATAATTTTTTGCAGTACAGTAACTACAGTTTGAAATGAATTAAGATTAATACATTTGTACTCCGTATGAAATATCACATGAGTAAAACTATTTTTTTTTTTTTTTTTTGTAATGAAAAGTAAAACAAAAAAAATGTATCAACTACTTAAAACAAATTATTTTCGGGGAGCGTTGTAATATTTCTAAGTAAAATATAAACATTTCAGATAAAAATGTAATCGCACTCTGAAATCACTCTTCGATGCACAAATAATAGCATTTTATTATTGCGTTCACTCATTATTTTATTTACCTACTCAAATAATTATAAATTCTCAGATAGTTTACAGATACAAATAATAATAATACAAATACAATAATACATTTTTACTTGCTCTATAGGGCAAGTATTGGTTTCGTGCAGAAAAAAAAATCGAGGTTTTAATCAAACATGACATTACGATGATAGAGAAGCCCAAAAAAGTGGTTTTCGCCATACCGTCCGTCGGTCTGTCTGTGCGTCTGTGCGGATGTGCGGATGTGCGGATGTGCACTTTTTCACGTCATGCTACAGCCTAAACGGCTTGACGGATTTTCTTCAAACTTGGTATATAGCAGTTTGAAGAAAAACCATTGTCGAGGTTTTTTTTATTTTGTTTTAGCCCGGCTCAAACTGGTACCTTTCAAGTAACGGTTTTTTTCAATTTGGATTTTCTCGAAAACGGCTCTAACGATTTTGATTAAATTTATAATTTAGCTTACTTTAAGCATTTCTAACAAAACTGCGTTTTTTGTTTTTGCCTCAAATGGTCGTAACGAAAATCAGGTTTTAACGGCTTTTTTTTTCAAATAGCCATAAGGTCACAAAACGGCTTGATTGAATCAACTAAAACTTTGTTTGACACAGTTTTTAATAGTGTTCTATAGGATGGTTTAGTAAATTTTTCACTGAAGCCTTTCTAAACGGTGGCTTCCATACAACGAGCCGTTGAGTTTTAGCCAACTTTTTTTGGTTTTTTCTAATTTTCTCGAAAATGGCTCTAACGATTTTGATTAAACTTTGTGTGTTATATTCTTTTAGTGTTTTTAAGAGAACTGCGTTTTTAGTTTTTGGCTCAAAATGCAAATAACGGAGATCTGCTCTTAACGGCTTTTTTTCAAATGGCCATAAGTTGTCTGTTTAGTATAGTTCCTTACAGCTTCCTATCAGATGGCATTGATTTTTTTTCAGTTTCTCTTTTTTAAATGATGGCTCCTATACAAAGAGCCACTAGATTTTGGCCAATTTTTTCATTTTTTCTAATTTACTCAAAAAAGGCTCCCCCGATTTTTATGAAACTTTGTATGTAACATACATAGAATACTTCAAACGAAACTGCATTTTTAGTTTTTGGCTATACATGATAATAGTGGAAATTGCTTTTAACAGTGTTATTAACTTGGCCATAAGTGGACATTTGTATCATTTATATCACCCAAAAGACAACGTCTTAATTTTAAATATTAAAGGTTTCTTAACGTTAGCTCCTGTATATCGGTTTTTCTAGTTTCAGTCAAATTTTTTTAGGTTTTACCAAATTTTTCAAAAATGAGTTGTTCTCATTGATCGAAAAGTTTGTTTTCATCGTACTATTGCACCCACAGAGCAAGTACGTGCGTCCCAGTCGTGCATTTTATTTTATTATTATTTGTAATGTTTTCACTAATACTTACACAAAATATAATTTCAAATTCTGCTTAAAAGTACGCAGCTCTATATTGAATTATTCTAAATAAGAAAAGGAGCAGAAAGAGCTGTCAAAAGTGCTCTTAATACACATCTATTTCATTACATATCTTGTATAGAGCTTTAACAGTTCTGTTATAGTGCAAACAAATTTTCACAAACTCAAGAAAGGAGCTTTAATTAAGCAAGTCTATGGCTCTAAAAGCACATTTAGAGCATGAATTAAAGCACTAAGCTAGTAAAACATCCAAACAAGTGATGTTAAGGAGCTAAAAAGTGCTCTCAAACTCTGCGAATTAGCTGTAAGTAAGCTCCATATTTTCTCTTAAGGCGTATCTAGAGCACTTTCTTGAATTAGTGAGCCTTAAGATTAGCTCTGAAAGCGCTGTTAAGGCTTTTAAGAAGCTAAAATTGTTTCTTGGGTTAGTTCTACAAGAGCAGCAAAACTGAAAAGACCAAAGCTCACATCTGAAAATAAATCTTATCTTCAGTCTTTAGGATTTGTTTTAAAATAAAAAATATAAAATAATAAAAAATAAAAAAAATAAACATGAGTGAAATATTGAATATATCCCAAACACCTGGTTATGATAATAGCATTTCCAAATTTGAATATCACAGCTACTCCCCGTTCTTACAGTCTTACAATACAAGCGACGAAATACGTATTTCTATTCAACAACAAGACCTGTGTATTCTACCTAGCGAAAGTTATATTTACATTGAAGGAATTGATTGGTGTGGATATTGAATACAATAAAAATGTGAGTATCACAACAACATTAAAAAACTATATATCTTTGAATGAGAATGAAAGCAGATATCTTCAAAATGCATCATGGTATGGAAAAAACACCATTTCGACCTCATCTGGTACTTTCAACTTTTGCGTAACCCTTAAAAGTTTGTTAGGATTTGCTGAAGATTGCAAAAGGATTAAAGCAAACGCAAGACATGAATTGATTTTAATACGTACTCGAACTGATGAGAATGCTTTTGTTTCGTCGGAAGATGTACAAATTAAAATCCTGAAAATGCAATGGAGAGTTCCTCACATCACTTTGGCCGATGCTGAAAAGCTAACCTTACTTAAACAAATACAATCAAAACCCATTCAAATGCATTTTAGAAACTGGGAAATGTATGAATATCCATCACTATCAGCTGCAACCGATCATATATAGACCATTAAAACTTCGAGTCAACTCGAAAAACCTAGATATATTATAATCGGACTACAAACAAACAGAAATAAAATGCACGACTGGGTCGCACGTACTTGCTCTGTGGGTGCAATAGTAGGAAGTAAACAAACTTTTCGATCAATGAGAACAACTCATTTTTGAAAAATTTGGTAAAACCTAAAAAAATTTGACTGAAACTAGAAAAACCGATATACAGGAGCTAACGTTAAGAAACCTTTAATATTTAAAATTAAGACGTTATCTTTTGGGTGATATAAATGATACAAATGTCCACTTATGGCCAAGTTAATAACACTGTTAAAAGCAATTTCCACTATTATCATGTATAGCCAAAAACTAAAAATGCAGTTTCGTTTGAAGTATTCTATGTATGTTACATACAAAGTTTCATAAAAATCGGGGGAGCCTTTTTTGAGTAAATTAGAAAAAATTAAAAAATTGGCCAAAATCTAGTGGCTCTTTGTATAGGAGCCACCATTTAAAAAAGAGAAACTGAAAAAAAATCAATGCCATCTGATAGGAAGCTGTAAGGAACTATACTAAACAAAGTTTGAGTGAATTCGATGCAACCGTTGACAACTTATGGCCAATTGAAAAAAAGCCGTTAAGAGCAGATCTCCGTTATTTGCATTTTTAGCCAAAAACTAAAAACGCAGTTCTCTTAAAAACACTAAAAGAATATAACACACAAAGTTTAATCAACATCGTTAGAGCCATTTTCGAGAAAATTAGAAAAAACCAAAAAAAGTTGGCTAAAACTCAACGGCTCGTTGTATGGAAGCCACCGTTTAGAAAGGCTTCAGTGAAAAATTTACTAAACCATCCTATAGAACACTATGAAAAACTATGTCAAACAAAGTTTGAGTTGATTCAATCAAGCCGTTGTGAACTTATGGCTATTTGAAAAAAAGCCGTTAAAACCTGATTTTCGTTACGACCATTTGAGGCAAAAACAAAAAACGCAGTTTTGTTAGAAATGCTTGAAGTAAGCTAAATTATAAATTTAATCAAAATCGTTAGAGCCGTTTTCGAGAAAATCCAAATTGAAAAAAACCGTTACTTGAAAGGTACCAGTTTGAGCCGGGCTAAAACAAAATAAAAAAAACCTCGACAATGGTTTTTCTTCAAACTGCTATATACCAAGTTTGAAGAAAATCCGTCAAGCCGTTTAGGCTGTAGCATGACGTGAAAAAGCGCACATCCGCACATCCGCACATCCGCACATCCGCACAGACGCACAGACGCACAGACAGACCGACGGACGGTATGGCGAAAACCACTTTTTTGGGCTTCTCTATCATCGTAATGTCATGTTTGATTAAAACCTCGATTTTTTTTTTCTGCACGAAACCAATACTTGCCCTATAGAGCAAGTAAAAATCGAAAAGATAAGGATGCTAGCAAATTTGATCACTGCACGTTGAGAAACGTTAAGAGACATTTGAACTCTGAGTCATATCCGCGTGAAGATTTGAATGTTGATTTTACCACTGACCGATACGCTGTTCTCTGTGATATGTACAGCCGCTTTCAACAATCCTTTTACAGCAAACAATCGCAACCACTCTTGTCACGTGAAGAATATAAGGAAACTGCTCCAATTATTGTAATTGATAAATCCAGACAAAACGAGTCCATCAAGTTGGCTCCTGTAGATGTTAAACTTGAAATCAAAACAAACGTAGCTGTACCACCAAATACTTCAATATATTGCATGATCATACATGATCGTATTATTGAGTACAGTCCCTTCACTGGAGAAGTTCGAAAACATACATGATTTATGAGAAACACCTGTAGCTGTTAGAAAAAGAATCTGTTTTTCTAGGAATAGAAGCACATAGAAAATATTAAGAATGAAGGAAAAAAAAAAAAAAAAACACGTATAAACTTGTCCTAAGAAGGTAAAAAAAGGGGGAGAATGAAAAAAAAATCTATTTTCTAGAAATAGAAACATGAAAAAGAAGAAACAAACTAATAAACTTTCCCCCTAAGAAGCTAAAAAAAAGAGAGAACAAAAAAATAAAATCCGTATAAATACAACTGTTTGAGATGAAATTTTATTAGTATAATCTGAAAAATCAATATTATTAAACCATGTCTCAAGAATTTGAAAAAGAAATTCAAGAAATTGAAGTTGGAAGCAGTTTTAGTACTGTGATTAATATAAAAAACTTAGAGCAAAATCATTGCTATCCAATAATAAGCATGAGAAGGAACCAAATTAAATTTGAAACGCAATAAGTTGTCGATCTGGGTACAAACGATGTAAGTAAATAATTTTTTTTTTTAATTTTCTATAAAATTTTAAATATGATTTTGGAGCCGCAACAGGAAGGGAATGTGCGACAAAAACTTATTAAAGGGGAAATGGGTTGGCGAAACTTGTTGTGGTAAAATTTGTCGCAACAATAATAAAAACAATACGTTAACTTGCACACACGACACTATTAAAGTAACTTCTCCATTTGGCACCTCGGACCATTGTGTCATTTCAGTTAATTTCTCGATCTCCAACCATCCAGTTAAAGAAAAAATTCCCACTAGGACCGTTTGGCAATACGAGAAAGCCAACTGGGACGGTCTGAATAATTTCTTTCGCAACTTTAACTGGTCATTATGCTTCCTCGATAATGACATTGATGCCAGTGCTGAAATGATTACAGAAGTGATTTTTCTTGGAATGAGAACTTTTGTCCCTCACAGAACAAAATGTATCAAACCAAAAGAAAAGTCTTGGTTTTCCGAAGAGTGTAAAGGAGCTATCAGGTTGAAAGAAGTACGCTTCCAATCCTACAAAACCAACCCAACTGAGGAAAATCGGAAGAAACACAAACAAGTTAGGAACTCGTGCAACTCCGTTATACGCAAAACGAAATTTTTAATGACCAGAAGTTACGGCAAAAAATTCTGCAATGTCCCAAAGGCAGTAAAAACTTCTGGTCATTTGTAAAAAACGTCAAGAACTCAACGTCATCATCAGTACCAACGCTCATCGTCGACGATAAACCCATTGTCAGGTCTTCAGAGAAGGCGAATATGCTCGCAGCTCATTTTGCTGCAAGTTCTACGTTGCCTGCAAGCAACAATGCCCCTCCTGTACTTGAGAACGTTAATTCTTTTATGGGACAGTTATTTTTCCGCACTCGTACAGTAGCAAGAGTACTTCAAGATCTTGATATACACAAATCTGCTGGCCCGGATGGTATACCCCCTATTCTTCTGAAGAAGTGTTCTTCATCTCTGGCAAAACCACTGCGTAAGCTTTTTCATCGCTCCTATCGTTCAGGAATCTTTCCTAGTAGATGGAAAACAGCATTTGTCCAGCCCGTCCCAAAAAAAAAGTGATTCCTCCTCCCCCTCCCCCTACCGACCAATTGCACTTACGTCCCTTCTTTCCAAGGTCATGGAAACGCTGATAAATCGTCAGCTCAAGAAATATCTCGAAGATCGGGAGCTTTTAAATGACCGGCAATACGGCTTTCGCAGCAATCGTTCCACTGGTGATTTGATGGCATATCTCACCAAACAGTGGAACAAATCTGTGCATCGCTTTGGCGAAAGCAAGATTATTGCGCTTGATATTTCAAAGGCATTTGATAGAGTTTGGCATGAAGCTCTTTTATCGAAAATGCGTGCATTTGGTATCGATGATACTCTTATTCGTTGCATTAGAAGCTATCTTCTGGACCGTTCAATACAAGTTGTATTAGACAGTTTCAAGTCTGATCTCCACAAAATAAATGCTGGTGTGCCCCAGGGCTCCGTTCTGTCTCCGACTCTCTTTCTCATTTTTATAAATGATCTCTTGTCTGTGACTTCTAATCCATTAAATTGTTGTGCTGACGACTCAACCCTCAGCTTTTCGTATACGTTTATAATTCACGGCCTTCGCCTTCGGACGTGTTATTACAACGAAATCGTATGATAAGCTCGTTAAACTCCGATTTAAACAGCATTGTAAATTGGGGTACTAGAAATCGTGTGGAGTTTAATGCGTCGAAAACTCAATGCTGTCTTTTGTCGATGAAGCTAAACATACCCCCTATGCCATTATATATGAGTGGTACTTGCATCGAGGAGGCCGAAAAGCTATCAGTACTCGGTATGTGTATCAGTGACAATCTTCGTTGGAATGATCATATACTTGAGATTGCCAAGAATGCTGCAAGATGCTTAGGCTTTCTTAATAGATGCAAGAAGTTTTTCACCCCTTCTGATCTGGCTACAATTTACAAAGCGTTTATACGTCCTTAACTCGAGTATAACTCCCATCTCTGGGCAGGTGCTTCTCAAACTTGTCTCCACCTGCTCGACAGAGTTCAGAAAAAAGCGTTAAAATTGATAGGAGAGAGAAACATCATGGAAACATTTCCGTCACTCGAACATAGTCGAAATGTCTCATGTCTTTCCTTATTTTACAGGTTCTTTTACAAAAAATGCTCACTCGAGGTAGCCAGCTGCGTTCCACCCCTTAAACATTTCCCCCGTAATACTCGTCTTGCTAGGAACGCTCATCAGTTTACACTTGAGCCCAATTTCGGACGTACCGTGAAATATAGAGATTCTTTCTTTAGCCGTACAACACGAATGTGGAATGGATTGCCTGGCACAATTTTTCCTTGCCATTTTGATCTTCAAACATTCAAGATCAATGTTCATCGACACCTCCTTTCCCTTCCTTCCTAACTTCCTATCGCTCGCGCTGTGACTTATCATTAAAAGGGCTATAACAAACCCCTTGAGCGCGTGTGCATTATAAAAACAAAAAAAAAAAAAAAACACACGACACACCAGATAAAGTCAGTTTATAAGCAACAAATGGAAACAAACAATTATATTTAAAAAAAAAAATAAAATAAATTCCGTGGCCTAGGGCGTTTCGCTGATTCTTCGAAGTAATAATATGCATTTCATAAAATAATAGCTTATTTGACATATAATTCAATCCAAAAAATCGATAATTGGGAATTTTTGGGGGCGTCTGGCAGCCCCTTTGTCCCACTCAAAACGTCTGGGACTCATATATTCGTGCTAAGGGTGGCTCAATCCTTGATTTACAAAAAAAAAATAGGTGAGCCAAACGAGAATCCAAAAAGTCGATAAAATCCCGTTTTTGATGCAGTATTTCTAACAATTTCCCCCACCTTTGACTGCCAGACTTTGATTTCCATATCTAGCAATGCAAGATTTATCCATAGATATAAATATTTTTCGGGACTTTTACACTCCCAAAATTTGCTGTGGGCTCTCAGACTAATAGGTATTCTTTCCAGCCCGCTACAACAAATTAACTGAAAAGGCAGTTGAAATGATCAATATGAAAACAGGATCATACTGTATCATATACAAAGGTCCAATGGGAAGATCTGTTAAACTAGAAATAAGAAAAATTAGCGAATAAGAGCGAAATGAATACAAAATTTGGTTTTTTCTTTTGAAATATAAAATTACTTTTTTTACTAGCCAATAAGAGACGAATATGTTTAAATGAATAAAAACTTTTTTTTTTAATATAAAATATTTTTTTTTCTTATTTTATTTTTTCATTTAACTCTAAAAAGGAAAAGGCGGATCTAAAAATCCTGAACCATCATATGATGGAACTCCAAATGCCGGTTCAGAAAAAGTCGGAGCTCCAAATCCTGATTCATCATATCCTTGTTGAAAATCGTCTGTTTCCGGGAAATAGTCTGTTTCAGGAAGAGATGTAGGTGGCGGTGCTTCAAATATCCACCTTGAGGTTGGTGGTGCATCATATATCCACCTTGGGGTTGGTGGTACTTCTTCCTCTTCCTTTTCCTCCACCTCTGGTAAAATTTCTACTATTGGTCTTGGAAATGGTGGTGGTGGGTAAAATATCGGCCTTGGGGGTTGGTGCTACTTCTTCCTCTTCCTCTTCTTCCATCTCTTCCTGATACTCCATCATTGGCATTGGGAATGGTGATGACGTATCTTCCACAACCTCTCGCAAGAACTCCACTTCGTCTTCGTCCTCATCTTCGGTTTCATCTTCGTCTTCTGATGATGAAAACAATAATAAGCATTTCTCCATATCGTTTACAACATACGTAGAGTTATGTTCTATGAGAGCAGCTCAAAGCAGTTCAACGCACAGTCCGTAGAAGTATGAAGTCGCTCAACTCGGTTTCAAAATCGATGTTCATCAATCAGAAGCAGTACATTCAACATTAAAATAAATTTCAAACCGATTGAAAGACTCTTTCATAATATAAGAAGCTTATTTACAGTCTGCTGTAAAAACAACACAGCTTCATTATGATGAATTTAAATAAGGAATTGACAAGTGAACTCATTAAAACTACTGATGCTCTACGAAAGAAATATAAAGCTCTAAGGAATGGAAGAGAAGCATTCGAAACTCAATTGGGGGAAACCTTTAAACCAATCACCAATCCTCTGAAAGAGTTAGTTTAGAAATCAAATGAACAACACAATTATTTTGAAACCCCTGTAACTAAATCAAAACAGAATTTTGATGATGATTTTGCTACACCTGCTGCGAGCATCAACTCTAAAAAACTATTCAGCAACACCCAAAAGCAAGCATTTTAGAGAAAGCAGACAACGAGTACGTGATCGTTACAAAGCTCGTCATTTAACCGACCAAATAGAAGACACTGCATTCGATGAAATATCACAGAAGTATTTAGATTTATTTTTGAATGAGTCTAGTGCTTTTGACAATATATATGGTATTCACGAAAAGAATGGCAAGTGGTTCATCGGGGATGGAGAGTTTAAGATTCTTGGAAGAAATATACAAATAAAAAATAAAATCTATGAAGGTTCAAACGGCTTATATGAACTTATGTTCAAGAAAAAACCCTGTCAAAAAATATACAACGAGAAAGACTTAAAAATATATAAGGATATATTGGAAGATACCAATGCATATAGACGTTCTCATGATTCTACAAAACAAGTTTTAGGAAATCGTGATAGTAAATATAAAGAAATTATAAGCAAACTCATAACAGATACTACTACTCCAGTTTCACATACAGGAAATGGATTAATGCAATTATCTAAGAAAGAAAAAGACTATATCTTCTGGGATGATCCCAATGAACTTGTAGTTCGATTAAGACTTCTTGTCGCTTCACATCCAATGAAATTGTATCAATTTATCGAAGAATTAAAAGAATCTAATATTATCGAATAAAAAATGAGTGTAGATAACTTCGGAAGGTTTTCAAATAGAACTCCTGTAAGAGGTCTAACAGGACCAATTGGACCACGTGGGGAGCGAGGAGAATCAGGACCACCTGGGTTGCAAGGAGTGCCGGGACCACCTAGTGAGGGATTTCTCAAAACAAAAAACGGCAACTATAATATAAACTGGAAGCGTCTACAAAACCTACAGGACCCACAAGAGAAGGAAGATGCTGCAACAAAAAATTATATTGATGACAAAATTGAAGAATTAAACAAGAAACTAATTAGTAGTATTAGCTCAATTGCCAAAATTGAAGAATATTTATATTCTAAAGGTGAAAAATATTTATATTTTCGAATTCAAGACACATGTATTTATAACCGTTGGGTGAAATTTCAAACTGGTTGAACAAACATTCAATCTCTTTCTCCTACTTCCCAGCCCCAACATTCTTATTTCTTACGAATCTAATTCTAATGATTGAATAAAAAAAAACTAAAAAAAGAAAAATCTACTATTTAACTTAACGAGGAAATTGTTTTTTTGATTTCAGTCTTATTTTGAATATCAGTGTGAGAGGACAGTAACATAATAATGGCAGGAATAAATACTTCTATAATTTTGGATGAAATTTTAACATTTCTTAAAACAAATCAACATACTATACTAGAAGAACACTATGAGTATTTCATAGCAAGTATAAATTTTCTGAGGAAATTTGAAAATATATCCTCTACAACATCTGATCATGGGTGTCACTTTATAAATTGCCCATGGTCTTCTAATAAATGTAAATCAGGGCCAGATATATGTGCGCGTGCTACATGATTGAAAATAGACTATTAAAAAAAAAAGTATGTTATTATATAAAAGATTACAATAAATAAAATTATTATAAAAAGAAAAAACATTACATTTTTATTTCAATCAACTGAAAGATGAGTAAGAGAATCATTGTTAACGAGCTGCATAAACCTGCAAGAAGAAATTTCAAAAAAAGACGAGTCATTATAAAGGGACTTGATGAATTATGGCAAGCTGATTTGGTGGAAATGGGTACCTATTCACCAGAAAATGATAATTATCGATATCTTCTTACGGCAATAGACACATTTTCTAAATTTGCTTGGAGTATACCTATCAAAAGTAAAACAGGAGTTGATGTCACTGCAGCTATGCAAAACATATTTAATGAAGGACGCACCCCAAAGAATCTGCAAACAGATGACGGAAAAGAAGTTTATAATAAAATATTTCAACATCTCATGAAAACATATAAATTCAAACATTACTCTACATTTATTGCACTTAAAGCATCCATTGTTGAACGATTCAATCGGACCTTAAAGAGCATGATGTGGAAAGAATTTAGCTCTAATGGCTAATATCGTTGGATTGACATGATAAGATCACTGACTAAATCATATAATACCACGAGACATTGCACTATTAAAATGAGTCCATCTGAAGTTAATTCTAGAAATGAAAAATACATACTTTCAACAGCATATAATCATATCAAAATTCATATTACACCTAAGCTTCATATTGGTGACTTTGTAAGAATAAGTAAATATAAGCATGTTTTTGAGAAAGGATACAGCCTCAATTGGACAACTGAAATCTTGCAAATAATAAAAGTTCAACACACAAATCCCGTGACATATTTATTAGAGGACTATCAAGAACATCCCATCAAATGAGGATTCTATGAACTTGAATTACAAAAAACAAAGTTTCCAGATACCTACCTCATAGAAAAAGTACTTAAAACCAAAAAGGGACAAATATTTGTGAAATGGCTTGGTTTCCCATCTGAACACAATTCTTCGACATCTATACCTCAAAACGATTAACAAAAATTGTATAATTTTTTTTAATAAAGATGCTGTTTCATTAAAAATATTTACTCTGTATTTTTTTCTCCTTCAAACCTTAATAAAATATATATTTTTACTAGCTATGATCACACGATAAAAATAAAGACAAAATATCTACTTCAAATGAAAAAAAAAGATACCTGTCTCAAACCAAAAACATTAATTCTAAAAGGACACTTCACATATGCACCGCAAAAATGCATTTTTAGTCCATACCGCTATAAATCAATCAATTTTTATTATACCTACGAAACATCTTAAAAATTCAAAGCAACACCAACAAAAAAAAGGTACCTGTCCCAAGCCAAAAACACACATTCTTCCATCTTACGTTTCCCAGCAAGCATAGAACGGTCTGTCTCATCCCTATTGATGCTCTACTCCGCACATCCGCACGAATCTCTATACATGCCAGAAGGCACCTGGTATAGCCACATAGCTCTCACCGAATCCCTCGAGCGCCAGAAGACACCTGGTATAGCACTGTACAGTGTACATAGCTCCCACCGAACGCACATAGCTCCCACATCTGGTATAGCTCCCACCGAATCTCCATACATGTCATGCCAGAACCCGCCAAAACTAACTACTGATGTAGTACCTATCATTGGTCGCAAAGGAGCCGTTCCTCGTATATATGTTCCTGAGGATAGGGTTATCATGCGATTGTAGGGCGTATAATCTTTTCCTAGATAAGTTAGTCAGGTATTGAAGTAAGCGCATGATCTTGGAGTCCTCGTAGATCACCAGGTTGCTAGACCATTTCCCTGAAGGTCTACGAGTCTTTGAAATACGTTTTCTGATGACTTTTCTTTCGAAGGCTTGGAGTTCATTTGCAACATTAGGGGTGATGTTGAACCATGCCAGAAATCCGTATGAAATAAGTGGGCGGATAAGGTCTTGTACATGAGAAGTTTCGTTTTTTTCTCAACCTCTTTGGAATTTAGCAGTGTTTTGAGTAACGCTAAAGCGGCTTTGCTTTTTTGTAGTGCTGCTCTTGCCTGAGGGTTCGATTTCAGTCGTTCTTGGAGGTTTATCCCGAGATATTTAATTGAATGTTTTAAGGGGGTGACCTTGCCCTCCAAGTTTAGTTTAAGAAGTTTGCTCTCTCGCACAGCTAAATGGTGCCCTTTTCCGGACGCATTCCTGAAGCAGATCAACTCACATTTTTTAAAATTCAGATCAATGCCCCATTTTTTATAGTAGGGGATAAATGGTTTTTAACTTCTTCCAGGGCTAGGTGGGGACGGTCGTGGGGACTAAGCACAATAGTGTCGTCAGCATACAAAATCGACTCGGAGTTCCTAATTTGAACTGGGAAGTCGGAAAGGTACAAATTGAAAAGGAAGGGACCCAGAATTGATCCCTGGGGAACCCCTGTGAATATTTGAATGGGAGATGACTTTTTATTATCGTAGCAGACCTGAATATATAAAATTGTGGTTCAATCTCCATATTGTGGTGTTAATAATTATTGAATAAAAAAATTAATCAAAATATTATTTTAATTTTGTAATTTTTATTTATTTATTTTTCTTATATTTTCACAATATTTGTTTTTGTTTTATAGAAAAAATATAGGCGACGCGTTTCGGACTATATTTCCATCATCGGGCGTAGAATGAGAACTGACTGCCATCCATATAGTGATATTGTTGTCTCGTCTGTTGTTTATTTTAATTTTTGTTGTGACTTTTTGTATTAATTGATAATTACATGTGTTTGTCTCTTTTTATCTATTGTTTTGGTTTTTATAATTTACTAGCAAACCAATGCCCGCTTCGCTGAGCAGAGTTCCAATGGGCTGTTACCTGCAGTTTAGCCAAGAGACTACTTACTACGTAAGTAGTACCTGACTTACCACATCACAATTTACAACTGAAGGCGGGCTCGGTAGTAGTCATAAGCTTCGAAATCTAAAACAACCAAAACTATGCAATGGAACGCGCTTGGTGAAAACTGATGAGTAATGTCTAACATTTCATTCTAATGCTTTCTTATAAACAACATTTTTTGTATTACCATCTTTTACATAAATAAAAAGTGCGGTCGGTTTCCCTACTCTAGAACACCCAACATGACCATTAGAAATCAATACCGCAAATTTTCAAAGATTGACCTTGGGCTTTATTTATAGTGATGGCAAAAGCAAGGCGAATAGAAAATTGATGACGTTTAAAATCAAATGGCAAATCAGGTATAATCATTGGAATTCTGGGGATCAAAACATCTTCCCCTTTATATTTGCTACTAAGAATCGTAGCTTCAATTAGATTGTTCATTCACTTTTTTACAGCTAGTCTAGTACCATTGAAAAGTTGAGGTTGAATAATATTACGCATTATTATAACCGGGATCTAATTTCTAGAGCTAAATAATGAGGTGGCAGTCCAGGTAAATCAAGCGAATTCAAAAGTTCCGTCTGGTAATTCACTACGTCATCCTCATTTATAATTGCATCAACTCATTTGTTGGCAACAAATTGTCCATCTATTTCTTCTAAAATAGATGCATTAATTTCAGCGACATCTGTATTTTTGCCTTTAGCTCTTTCAATTAACCAAGTACGATTTTTATAGTTCTCCGAAATACTTCGAAACACACTATGAACCAATTCTTTCTTTGAATTCCTCATACAATAGAAATTTGTAGTGTAATTTGACCATTTGAACTATCAACGTCAACGGAAATTTTTCCATTTCCAATATCCAACAGCTGCTTTGAAAATTCTGCAGCAGATGGGTCACTTTAGTGAGTGTTTTAACATATATCCACAAAGGAGAACATTTAAGGCATTGACATCCGCAGTAGTCGATCGGGGTATGACCGGCAAAGTTTGTCTAAAGTCACCCGCCAACAATATCATGGCGCCGCCAAATATTACTTGGCTACCTCGCAAATCTTTCAGAGTTCGATCTTAAGCTTTAAGTGACTTTTTGTGTGCCATTGTACACTCATCCCATACAATAATCCTACACTGTTGCAAGACTTTGGCCATTGGCGACGTTTTAGAAATATTATATGTAGGCGCTTCGTTAACATGGATGTTTAAAGGCAATTTAAGTGCAGAGTGCCCTGTACGACCACCATTAATTGATTGCATACTGGCAAGTGCATTTGCAACATATGCAACACACGTAGCATACATGGTATTATTTTTTTTACAGACAAACCTGGTGCAAATAAATACCTATTGGGCAAAAAAACAATCATTAAATTTGGTGTTGTCAAACTCTAGATATAAAAGCATTTGTTGCAAATGTTGTATATTATATGTTGCATAATTATTCATAACTATGCATACATTTCAGTTATGATCAATTATTGAATTTGTTGATTAGTTGATTGCATGGTGGCAAGTGCATTTGCAACATATGCAACATACGTAACATATATTGTATTATTTTTTTTACACAAAAACCTGGTGCAAATAAATACCTTTTCAGCAAAAAAAGAATCATCAAACTCGGTGTTGTCAAACTCGAGATATAAATGGTCAAACATAAATCCAACTCATTTTTACTCTAGATATAAAAGCATTTGTTGCAAATGTTGTATATTATATGTTGCATAATGATTCATAACTATGCATACATTTCAGTTATGATCAATTATTGAATTTGTTGATTAGTTGATTGCATGGTGGCAAGTGCATTTGCAACATATGCAACATACGTAACATACATTGTATTATTTTTGTTACACAAAAACCTGGTGCAAATAAATACCTTAAGAAAATAATACAGTGTATGCTACGTATGTTGCATATGTTGCAAATGCACTTGCCACCATGCAATCAACTAATCAACAAATTCAATAATTGATCATAACTGAAATGTATGCATAATTATGAATCATTATGACACATATTTATAATATACAACATTTGCAACAAATGCATTTATATCTCGAGTTTGATAACACCAAATTTAATGATTCTTTTTTTGCCGAATAGGTATTTATATGCACCAGGTTTGTCTGTAAAAAAAATAATACCATGTATGCTACGTATGTATTGCATTGTTTTTTAAACAGACAAACCTGGTGCAAGTAAATATCTATTGGGCAAAAAAGAATCATTAAATTTGGTGTTGTCAAACTCGATATATAAATGCATTTGTTGCAAATGTTGTATAGTATATGTTGCATAATGATTCATAATTATGCATACATTTCAGTTATGATCAATTATTGAACGTGTTGATTAGTTGATTGCATGGTGGCAAGTGCATTTGAAATATATGCAACATACGTAACATACATTGTATTATTTTTTTACACAAAAACCTGGTGCAAATAAATACCTTTTTAGCAAAAAAACAATTATCAAATTCTGTGTTGTCAAACTCGAGATATACTCGTAAATGGTCAAACATAAATCAAACTCATTTTTATATATATAGAAGAAGAAGAAGATAAAAATGAAACATTAAAAATACAATTGAAAATATTTCAATCGATAAATACTACACTCTACGATTTATAAACTGGATTTTGGTACAGTGTATTAAAAAAAAAAACACATGGTTAACACTCACCAAAAGTATGTCTGTTCGCAATGAGAGCACGATATAAAAGAACTCAAAGCACATAAGAGAACTGTCAACTGAATTCAAATGACAGCAAATTAATATTAACATAATGCACTTACAACTACATTTGACAACTGTGTACACATATACAGTCATACAGTACAACAGAAACGCTCATCAGCGGCTGTGTGTTTGTTGTTGTTTTTGCCATACAGGCATTTCGTATGAGAGGAAAGCATTAATCACATAAAATGTCATAACTCAGGAACGGCTGCACCGATTCCAAACAAACTTCACACATACCACCTCCTCATATGTAGAAACAAACTGTAAAATTTTTGTGTCAATCAGTTCGGCGGTTCTTGAGTTATAAGATTACCAAGGAAATGTAACTTCTTTTTATATATATAGATTGCTGTGTCATATATTATGTTTCCTTTTATTGTTAATTTGTCGTTTAAAATGTTGTCTCGTTCTGTTTTACTTACTTACTTACTTAAATTGGCGCAGACAGTCCATTGTGGACCAATGCCTGAACCAACATTCCTCGCCAGCCAGGCCGGTCCCTAGCCTGTACCCTCCAGTTGCGCACACCAAGTTGGTTGAGGTCGTTTACCACTTGATCGCGCCACCTTAGATGGGGTCTTCCAGAACTGTGTCGGCCCTCCGGGTTGGAATTCAAGACTCGTCGCCAGGAGCGTTTTCGTCCATACGCTCCACATGACCCAGCCATCTAAGCCGCTGAATTTTCAGCTTCTTAACCAAGTCAATGTCGCTGTATAGCCCGTACAGTTCGTCATTGAATCTTCTTCTCCATACTCCATTGATACATACAGGCCCGAATATCACCCGAAGAATCTTTCTCTCAAAGCACCAAGGCCTGTATTCATCCGATTGTGTCAGTGTCCACGCTTCTGCCCCATACAGCATTACTGGGATGATAAGGGTCTTGTATAGTGTCTCCTTGGTCCTATGAGAGAGGGCTTTACTACTAAGATGCCTTCTTAGCCCGAAGAAACAGCGATTGGCAAGAGTGATTCTTCGACTGATCTCTTCACTGATGTTGTTCTGAGAGGTTATAGTGGAACCCAAATAGACAAAGTCCTTGACAACCTCAAAGTTATATCTGTCCATTGTGACGTTTTGTCCGAGCCTACGGTGATGATCTACTTCACCCGAGGATAGCATATACTTTGTTTTATCTTCATTTACAGCCAGACCCATTCGAGCCGCTTCCACTTCAATACTTGCGAATGCTCCACTGACAGCGCGCTTCGTTCTTCCAATAATGTCAATATCATCAGCATAGCCAAGTAATTGAACGGATCTAAAAAAAAATCGTACCGCTGGTGTTGACATGCGAGTTGCGTACGATTGCCTCAAGAATGACGTTGAAGAGGTTACATGACAGCGCGTCACCCTGTCGTAAGCCTTTCTCGACATTAAATGGGTCGGTGGTGTTCTTACCAACCTTGACGGTGCAGCGTGAGTTCTCCATAGTCATCCTGCACAATCGAACGAGTTTGGCAGGGATGCCAAGAAGCGACATGGCTCTGTATAGCTCGTTCCTGTTTACGCTGTCATAGGCGACTTTAAAATCGATAAAGAGGTGGTGAGTATCGATCTGGAATTCTTGGGTCTTTTCCAAAATCTGCCGAAGTGTGAAAATTTGGTCGACGGTTGACTTACCGGGTCTGAAACCACACTGATAGGGGCCAATCAGTTCACGTGCGAAAGGGTTCAGACGTTCACACAGAATGGCCGACAAGATTTTATAGGCGACATTTAGGAGACTTATACCTCTGTAGTTGGCGCAGCTTAGAGTATCTCCTTTCTTGTGGATAGGGCACACAATGCTGAGGTTCCATTCGTCAGGCATACTTTCATCCGACCAGATTGTACAGATGAGTTGGTGTATGCTCCTCACCAAGTCATCTCCCGCTGCTTTGAAGAGTTCAGCCGTAAGGCCATCAGCTCCAGCAGCCTTGTTGGACTTTAGTTTAGATATTGCTATCCGAACTTCTTCTTGGTCGGGAGGACGGAAATTTTGTTCATCATCATCCAAATCGAATGGATCATTCTGCCTGACAGCGATTAGTTGGTTGTCTTCGCCGTTTAACAGTCTGCAGAAGTGTTCTTTCCAAATTCTCAGCACCGACTGTGTATCTACAACGACATTCCCACCCTCGTCTCTACATGCTTCCGCTCGGGCTTTGTAACCCTTGGATGAATGCTTTACCCTTTGGTAGAACTTTCGAACATTGCTTCTGCCGTAGCACCCCTCAATAGATTCAACCATTCGTTTTCCCAGTTCTCTTTTTTTTCTTCTGAAAAGCCGATGTTCCTCTTTCCTCTTTTTCTGGTACACCGCACTGAAAGCGCTCTTGGCAGCTCTAGTTCTGGCATTCAGAACTGCATGATAGGCTTCGTCTTTGGCCAAGTGTGCGAGCCTGCACTCATCATCAAACCAGGTGTTTCGTTGTGGTCGCCTAATGAAACCCAAAACATCCGTGGCAGCGGTTTTGGTGGCCATTTTGCAATGCTGCCACTGGGCCTCTGGGTTTGGTGCAGGCGCCGGGCTTGTCAAGAGATAAGAGGAGACATGATTGGCAAAGGTTGTGGCGGTCTCTTGCGATTGTAACTTAGCAACATCAAACTTTCTCACAGCGGATGTTCGGTTCTGCGGTCTGGTGGAGATCCGCATTCGCACTTTAGCTACAACAAGGTAGTAGTCCGAGTCTATGTTGGCCCCTCGGAAAGTGCGGACACCCATGACACTGGACGCATGTCTGCTATCAATCGCAATGTGATCAATTTGGTTGACGGTATTTTGATCAGGAGACCGCCAGGTCCCCTTGTGAATATTGAGGTGTGGGAAGTATGTGCTAGCTAAGATGACACTGCAGGCTATGCTTTCCGACTTTCGAGCCAAAGTTACCCTCCTTTCCGATTTTGGCGTTGAAGTCACCAAGAATAACTTAGTGTCGTACTTCGGGCATTCATCATACGTCTTCTCGAGAAGATCGTAGAATTCTGCTTTGGTCGTGTCATCTTTTTCCTCCGTGGGGGCGTGGACGCAGATCAGCGAGATGTTGCTGAATTTGGATTTAATGCGGATTGTGACAATGCGTTCGCTTATGCCACGAAACCCCAAGACTTCTTGCCTAAGCCTTCCTCTTATCACAAATCCGCATCCAAATAGCCGCTGTTTCCTTGTCCTGTAGCACTTGCCGTAGTAGATGTCACAGTTTTCATCCTCCTTGTGCCTTCACCATCCCATCGCACTTCTTGGATGGCTGTGATGTCGGCTTTGACACCATCTAGGGCTTCCACTAATTGTTCGGCTGCACGTGGTCTGTTAAGGGTCCGGACATTCCACGTGCAGAACCGAAATTCGTTGTCCTTGTTTCGTTTGCTAGGGTTGTCATCAGTAGGGTCATCCATATCCGAGGCAGTTGGTTGTTTCGGAACAAGAGGTTTTTTACGTGGTAGGGAAGTTACCCCGACGCACAACCCCCAACCTGGGGGACCAGGCCCTATGCTGCTCTCCTTGGACAAAAGGAGCTGGAGAAATCCAGAGTCAGTAAACCACTACGGGGATGTGAGAGCTACCGTTGGTCCTATATGGGCTCATCCGCCACCTTCTCTACTTCACTACCCTGACTAATAGTAGTGAAAGGACCCAAAGACCTGAGCTCCGAATATGTCGAAGTAGCTCAATGGGGTGCCTACCATATTGTCTCTAAGCGTCGCCGTTGGTTCACTTAATTGGAAGCTCATCCGCCGCTCGCTTGCTTTCTGAGGGGTTCGTACAGAATAAACTGCTACGCAACAAGAGAAACAGAGGAGCTTTATGGCAGGGCAATTATAGTGTTGCTATTTTTCTGTGATCAACACTCGCGCTTATAAGTTCAGCAAGGACAAGACCAGTACCCGATGGCTACCACTTGGAGGTAAAATAAGCACAATTGATGCGTATGAGACCTTTGCAACGCTGGGCATCGCCATGTTGATACCAATCAGGGTCTACCCTATTCATACAGCACCCAGCCATATAGATCTCGAATTCTTCTACCGCGTCCAGATTTCTCCCTTTTTTGCAGAAATGTAAAGGTGTGAGGTTAGATTCAAAGTCGGTGTATTTGTGATTATTGTCCATTAAGTGAAGAGCGAAATAAGATTTTGTGTTGCGTTTGGGTAAATGTTCAGAGAATCTATCTTTGAAGGTTCTGCCTGTTTGTCCGATATAAAATTTTTCACAGTCGTCACTCTTGATTTTATAGACACCTGAACTGTTTTTTGTATCTTTGATAGTTTTTTGTTTTAATATTTTGGCTATGTTATTGTTTGTTTTGAATGATACTTTTATGTTGAGTTTGTTAAATTCGTTGTGGAGTATATGTGGGAGTACGTTGGTGTAGTTAATTGAGATGTATTTTTTATCTGGGTAAATTGTTATTCTCATTTGTATTATTTTTGTTGTTGTTTTTGTTTTTCTCTTTCTTTTTATGAATTAATTTGTCTATTATTTTTGGTGTGTACCCGTTTGATATTGCAATTTGTTTAATTATATTGATTTCGTTATCATAATCTTGCCGGTCCATGAGTACATTTAAGAGGCGGTTTATTAGTGCGTTGAAAGCTGACATTTTCTGGGAATAAGGGTGGTGCGAATCTTTGTGAATGGTGATATCTGTAGTTGTAGGCTTTCTGTATATTTTGTATTTAAGTTTATTATTGTGTTTAGTTATGCTTAGATCTAAAAAGTTTATTGTGTTATTGTTTTCTATTTCTGTTGTGAATTTTATTTTATTTTTTATTTTATTTATATAATTCTGCAAAATGTCGATTTGTCTGTTTGTGCCGTCGAAGATTATTAGGGTGTCGTCCACGTACCTAGCATAATATATGATTTTATTATGTTGGGGGTTCAACTCCGATAATATATATTTGTTTTCGTAGTGGTTGAGATATATGTCTGCCATTAACCCATTTAGTGGGGATCCCATTGCGAGTCCTTCGTCCTGTGTGTAGTATTTGTTGTTAAAAGTGAAGTAGTTTTATTTGAGTGTTATTTGTAATAATGTTATTAATTCATTTATTTGTTGTTTATTGATTTTTGCGGTTTTTGTTAAGTTTTCTTTTAATATTTTAATGGTGTCATCGATAGGTATCATAGTGTACATGTTAGTGACGTCCAAAGAAATAAGTTTGTATTGGGGTAATATGTTCAGATTTTTTGTTTCTTCTATTAGTTCGGTATAGTTTTTTATGCATTTGTTGTGATTGATGATGATGTTAGTTTTTATTATTTTTTGTAATTCCTTAGTCACTTTGTAGCAAGGTGCTGTGGTATAATTGATTAGTGGTCGGATTGGGGTTCCTTGTTTGTGTATTTTTGGTAGTCCTGCAAAAATTGGTGCTTGTGCGTTAGGTTGTTTGAATTTTAATATATTAGTGTTGGTAAATAAGTGTTTGCATTTGTTAAGGGCTTGGTTTATTTTCTTTACATATGTTTTTGTGGGGTCTTTAGGTATGTTTTGTATGTGATTATCGATTAGAAAGGTGTTAGTTTTATCTATGTAATCTTATTGATTGATAATTACAACTGTGTTTCGTTTGTCAGCTTTAGTTATCATGGCGTTGTTGTTCTTCAGTTTTTGTTTTATATTATGTAAATTTTGTATGTTTTTTTGTATTTGTTTGAAAAATTATTTTGTGTTTTATTGTAAGTGGTGATTTTTTTAAGTTTTTTGTTGATTATTGTTCTTGTTTCATTTTGTAGTTCCTGTGTTGGTACGGCTTTAATTGCTGTTTCGGCGTTTATTACTTCGTTGTCTATATTGTTTTTATTTATAATTGGGATGTTATATTTGAGACCTTTGTTTAATGTATCTATTTCTAGTTTTGTGAGTTGTATGTTGATGTTATTGACTAGTTTAGGATAAAATATGTGGTGATGAGGTATAAACGATGTGGGGGTAGTATTTAGGAGTTTTTGTATTTTTCTATTTTGTCGGATGCTTATTTCTTTCGATATTTCATTTATGTGTTGGTTGATTTTAAATGTGTATTGTTCGGCTTCTATGATGTGTAGAGTACTGTAGATTTGCAAATGGAGTTTGTATAATGATTGATTAAGTATTGTTTTTTTGCTGTATAAATATTTTATTTCTTCTTTTAAACGTATTATTTGTTTGTTTTATTCAATAATTATTAACACCACAATATGAAGATTGAACCACAATTTAATATTAAAGCTGAACAAGCACAAATAATCAACAAATATAAGAACACCAAAATCAAACTGATTAAAGCCAACCACAACATCAAATTCAATAAAATATGCCTAATAAACCAAATAATACCAAATTATGCAAAAATAACAATAAACAACAATTCTATAGCAGCAATAAAAACACAAAAAATAGCACAAATAATACGTTTAAAAGAAGAAATAAAATATTAATACAGCAAAAAAAATATACTAAATCAATCATTATACAAACTCCATTTGCAAATCTACAGTACTCTACACATCATAGAAGACGAACAATATACATTTAAAATCAACCAACACATAAATGAAATATCGAAAGAAATAAGCATCCGACAAAATAGAAAAATACAAAAACGCCTCAATACTAACCCCACATCCTTTATACCTCATCACCACATATTTTCCCAAACTAGTCAATAACAATAACATACAACTCACAAAACCAGAAATAGATACATTAAACAAAGGTCTCAAATGTAATATCCCAATAATAAATAAAAACAATATAGACAACGAAGTAATAAATACCGAAACAGCAATTAAAGCCGTATCAACACAGGAACTACAAAATGAAACAAGAACAATAATCAACAAAAAACTTAAAAAAATCACCACTTACAATAAAACACAAAATAATCTTTCAAACAAATACAAAAAAGACATACAAAATTTACATAATATAAAACAAAAAATTAATAACAGCAACTATAACAATATTAGATACGATAAGTAAATAACTACAAGTTTCACGAACTCGACCGAGCGCCCGTCACAGTTGATGTGGATATGAATATTCATAATACTCAACCACCAACTTCACTCAGTCGAGCTGCGAATACCAATACACAATACACATGTATTCAACACAGTATACCTATTCTCCTTCTACCTAACCGAGAGATCGGGTTTTTCATCTCTCGTTACAGTGTAGGCCAAAAATAGTAAACTGAGCGTTTACAATTCGGCCATCCGACGCATCACTGCCCTCAGTGATTGATAAGGTGATGTTATGAAATTCTACCCTAACGACATTACTGTACTCTAGTACTATAACAACTTACCGGTCTATTTACGTTTCTAACCATTCAAATCTCCGAATGATTCTTTTACCAATCTTCGCATGATCACAGCTTTTGAATCGACTTTCGGCATCATCACAGCCTATCACTCACAACCTCAGCATGATCACAGCTCTCTAAAACTTATTTCGGCATGTTCACAGCCAATCACTCTCATTTCGGCATGTTCACAGCCAATTAATCTCATTTCGGCATGTTCACAGCCAATCAATCTCATTTCGGCATGCTCACAGCCAATTAATCTCATTTCGGCATGTTCACAGCCACTCAATCTCATTTCGGCATGCTCACAGCCAATGAAATCAGCTACAGATTACCTCTTAAAAGTACTCATCCATTCAGCAGAACCAACAATAACTCCCTTTTTTTTTTTAATATATCAAAACATTTTTCTTCCTTCATTTTATATCATTTTAATGAAACATCAATAAAGTATTCAGTAAACAACAAAAAAAAAATAAAAAGTAAATATTCAGTTACATAATTCATTGATAAAGAAGTAGTTACTCGACGTCAGATTCTTCATCAAAATCTTCGTTATCGAAACCCTCCAGATCACAATCTTCCAAAGAACACCATGGTTTCAAACGATCTGCAGCGTGGACAGATTCATAAGGTTTCTGTGACACTTGTGTCATTGGTGAATCTTTAATCAGGTATCTGTCATTTGGTAGAACACATTTCACTTCATAGGGTCCTTTAAAACGTGGTAACAGCTTTCTTGACTGCCCAGTGGCAGTGTATGCGGCTCTCGTTAGCACCATATCCCCAACTTGATATTTTTGAGGTTTACGGTGTGATTCGTTGAACTTCTCGGCTTGTTTTTCTTGCAGCACTTTGACTCGGCGCTTAACTTGGTCGCGTAACACACTTAATGGTACATTCTCGTTTTCGTCTTCAGAATCGTCATCTTGTAGAACAAGACTTAATTTGTTGTTCAGAGCGTTTCGTGGTTTAAAAGCGAATAAAATTTCTTGTGGCGTTTGGTTTGTTATACGGTGTTTGAGGGAGTTCAATCCCCATTGTATTGCAGGTAGGTGAACATCCCAATCTCTTCCATCAGGTCTTGTTGCCATTGTTGATATGGCTGTGCCAACAGTGCGGAAATAGCGTTCGATTTGGCCATTTGCACGGGGGGTGCATACTGCAGTTGTGATGTGTTTAACTCCATTTTCGTTACAATACGCATTAAATAACTTTGAGGTGTACGCCGTTCCCTTGTCTGAAATGATGCGGGATGGTACTCCAAAAAATTGCGTAAGGTCTACCAAGACTCGAATAACGGCTTTAGCGGTGGTGTCCTTTACAGCTCTTAAAATCACAAATTTGCTGAAGGAGTCAATTAATCCTATTACGTATTGGTTACCTTTTAAACTCTTGACATAAGGTCCAAGATGATCAATTGTATAGTGAAGAATGGAATCGGTTGCTGCTCGATGGGGTGGATTTGGTATCTTGACTCATCTTTTGAACGTTTGTTATAAAGGCATGGCAAACAACTGGAAAGTTATTTATCAACGATTCGACGCATTTTTGGAATGCAGAACTGTTTTCGTATATGTTCTATAGTACGATCTATTCCACAGTGGCCTATATCGTCATGTGATGCTTTGATTATCCTCCAGCGGACTCCATGAGGGACAACAAAACGTGGACCATCAGTGGTATTTTTAAAAAGACGACCCGACTTGAGACAATATTCTTTCTGCAGAGATTTCTTTTTCGCATCTTTGTTATTGTTGTTTTGTAATGTCTCTTTGATTTGATTTAAGCCTTGATCTTTATATTGCAGAGTAGCAATCCAATCCGTTTCTTCCATACCTATCATATTTATGTTCAATCCAGCTTCCTCCATTTCTATCGCTTCCCCGGTAGGATTACGGCTTAGAGCATCTGCATGCTGCATCTGGTTGGCCGTTCGATATTCCAATTTGAAATCGAATTCCTGAATCTTAAGCCACCATCGAGCGATCCTTGCATTAAGGTCCTTTTTATCTTGTGTTTGTTTTAAAGAGTTGCAGTCAGTAAAAAAAGTAAACCGCTTTCCCAGCAAGTAATACCGAAAACGTCCAAGGCATTCCACCACAGCTAACGCTTCTAGTTCATAACTGTGGAATCGCTTTTCTGAGTCTGTCGTGGCTCGGCTATAATAGGAGACGGCTTGCTTTTCACCTGAAGAATTTATTTGTAAAAGGACACCGGCAAGTCCTAGGGAGGATGCATCAGTGTGAAGATCGTGGTACAGACTTGGGTTATACATCACCAGAATTGGTGATGCACATAATCTTGATTTTAAGGTATCAAATGCCTTTTGCTCAGACTCAGTCCAGACAAACTTTGATTCTTTTTTTAATAATTTGTGTAATGGAGTTGCAATTTTTGCATAATTAGGTACAAATCGGCGAAAATACCCAGATAATCCCAAAAATTGTCTTACATGTTTAATCTTGGTAGGGCCAAGAAATGTTTTTACGGCTTGTACTTTAAAGTTACCAGGCTTAATGCCTTCACCACTAACTTCATGGCCAAGATAAGAAATTTGATTGAGGAAAAACTTACATTTTGAAAGATTGAGGGTTAAGTTAAATTCTTGTAACACCGACAAAAGTTTTTCAAGGTTGACAAAAATCGCATCAACATCTTTTCCGAACAAAACAATATCATCCATATAGACCAAAATATTATCTGATTGTACGCGACGCATAACCAAATATAAGAGACGCATAAATGTTGCCGGCGCATTGGTCAACCCAAAAGGAACGCGTTTGAATTGATAATGACCATGAGGGGTAATGAAAGCAGTTAAATATTTGAATTCTTTAGTAACGGGTATTTGGTAGTAACCGCTCATCATATCAAGAACAACAAAAATCTTACTGTCCGCCATATGACTTATTTGCTCTTCAATATTTGGTGTGGGAAAATTTTCGCGCACGGTAATATCATTTAACCGCCGATAATCAACGCACATTCTATACATACCGTTTTTCTTTTTAACAAGAAGCGCTGGACTTGCGTATTCTGATGAAGAGTCCTCGATTATATCATTGTCAAGTAATTCGCTTATAATTTTTTTAAGTTCGATTGATTCGTTGCATGCTATTCGATATGGTTTGTATCTTACTATGATGTTATCTTTTAAATTAATTTTTACTAAATGGGTTTTACCAAGTTCACACAATGACATAGAAAAGCAATCACGGTATTTGTTGAGGAGATTCAATAATTTTTCGGTCACCTCACTTTCTAAATTTTCTCCGAGTTCTAAGTCTTCATATTTGATGGGAATTTTACTTGGACGGGCAACCGAAATACTATTAAGTCACAAAGGTGGATCAATGTTTTTCACTTCAAGTGAACCGAACTCTTTAATAACACGAACGCGAGGGGAATCAAGGAAATTTCTTCCTAAAATCATGGGAACGTCCTGCGATTCGTTGTCCACGATATATATATCGATTGACATAGTCACATCCCCTACCGTAACAGTTTGGTGTGTTTTTGCCATGGAACTTGTAGATCCACCTCCAAATCCATTCAGCGCAACATTGCAAAATTCTTGCCTACAATTATTTCTGCTGGCGTCTTCGGACCTTAAGTTCGAGCAATCTGCACCAAGATCCAAGAACGCCCTGATATTAAAATCACCCACCTTAATTTCTTTCATCAGACCACCCTCGTCCCCACGGTTATGTAACAGTCGTCTGATTTTATTTGGTGACCCATCTAAAGGTGCAAGCGGTCGACGCTTTGTTCCACGGCAGTTCCTCGCGAAATGTCCCGGTTCATTGCAACTATAGCAGATTTGCTGTTGATTGGGGTTGTGATTCGATCTTGTTTGTGTTTTGGAATTCCTGCAGTCACGGGCATAATGACCAGGAGTTTTGCATTTGAAGCAAATAATTTGGTCTCGAGCGTATTTTTCGGAAGATTTGGACGGCCCAACGAAATTTCTGGCGTTATTTTGTTAAACCTTTTGCTTCGAACCGCCATCGAACTTTTCCCTGATTTTTGCCTGCGTTCGTACTTTTGTCAGGGAATTGAGAAGCTCTAACAGCTCGCCTATGGACGCACATTTAGCCGCCACAACGTTGTCCATCAACGCTCGGTCGCCCAAACCCGAAATTTATTATTGCTTTTGTGGAAAATTTACCTCGTCTTCCCAATGCCAGCATTGTATAAGCGAAGCTTTCGTAACTTTCTTCGGGTTGCTTCCTCCGTTCCATCAAAGAAACGAGCACATCGGATTCATCGGTCAACGATGGGAAATCAGTCACCAGATTGGTTTTAAATTGGGTCCAAGTGGTGATCTGTCCCCGTTGAGCTATGAACCAACTTGCAGCTGCTTCCTCTAGGCGCAAAGATGCGTAAAACAAAGTGGACCGATCCTCCCAGTCATAAATATGACCTAAATTGTCCAGAGTTTCAACCCACTCCTTTGCACACAAGCCCACACCGCACGAAGGGTTGAAAATAGGAATTATCTTTTTTATTTCATCACTCCCTAATCGTAACGAAACAGAACCCGAATTACTGTACGCAGGTTCCTCGGAAGTACGTGCACTGTGGCTTCGACGAATGACAGCCATTTCTTCTTCTAATGCCGCATTTCTTTGTTTAAGTTCCTCAAGTTCCTGCTTTATCCTGGTCATTTTTTTTTTTTTTTTTTTTTTTTTTAAACGCAACGCGTGAACAATACTACCAGACAGTGGAGGGCAACAACAACAAAAACAGACGAATATAACACAACTTGAATGCAGTCAGATGATGATGAAGGGGAAGGCAATTCAAGAACGAAACGGATGAGGCGAGTTCAAAGAACAGAGAAAAATTCTCTTACACATACAAAATTCACTGCGAGTGGTGAGTGGTGACACGAGATTGGAGTAGATACCCAACACACACAGTTAAAGTTAAATGATCTGATGCTGAAGGGGAAGGCAAATCACAAACGAAACGGATGAGGCAGAATTCAAAGAACAGAGAAAAATTCTCTTACACACACAAAATTCACTGCGAGTGGTTAGTGATGACACGAGATTGGAGTAGATACCCAACACACACAGTTAAAGTTAAATGATCACTGAGCGGTATATGTTTGCAAGAAGGATAGGGAAACACTTAAACACATACACAACTTCCTGAGCGAGTGTGAAGATCTTTATATCAAATAAAATACAGTAAAGCATACAGACATAAAAAAACACCACTCTCTAGCCGAAACCTTTGGACTGTTTGAAATTTGAATTTCACTGACTCGTTTCGGTATATAAATAATAATAAAAAAAATTCTGAAAGGACGCCACACGCCACTCTCTCACAACCACTGAACGGTTTTAGATTTGGATTTAAAAAAAAACGGCACGCACTCACTGTTCACTGATTCGTTTCATTGTTTGAATTTAAAACAAAATTCCGAAACGACGCGACACAACGCTGTCTCACAAGCACAAAACGGTTTTTTTTTTTCACTTTCGCCACTCACTGGCCAAGGCCAAGCCACTGCTGCGTTTTTGTTTTAATTGTTTTTAAGTTTAGTAAGCAACTATTTTTGGATAAGAATCCCACTTCTGATTATAATAACAGCAACTATAACAATATTAGATACGATAAGTAAATAACTACAAGTTTCACGAACTCGACCGAGCGCCCGTCACAGTTGATGTGGATATGAATATTCATAATACATAATACCACCAACTTCACTCAGTCGAGCTGCGAATACCAATACACAATACACATGTATTCAACACAGTATACCTATTCTCCTTCTACCTAACCGAGAGATCGGGTTTTTCATCTCTCGTTACAGTGTAGGCCAAAAATAGTAAACTGAGCGTTTACAAAATGAAGAACAACAACACCATGATAACTAAAGCTGACAAAGGAAACACAGTTGTAATTATCAATCAACAAGATTACATAGATAAAACTAACACCTTTCTAATCGATAATCACATACAAAACATACCTAAAGACCCCACAAAAACAAATGTTAAGGAAATAAACCAATCCCTTAACAAATGCAAACACTTATTTACCAACACTAACATATTAAAATTCAAACAACCTAACGCACAAGCACCAATTTTTGCAGGACTACCAAAAATACACAAACAAGGAACCCCAATCCGACCACTAATCAATTTTAACACAGCACCTTGCTACAAAGTGAGTAAGGAATAACAAAAAATAGTAAAAACTAACATCATCATCAATCACAACAAAAGCATAAAAAACTATACCGAACTAATAGAAGAAACAAAAAATCTAAACATATTACCCCAATACAAACTTATTTCTTTGGACGTCACTAACATGTACACTAACATACCTATCGATGACACCGTTAAAATATTAAAAGAAAACTTAACAAAAACCGCAAAAATCAATAAACAACAAATAAATGAATTAATAACATTATTACAAATAACACTCAAACAAAACTACTTCACTTTTAACAACAAATACTACACACAGGACGAAGGACTCGCAATGGGATCCCCACTAAACGGGTTAATGGCAGACATATATCTCAACCACTACGAAAACAAATATATATTATCGGAGTTGAACCCCCAACATAATAAAATCATATATTATGCTAGGTACGTGGACGACACCCTAATAATCTTCGACGGCACAAACAGACAAATCGACATTTTGCAGAATTATATAAATAAAATAAAAAATAAAATAAAATTCACAACAGAAATAGAAAACAATAACACAATAAACTTTTTAGATCTAAGCATAACTAAACACAATAATAAACTTAAATACAAAATATACAGAAAGCCTACAACTACAGATATCACCATTCACAAAGATTCGCACCACCCTTATTCCCAGAAAATGTCAGCTTTCAACGCACTAATAAACCGCCTCTTAAATGTACCCATGGACCGGCAAGATTATGATAACGAAATCAATATCATTAAACAAATTGCAATATCAAACGGGTACACACCAAAAATAATAGACAAATTAATTCATAAAAAAAAAGAGAAAAACAAAAACAACAACAAAAATAAAACAAATGAGAATAACAATAACCCAGATAAAAAATACATCTCAATTAACTACACCAACATACTCCCACATATACTCCACAACGAACTTAACAAACTCAACATAAAAGTATCATTCAAAACAAACAATAACATAGCCAAAATATTAAAACACAAAACTATCAAAGATACAAAAAACAGTTCAGGTGTCTATAAAAACAAGAGTGACGACTGTGAAAAATTTTATATCGGACAAACAGGCAGAACCTTCAAAGATAGATTCTCTGAACATTTACCCAAACGCAACACAAAATCTAATTTCGCTCTTCACTTAATGGATAATAATCACAAATACACCGACTTTGAATCTAACCTCACACCTTCACATTTCTGCAAAAAAGGGAGAAATCTGGACGCGGTAGAAGAATTCGAGATCTATATGGCTAGTAAAACAGAACGAGACAACATTTTAAACGACAAATTAACAGTAAAAGGAAACATAATATATGAAAAAGCAATAAATTATAAAAACCAAAACAATAGATAAAAAGAGACAAACATATGTAATTATCAATTAATACAAAAAGTCACAACAACAATTAAAATAAACAACAGACGAGACAACAATATCCCTATATGGATGGCAGTCAGTTCTCATTCTACGCTACGCCCGATGATTGACATATAGTCCGAAACGCGTCGCTTATATTTTTTCTATAAAACAAAAACAAATACATGTGAAAATATAAGAAAACTAAATAAATAAAAATTACAAAATTAAAATAGTATTTTGATTCGTTTTTTTATTCAATAATTATTAAGACCTGAAGATATAGTCCGGTCAAAATAAACAAAAAAATAGTGCTAGGTTTGCAAAAATTCGCATAAAGCTGAAAATTGGTACAGACGTTGGGAACACCATTTCAAATAAACTTACCAACATCCCCATCGATCCGACTGGTGCGTTAGAAGTTATTCAAGGTCAAAAGGTCAAATAAACGGTTTTTACAATTTTTCTTGTAAACGGTAGGTTTTATCATAAAAATACATGCGACAATGTTGTAGACCATGAAATTATCTACAAAACTTGTTCAAATCATTTTTTTTTAGAATAACCATTTCGGAGATATCGTCATACAAAAACCTCGCACTAGTTTTCGTCTATTAGAAGAAATAAGCTGAATTTTTTGGAATTTTTTTAGCAAATTCTGAAAAATTACCTGTTTTTCAAAGAGCTATATCTCGGTAAAGAATTAACATACAACAACTTTGGTACCAACAAAATTGTAGGAAATTTGACGTTCTACTACAAAATGGAAATGCTTTTGCTATAGAACGTAAGGAAAAAATGTTCCTGAGGAAAAACCGTTGCAAGGTCGAAAATTTTGCAGTTACCCCTTCAACCTCCCCTTTCTCTTTTTCGATAGGGCCCTCGAGGTCCAAAACTTCGTAAAATATTTATTAACTATCCTTCAACAATATCTGATAGTTTCATTAGCTTCCGTCCTTTTTCCACCTTTCACCCACTTTTTCCAACCTGTCGACTGGACTAAATGTATGCATGTGGCATATTATGTGCATATCATATAGAACGTGACTCCTTCAAGTTTAAAAATCACGATATCTCCGAAATGGTTATTCTAACAAAAAAATGATATTAACAAGTTTTGTAGATAATTTCATGGTCTACAACATTGTCTCATGTACTTTTATGATAAAACCTACCGTTTACAAAAAAAATTGTAAAAACCGTTTATTTGACCTTTTGACCTTGAATACCTTCTAACGCACCAATCGGATCGATGGGGATGTTGCTTAGTTTATTTGAAATGGTGTTCCCAACGTCTGTACCAATTTTCAGCTTTATGCGAGTTTTTGCAAACCGAAATGTCTATTTGACCGGACTAATATCTATTAGATAAGAAATTTTTTAAAATGTTGATAAGATGAGCCGGGAAATTAAGACGGTGAAGTTTGTATATTAGTATAGTGTGCCAAAATGAATCAAATGCTTTTCACAAATCAAGAGCGCAGGCTACAGTGCACATTTTGTTCCTTAAGTTGGTAAGAATTCGGTTCTGTAGGACTAGGAGAGCATGTTCCGTGGAGTGGTCCCTTTTGAAACCAAACTGCTGGTGCATGAATATGTCTGTGTCGATTATGAAATCTTGGGTTTTTGCCAGTAAGATTGTTTCAAAAATTTTCCCGATGTTTGATAGTAAGGAGATGGGGCGGAAGTTATCAATTTGTTTGTTACTTTTTTTTTTCTTGATAGGGATAAGGTTAGCTTTCTCCCAGGTAGAGGGGAAGTACAGTTGTTCAAGGAATTGTTGAAAATAGTGAAACTGTAGTTTTTAGTTAGCGAATAGCAAAGTTCGCGATACTGTCTGGTCCAGCAGATTTTGTATTGTTGAGGGCGGCGATGGTGTATTCTATGGCTCTAGCTGACGTAAAGAGCTCAGACGTGGTTGCATCGGATTTATTGGAAGGGTAAAAAGTACCTAGTTTGAGATTGGCGGTACAAGAGGAAAAGGCTTCGTTGAAGGTGTTAACGGTTAAAGTGTTTGCGGCATCTGCCGCAGGAATATTTAAAGCGTAAAGGTGGGAATAAAATGAGTGGAATGCGTCAATTTATTGCACTTTTTTCGCGGCACGAACACGATTGGGGGAGCGAATTATTATATTCGAATTATTAAAACAACCGATTGCTTTTTACACCGCGATCAAGATAATTAAAAAAAAAAAAGGATTTAAGCAAGCACCGATGGCGACACCGACACGAATTAACTAATAATAATGCCGATCGACCACAAACGAATGGCTTAAAAGTGAATGCGAAAAATAAGTGCAATTACAGCTTGATCAAATAGCTGTCACCACGGCTGCTCAGCTGGGGTGGGTTTAGTGGAAGAACTTTGTATTTCTTTTGATAAACTTGATTGATTTCGCAATCAAAATAGTTTATCAAAAGAAGGAAATATATGATTGCACAGTAGGGTGCAAAAAAAGTGGGCGCCAGGAATTTTTTTTTTTTTTCTAAAGCCGAATTAGAAAACTCCAAAACTTATTTATGGAATTTGAAGAACCGATGTGTTAAATAAAAAGAAGGTAGTTAAATGTAAATAAGTATTTTATTGTTTTGGGAAACCGTGGGACAGAAGATCCCTGGACTAAAACCCAAAAGTCTTTTCAAATAAAAGGTTTGAACAAATAAATATGGCCGTTTGGCTCAGGAAAATTTAACAAGCATGATGTATTTTTTGGTGTCTCCAAGTTGCGTGAATTATAATATGAAATAAAAGATATTTATTAAGTTAAACTTATGAAAACTTTATTAATTAAGTTAAAACACTTATATCACAACTTTATTTTATTTTGTGCTACGCGTTTCGGAAATTAAATTTCCATCATCTGGCACTAATTATATAAAAATTACAAAGCAATATTAAACTTTAAGACTATTTGTTGAAGGTTTCTTCTATTGTGATGTTGAATGTCAAAAAATTTTTAATTTGTTTCTTTTTATAGATGTTTGTCTCTTTCTCTCTTTTGATTAATTTGTATTTTTAGCTTATTATTGTTGATTTTGTGTTGTTTCGTTTTGCTATTATTGTAGTTCTGGCCTGCTTTGTTCAGTTTATGTTAGTATGTAATTGTGAAAGTGCAGTATCGTATAGTGTGTTCGTTTTGAACATTAGTTTGTCGTTTAAAAGTTTGTCTTCTTTTGTCTTATACGCTTTATATATTTCGAATTCTTCCAATGCATTTAATAGATTACCCTTTTTGATTATATGTAATGGAGATAGGTTCTTATCAAAATTGGGAAAGCTATAGTTATCTTCGACTAAATGTAAGGCGTAATTCGACTTGGTACTAAGTTTTGGTTTGTGTTCATTAAATCTTTCGTAAAATGTCCGTCCGGTCTGTCCGATATAGTATTTGTCACAGTCGTTGCATTTAAGTTTGTAAACTCCAGATTTCATTTGGTTTCTATTTTAGGTTTCGATTATAGGATATATAGAATGTTGTTATTGGTTTTGAAGGAGACGTTGATGTTAAGTTTTTTAAATTCATTATTTATGATTTTTGGCATTATATTGGTAAATTCTATTGATGTGTATTTGGTATCGGTTGAGGTGGGCTTTATTTTATTAATATTGTCTTTTTGTTTTCTAAGAATTTTATCTATTTTATCTGGTTTGTATCCGTTAGATGTTGCGATTTGTTTAATTATGTTTAATTCGTTTTGGTAATCCTCGTCGTCCATTGGTATAGTTAAGAGTCTATGTATGAATAGTATGAATGAATTGTATGCGGCCATTTTTTTACTGTGTGGATGGTGTGAATAAAAAAAAAATCAACACCAAACAAAATTACAAAAACTCTCACTAAAACAAAAACCTCATATAAAAACCACAACACAACATAATTTTTACACAAAAATAGTAAACTGCACAAATATACAATTCACAGAACCCGAAACGAACATTTTAAGCAAAGGACTAAAATTCAATATACCTAAAATAGACAAAAACAACATTATCAGAGAAGTCACAAACGCAGAAGCAGCCATCAAAACAATACCAAATCAAGATTCATAAAACGAACTTCGAGTAGTCATCAATAAAAAACTAAAAAACGCAAAAAAAATAACAACAACAAAAACAACATCAAACTAAACAACACCCACAAAAAACATAAAACGAACTTAAAAATCCTAAAAACCATTAAAGAAAAAGTAGCCGAGAACAACGCCTTCATCACAAAAGCCGAGAAAGGAAATACCGTAGTACCAAGTCGAATTACGCTTTACATTTAATCGAAAATAACCATAGCTTTCCCAATTTTGATAAGAACCTATCTCCATTGCATATAATCAAAAAGGGTAATCTATTAAATGCATTGGAAGAATTCGAAATATATAAAGCGTACATATAAGACAGAAGAAGACAAACTTTTAAACGACAAACTAATATTCAAAACGAACACACTATACGATACTGCACTTTCACAATTACATACTAACATAACTCAACAAAGCAGGCCAGAACTACAACAATAGAAAAACGAAACAACACATAATCAACAATAATAAGCTAAAAACACAAATTAATCAAAAGAGAGAAAGAGACAAACATCTATAAAAAGAAACAAATTAAAATTTTTTGACATTCAACATCACAATAGAAGAAACCTTCAACAAATAGTCTTAAAGTTTAATATTGCTTTGTAATTTTTATATAATTAGTACCAGATGATGGAAATTTAATTTCCGAAACGCTTAGCACAAAATAAAATAAAGTTGTGATATAAGTGTTTTAATTTAATTAATAAAGTTTTTATAAGTTTAACTTAATAAATATCTTTTATTTCATATTATAATCCACGCAACTTGGAGACACCAAAAAATACATCATGAATCTATCAGCAAAACAAGCTTCACTAGTCTACAAATTTAAAAACATCAAACTTAAGATTATCAAAGCATCATTAAACATTCAATTCAACAAAAAATGCCTACAATTACATATAACACCGAAATACGCACAGGTCAATATCAAATACAGATCACATTCCGAAAACATAGCTCAAAAAACAGCACAAAAAACATGGATTAGAGCAGAAATTAAATATTTATACAGCAAAAAAGTAAAATTAAATAGAGAATTATACAAAACCCACCTACAATTCTTAAATGAAATACATCAAATAGCCACCCACCTCTTAATCAAGAAAATAGAAAAACAGAACACCTACATCATACGCAAAATCAAAAATCAACACCAAACAAAATTACAAAAACTCTCACTAAAACAAAAACCTCATATAAAAACCACAACACAACATAATTTTTACCCAAAAATAGTAAACTGCACAAATATACAATTCACAGAACCCGAAACGAACATTTTAAGCAAAGGACTAAAATTCAATATACCTAAAATAGACAAAAACAACATTATCAGAGAAGTCACAAACGCAGAAGCAGCCATCAAAACAATACCAGATCAAGACTCACAAAACGAACTACGAGTAGTCGTCAATAAAAAACTAAAAACACAATAAAAAATAACAACAACAAAAACAACATCAAACCAAACAACACCCACAAAAAACATAAAACGAACTTAAAAATCCTAAAAACCATTAAAGAAAAATTAGCCGAGACATCGAAGACAACAATAGTACATTACTAAAAACCGACCCAACGAAAAAATACATAAAAGAAATAAACCAAATGATTAATAAATGCAACAGCCTATTCACAAATACACAAAAATTTAAATTAAAACAACCCAACGCCAAAGCTCCACAACTCACAGGTCTTTCAAAAATTAAAAAAACCGGAACACCCATTAGACCACTCATCAACTTCAAAACAGCACCTGGCTACAAAATATCTGCAGCACTACATAAACTGATAAAAAATAACATCAAAATACACAACAACAACAGCATTAACAATTCAATTAACCTCATAGAAAAGATAAAAGACATAAACATAACTAACCAACATAAATTAATATCATTCGACGTAACGAACATGTACACCAACATCCCTATAAAAGACACCATACAAATAATAGATGAGAACCTCACAAACACTGCTAAACTTAATAAACAACAAATTAAAGAACTAATATCAACATTAAAAATAATACTGGAACAAAACTATTTCACATTTAACAACAAATTCTACATCCAAACTGAAGGCCTAGCGATGGGATCACCTTTAAGTGGCTTACTGGCAGACATCTACCCAGTGTTGGATAGTTACGCGTAACTTTGAAATTTTAATTAGTTACACGTAACTAATGTAACTTATGTAACTAATGTAACTAATGTAACTTATTGTAACTAAATGTAACTAATTATAACTAATAGAATTTTTCAAATACAAAAACTCACATTTTATGTTAAATTGAAATTTAGAAGTTCCGTCCACAAACTCGATCGAATGACGATTGACTACACTGTTTTAGGGCAAAGCTGGGCCAGCTGCCAGCTGTGGCAACGCCAACCTAGCAAGGAATACATTTTTAAATTACTATATTTCTGCAAAAAAAAAATTTCAAAATAATAAAACAAAATAGATCTCGTTTGATTTCTTTTGGGCGAGCTAAATCTGAAATTTGAGACCAAATCTGAGATTAAATCTGAATTTACCATACAAAAATAAATCACAATAAACAAAGAAATGTCCAGGAGTCTCAAGAAAGAAGGGAAAACTTCAAATGTTAATAAAAATTTATTGTATGCTCCAAGAATATAATATTTTATTACATTTCCTTTTCATCAGGAACCTAGTAATTTCAATATGTATTCCTTGCCAGGTTGCCGTTGAACTTGCTTATAAAAGAATTTTGTCAATAGTCGATTGGGATTCAGGATGAAATGTGATTTTTTTTTATTTTAATTTTTAAGTTAGAGTTAGTTTTATTTAGTTACAGTTAGTTACATTTAGTTACATTAGTTACATTAGTTACGCCAAATATTGGGCGTAAGTAATTCATATTAGTTACGCGTAACTAAACTAGTAACTTACTTCGTGTAACTTACTTGCCAACACTGCATCTACCTTAATGATTTTGAAAACAAATATATTTTATCAAGTCAAAACCCCTTATACCAGAAAATAATAACCTACTACGTTACGTCGATGATACCTTCATCATATTTAATGGAACAAATAGACAAATTGAAATACTCACAAATGACATAAACAACATAAATGGAAACATAAAATTCACAGCAGGAACAGAAAATAACAATCAAATCAATTTCTTGGATCTAAACATAAAAACGATAAACAGCAAATTAAAATTCAAAATATACAGGAAACCTACCACAACAGACATCACAATACATAACGATTCACACCATCCACACAGTCAAAAAATGGCCGCATACAATTCATTCATACATAGACTCTTAACTATACCAATGGACGACGAGGATTACCAAAACGAATTAAACATAATTAAACAAATCGCAACATCTAACGGATACAAACCAGATAAAATAGATAAAATTCTTAGAAAACAAAAAGACAATATTAATAAAATAAAACCCACCTCAACCGATACAAAATACACATCAATAGAATTTACCAATATAATGCCAAAAATCATAAATAATGAATTTAAAAAACTTAACATCAACGTCTCCTTCAAAACCAATAACAACATTCTAAATATCCTACAATCGAAACCTTAAATAGAAACCAAAATGAAATCTGGAGTTTACAAACTTAAATGCATAATGCAACGACTGTGACAAATACTATATCGGACAGACCGGACGGACATTTTACGAAAGATTTAATGAGCACAAACCAAAACTTAGTACCAAGTCGAATTACGCTTTACATTTAATCAAAAATAACCATAGCTTTCCCAATTTTGATAAGAACCTATCTCCATTGCATATAATCGAAAAGGGTAATCTATTAAATGCATTGGAAGAATTCGAAATATATAAAGCGTATAAGACAGAAGAATACAAACTTTTAAACGACAAACTAATATTCAAAACGAACACACTATACGATACTGCACTTTGACAAACACATACTAACATAACTCAACAAAGCAGGCCAGAACTACAACAATAGAAAAACGAAACAACACATAATCAACAATAATAAGCTAAAAATACAAATTAATCAAAAGAGAGAAAGAGACAAACATCTATAAAAAGAAACAAATTAAAAAAATTTTGACATTCAACATCACAATAGAAGAAACCTTCAACAAATAGTCTTAAAGTTTAATATTGCTTTGTAATTTTTATATAATTAGTGCCAGATGATGGAAATTTAAAATAAAGTTGTGATATAAGTGTTTTAATTTAATTAATAAAGTTTTTATAAGTTTAACTTAATAAATATATATAAAAATTATATTCGATATTTAATCACCGAAAATAAAATGAACGTGATTTTGTGGTCGTTATAATTAAAGAACAGAATAATATAAAATTTCTTATTGACCGCAAACAATCGATAAAAATATAAAAAAAACACAAGATGGAATTTAGTTTTTTAAATATTTAATAATTTATCGTATGCATTTCGAACTTAAAATTGAAAGTTCATCTTCAGCGCGAGTTTAATTAAACAAAATGAACGAAAACGAACAAAGCTGAAAGTGACATTTAAAAAAAAAAAAAAAAAAAAAAAAAAAAACCAAAACAAATGCAACTCGCTTACAAAATTATTTTGCTTACAAGAATAACTCGCTTACTAAAATTACAATTACATAAGTACATTAATAACATTAAAAAGAGTTAAAAAGAGATGACTCTATTGCCCCAGATTCTAAATTCATTAAATTATTTGTTGTCTGGATGAAAAAAGACTCGTAAGCATCTAACTTAGAGGGCTTATTCACTTTTTTTAAAATTTTTATGTTATCAACAATTGGTGTAACAGAGTGAAGCTCTGTGTTGTCATAACTAAATATGTGTGATGGTATCGCTTTTTGGATTTCCTTGTTGTCTATTGTTCTTTCGTGTTCCCTTGCTCTTGTCTTCAAAGCCCTTCTCGTCTGTCCAATGTAAGCAGCATCGCAGTCTTTGCAAGTGATTTTATAAACACCACTCTGCTCAAGCATGGGTATAGGATCTTTTGTAGTTCCAAGAGATGAACGGAGTTTGTTGTTGTTTGTGTGTACTATTTTCATATTCGATTTCTCAAAATATTTATGTTATTTGTTTGTGACATTCGGAACGAAAGCGATAGCCACTCGTCTTTGACTAGATTTATTTGAATTTGTGTTCTGAGCGAAAAGAGTTGAAAGATTTCTTTTTCTTATTTTGTTAGAGTGTTTTATTATTAATTTGTCGATTAATTGTTTGTTGTATCCGTTGATTGTAGCCAAATTAATTATATGTTCATATTCAGTTTTATAGTTGCGCAAGGAAAGTGGAAGGCGGCAGAGTCTATATACCATAGAATGGAAAGCTGCTATTTTTTGTTGATGATTGCAGTACGAATCAAATGTAATTAAACGGTCAGTGGACGTAATCTTCCTATATACTGCAAATTGAACTTTACCATCAATGCGTGTTATTTTTAAATCCAAAAAAGGTAATGAATGGTCATCTTCTGATTCGAGTTCATACGTAAATTTAATACTTTCATATCTGCTATTCAAGGTGTTTAAAACAGATTCAACATTTTCTTTTTTAACAACTGCAAAAGTATCATCAACGTAACGCCACCATATACGGGGGAGGAGGCCTTCTTTTTGCAACTCAGTTTCAAAGTTGGACATAAACGCTTCTGCGACCAAAGGTGATAAACTGTTTCCCATACTGCAACCAAGGTCATTGCTGTAAAATTGATCCCTGAATTGAAACGAATTATATGTCATGCATTTCTCAATGGCATTAATAAATGCGTTTATGTGTTCATTAGAAACTGCTTTATGAACAAGATGTTCTTTGATGACTTTTATTGCAATATCTATAGGAACACTAGGGAAGAGAGCTGTGACGTCAAACGAAATTAGTGTCTCATCTTCCTCTATTTCAATGTCTTTAATTTTATCAGCGAACTCAAAACTATTTTTCACTGTGAAACCTTGAAATGGAAGCACAATGACAAAGATACGTTAAAGTGGAACGATGCTCTCTCAAAACTTAAACAACGAGATGTTTTCTATATGAAAGCCGATAAAGGTAACCAGGTTATTGTCATGAACAAAAATGAATATGACGAAAGGATGCTCACATCTATCCAAGAAGACAATTTTAAGGTTTCTAGGAGATCACCACTGAATAAAATGATAAACGATTCCCGCTCCGTGATTGATGATTTAAATAAAGTTTTTAATGTAAATAGATTTCGTCTGCGTATTTCAAACCCAAAAGTTCCTCTGATGTACGGTTTACCAAAGGTTCATAAAGCTGGAAATAAAATGCGTAAGATCGTTTCGTGTGTAAGCTCTCCGTTTGCCAACATATCAAAATGGCTAGTGGCTGAACTAAAACAATATCTTCCATTTCAAGGTTTCACAGTGAAAAATAGTTTTGAGTTCGCTGATAAAATTAAAGACATTGAAATAGAGGAAGATGAGACACTAATTTCGTTTGACGTCACAGCTCTCTTCCCTAGTGTTCCTATAGATATTGCAATAAAAGTCATCAAAGAACATCTTGTTCATAAAGCAGTTTCTAATGAACATATAAACGCATTTATTAATGCCATTGAGAAATGCATGACATATAATTCGTTTCAATTCAGGGATCAATTTTACAGCAATGACCTTGGTTGCAGTATGGGAAACAGCTTATCACCTTTGGTCGCAGAAGCGTTTATGTCCAACTTTGAAACTGAGTTGCAAAAAGAAGGCCTCCTCCCCCGTATATGGTGGCGTTACGTTGATGATACTTTTGCAGTTGTTAAAAATGAAAATGTTGAATCTGTTTTAAACACCTTGAATAGCAGATATGAAAGTATTAAATTTACGTATGAACTCGAATCAGAAGATGACCATTCATTACCTTTTTTGGATTTAAAAATAACACGCATTGATGGTAAAGTTCAATTTGCAGTATATAGGAAGATTACGTCCACTGACCGTTTAATTACATTTGATTCGTACTGCAATCATCAACAAAAAATAGCAGCTTTCCATTCTATGGTATATAGACTCTGCCGCCTTCCACTTTCCTTGCGCAACTATAAAACTGAATATGAACATATAATTAATTTGGCTACAATCAACGGATACAACAAACAATTAATCGACAAATTAATAATAAAACACTCTAACAAAATAAGAAAAAGAAATCTTTCAACTCTTTTCGCTCAGAACACAAATTCAAATAAATCTAGTCAAAGACGAGTGGCTATCGCTTTCGTTCCGAATGTCACAAACAAATTACATAAATATTTTGAGAAATCGAATATGAAAATAGTACACACAAACAACAACAAACTCCGTTCATCTCTTGGAACTACAAAAGATCCTATACCCATGCTTGAGCAGAGTGGTGTTTATAAAATCACTTGCAAAGACTGCGATGCTGCTTACATTGGACAGACGAGAAGGGCTTTGAAGACAAGAGCAAGGGAACACGAAAGAACAATAGACAACAAGGAAATCCAAAAAGCGATACCATCACACATATTTAGTTATGACAACACAGAGCTTCACTCTGTTACACCAATTGTTGATAACATAAAAATTTTAAAAAAAGTGAATAAGCCCTCTAAGTTAGATGCTTACGAGTCTTTTTTCATCCAGACAACAAATAATTTAATGAATTTAGAATCTGGGGCAATAGAGTCATCTCTTTTTAACTCTTTTTAATGTTATTAATGTACTTATGTAATTGTAATTTTAGTAAGCGAGTTATTCTTGTAAGCAAAATAATTTTGTAAGCGAGTTGCTTTTGTTTTGGTTTTTTTTTTTTTTTTTTTTTTTTTTTTTTTAAATGTCACTTTCAGCTTTGTTCGTTTTCGTTCATTTTCGTTCATTTTGTTTAATTAAACTCGCGCTGAAGATGAACTTTCAATTTTAAGTTCGAAATGCATACGATAAATTATTAAATATTTAAAAAACTAAATTCCATCTTGTGTTTTTTTTATATTTTTATCGATTGTTTGCGGTCAATAAGAAATTTTATATTATTCTGTTCTTTAATTAATAAATATATTTTATTTCATATTATTTAACAAGCAATTGAAGCTAAATAAAAATAAAAGCAATTTAAAAGAAAAAAAGAAAGTAAAATCAGTTTTTAACACAATTAAAGCGCGTCTCGAAAATTATAAGGGAAAAACTCGTATACACGTTGAATTTAAATATATATTTTAGAATTTCAAATATATATTTTGTAAGAGTTGTCCTTTTTTATCTATAGCTGAGGTAGCTTCAGCAGTTCCAGGGTCAGCCGAAGAAAAGACGTAAAACTCCGGTTAAGGAAAATAACACTTTATTTATTACCTTTAATTCAATAGGTTTAGGTTACAAACAGACGTTAATTATTTATTACAAATATATAAGTTATATAATTCAAATAATGTACATAGATTCGGTATAGCAAATATACGTTATATAATGCAAATAATATTTAACAGGAATTCTTTAATCTTAAATCTTAACTTATAGTTATATTCACGGAACCAATGTCCGGCTGTTACACGGAACCAATGTCCGGTCAGTTACACGGAACCAATGCCCGGACAGTTACACGGAACCAATGTCCGGTCAGTTACACGGAACCAATGTCCGGTCAGTTACACGGAACCAATGTCCGGTCAGTTACACGGAACCAATGTCCGGTCAGTTACACGCAACCAATGTCCGGTCAGTTACACGGAACCAATGTCCGGTGAGTTACACGGAACCAATGTCCGGTCAGTTACACGGAACCAATGTCCGGTGAGTTATACGGAACCAATGCCCGGTGAGTTACACGGAACCAATGTCCGGTCAGTTACACGGAACCAATGTCCGGTCAGTTACACGGAACCAATGTCCGGTCAGTTACACGGAACCAATGCCCGGTGAGTTACACGGAACCAATGTCCGGTCAGTTACACGGAACCAATGCCCGGTGACTTACACGGAACCAATGCCCGGTCAGTTACACGGAACCAATGTCCGGTGAGTTACACGGAACCAATGCCCGATCAGTTACACGGAACCAATGTCCGGTGAGTTACACGGAACCAATGTCCGGTGAGTTACACGGAACCAATGTCCGGTCAGTTACACGGAACCAATGTCCGGTCAGTTACACGGAACCATTGCCCGGTGAGTTACACGGAACCAATGCACGGTCAGTTACACGGAACCAATGTCCGGTGAGTTACACGGAACCAATGCCCGGTCAGTTACACGGAACCAATGCCCGGTCAGTTACACGGAACCAATGTCCGGTGAGTTACACGGAACCAATGCCCGGTCAGTTACACGGAACCAATGTCCGGTGAGTTACACGGAACCAATGTCCGGTGAGTTACACGGAACCAATGTCCGGTCAGTTACACGGAACCAATGTCCGGTCAGTTACACGGAACCAATGTCCGGTCAGTTACACGGAACCAATGCCCGGTGAGTTACACGGAACCAATGCACGGTCAGTTACACGGAACCAATGTCCGGTGAGTTACACGGAACCAATGCCCGGTCAGTTACACGGAACCAATGTCCGGTGAGTTACACGGAACCAATGTCCGGTGAGTTACACGGAACCAATGCCCGGTCAGTTACACGGAACCAGGTAAGGTATTTAATCGGTAGGAATTTAGGAATATAGGAACGGTAAGGAAAAACGAACAGGAGGAATATTCTGCCGAAATCGTGAAAGCACAGCTTCAAAATGTTAGGAATCTCTCGGTACACTGCGTACCCCTGGTTTTCCGGTAGTGGAGAAAAGTCTTTGGTTCTAAATAGTATTCCTATTATCACCATCGAGATTTTCCTCGAATTTCAATGTGCTTAATCACTTTCATTTATGGAATATATCCACAATGACTGAGTGTGAATTATAAACACAAAATACAAATTCACATGTAAAACGCTACTGGTTTGCGAATACATAGTCATGTGACCTCAGAGACTATATTAAGCTGTAGTGAGGTAGCCACTACAGGGGTGCGGGTTGGAGGATGCCTTCGTCACTGTGGCTTTGAACGACTGTGTTTGTAATAAATTATAGCGGTGGGAAAAGAAAGGTTTTTGTGGTTATGAACGACTATGTTCATATTAAACGATAGCGGTGGAGGGAAAAGAAATGGTGACTGCGTCACACTCTCCTCCTCCTTCGGTGGACGAGGACTTTCTCGTTCTAAAAAAAAATTCTGTTTCAGGTTTATTTTTTTTTTTTTTTTTTTTTTTTTTTTTATTAGGTTGAATGTAACTTAAAGGAAAACATATTCATATTTCATAACTAACATAAATGTAATTCTATCATAAAAAAAGAAAAAAAATAATTCATAATCGAAAAAAAACGCCTCCAACCAGTTTACCGGCTGTTCTTCGGCCTCGCCTTGACTGGGAAGTGTACCGTCTTCGTTTGGCCTTTAAAGGTTAAGATCGCTGTACCGGGTTTGTGGATCCAGACATGGATGTTTCCAAAAGTGCGTTTTATAAAAAAACTTTGTCGTCGGAAAGAAGGGTGGAAGCGGGGATGAGCCCTGATGTCTATCCCTGCAAAGGGATCTTCTGGTATTTGGGGTCTGGCTGTAACGATGCTTGATGAGCTTGCAACAGCCAATGTCTTTGACGGTGAAACATTGCTCCCTGGTCTCAATTTCATGGTAATCGTTCGTTGGTCTTGGCACGACAATGCTTGAAGGTCAATCGTAGGACGAGGAATCGGTATGAAGTTTTCTTCCATTGCCTCCTCAGCTGGTTTGTCCTTCATCATATGTTTCGTCTTCCACTTGCTTTATGCTGCAGCTAATCTGGCCTGGACTTCCTTTTGTTGTTAAGCTTGGGATGGACGCTCTTGAAATTTCTCCACCTAGCGGACATCGATGCGGCCTCGTAGATCAGCCACCAGTGTTGGATGATCCGGCAGCCGTTCCACACTCTGCACGACTATGTTCGGCCTTCCTTCTTGTCCCGCAGTTGCTCCTTGACCTCCTTGCATGCGGTTGATAATAGCATTTGGTCGCGTTAGTTGTCTTACCCAAGGTCCGTCGAGTGGTTCGTCTGTTGTCTTCTTGCTGGGCTTCTTACTCACTTTGCGTGACTGCCGGCTCGATGTGCCTTCTGCCATGGTTACGCTTGAAGTGATTTCATTCTTGCAATCATTCTCTTTATATACCTTCAGATGTTTTAAATGAGCCCTTATTAAGGGTTCATATGTGCGTGTGTTCTTTTTTTGCGATCGAAGACAGACAATTACTGGTGACACAAATTTCAACACCTCATAGGGTCCCTCATATCGTGGTGCTAATTTCTCTGTGATATGTTTCACTCCTGAAGAGAGCACACGATTTCGTTTGTATACTTCGTCCCCTATGTTTGGTCGCCAGGCTCGGCGGCGCAAATTGTAGTATTTGCCTTGTGTGTCTGCTGCTCTCTTTAAATTGTCGGCGACTAGTTTATACATCTCTTTCAATCTTTCGTTACGCATGGCGACTGGTTCGGTAGGAGAGGCGGGGGTCTTGTCTATTGTTTCATCGGTGTGTGGTCGTCTAAGTTCACGACCAAAATTAAGGAGAGCTGGAGTGAAACCGGTTGATGCGTGTGTGCTAGTGTTAATTGCAAAACACAATTCATGTAGGAATTGATCCCAGTGTCGGTGGTTGTTATTTACATATTAGGCCATCATTGTTTTGATGACTTTGTCGACTCGCTCGGTCGGGTTCTCCTGCGGAGTGTACGGGGCGGTGAATTTTTGTTGCATGTTCATTTCCTGGAAAAATTCTCGCAGCTGTTTACTACAAAATTGGCTGCCGTTGTCGGAGAGGAAAACATGTGGTACACCAAATGTATGAATGATTTCTCTCTTAGCTCTTTGATTATCCCTTCGGCTGTTGCGGCGCGAAGGGGGATCGCTTCAACCCATTTGGTAAATTTGTCTACAAAAACCAACAACATAGTGTTGCCTTTTATAGACGGAGGGAGAGGGCCGACAAAATCTGCGCATACTACTTCCCAAGGAGTCGAGACGGGCAGAGTATACATGTTTCCACTTGGTTTTTGTTGCGAATGTTTGTATTGATTGCAGGAATGACAGAATCGGACGTATTTGGCGACATCTTTTAACATTCCGGGCCAATAAAAAGATTGCATCATTCTTGCTGTAGTTTTGGCAATACCTAAATGGGCAGCGGAGACGGCGTTGTGGTTATCGAATAAAATTGTCGGTCGTTCTTTGATGGGTACGCACCATTTCCATTCTTTTGCAGGATCGGAGAGTGGGTGACCAGCAAATTTGCGGTACAGCTTGTCGGTTATAGGGTAGGTTAAGTTAGGTAAGTGGGCTGATGAATGATGTTATGTCCATCACACTTAGATCAATGAAGATCCATTGTGATACCCTGGGGGTTTCGGGCCCTATAAACATGGGACCTATGAAAAACTATACATTTTCAAACCATTTTGAAGCGTTGATAAATCTGAGCAGGTTTGTACCCGTTTGTTCAGATAGTTCTTCCAAGTCCTGGAAGAAATGACTTCCCAGAACTTCGTTTCTTAAGCGGCATAGTGCTGGGCAGTGACAAAGAAAATGCAGTGTCCTCATGCACATCTACGTCGCCACAACCTCTGCACAAGTCGTCCGTGCTGAGTTTCATTTTCTTTTTGTGGTAACCCAGCATGTTGTGCCCGGTCAGTATGCCCACGAGAGATCGTAGTGATTCCTTTTTGAGCAGTAGGATCTTTTCTGTTCTTTGTTTATTAAAGTAGGGCCACATTTTCCTGGTTATGACACAGGAATCGAGTGAGTTCCATCTCTCGTTAGCTGTAGCAAGTACTTTATTCTGTTTAATATTACAGGTTGGGATCTTTACCGTTGTGTCTGCTCGATTGAGTTCTAGGGATGATCCCTTTCTTGCCAGCTCATCAGCTCTTTCGTTTCCTTGCACACCACAGTGGCCAGGAACCCAACATAGTCTTATGTTATGCTGCGCGCCAAGAACCTTAAGCTCTTCGCGACAGCAAGTTACAAGCTTTGATTTTATTTCAATGGCAGAAATTGCTTTGATTGCCGTTTGGCTGTCAATGAAAAAGGTGATATCAGCACGTGGTATTGCCTTCATTGCAGCTTCTTTAGCAGCTGCTGTCACTGCCAGGACCTCAGCCTGAAAAACGCTGCTGTAATCGGGGAGCCTAATTGATCCGGCTAGTTCAAGTGCTTCTGAGTAGAAGCCTGCACCAACACCAATTTCCATTTTGGAGCCATCTGTAAAGATTTGGATGGCTGATTCGCATGGTGTCTGGTTGTTAAGCCAGTCTTCTCTATTAGGAAAAGAAGTGGTGAATGGTCTTTCAAAATCTAAACGGGGTGTTGTGTAGTCTGTGCATACATTGTGGCCCGTATATATCTGTAGAATCTGCGCATGACCTGTCTGACTCGGTTTCCAGTTTTGAGTCTGGCTTAACCGGAGGGCACTATTTGCTGCAGATTCTTGCACAAAGAGGTCTAAGGGTTTTAGATTGACAATAGCCTCCAGCCCTGCAGTGGGGGTGGTTCTCATAGCCCCGGTGGTGCCTATACACGCCATTCTTTGTATTCTTGTAATTGTCTTTAGGTTGGAAGTCGTTTTCGTAGCTTCCCACCAGACCAAATTGCCATATGTCAGTATAGGTCTTACTATTGCCGTATACATCCACATGATAATCTTGGGACTAGGCCCCCAGGTCTTTCCAAATATTCTATTACAGGCATAGAATGCTATCGTTGCCTTCTTGGCTCTTTCTTCAATGTTGAGCTTCCAGTTCAGTTTTCTGTTTAGAATCACACCAAGGTATTTGGCGTGATTTGACAGGGTGAGTGGAACCCCTTCTATTGAGGGAAGATTTAAGGCTGGTATTTTCCTTTTGTTGGTAAAAAGGACCAGTTCTGTCTTTTGTGGATTGACTGCAAGCCCACATTTCCTTGACCAAGTATTTATCAAGGACAAGGCGCCTTCTATTTGTTCACTAATGGTGGAGAGAAATTTTCCTGTCGCTAGCAGAGCTAGGTCATCTGCATATGCTACTACTTTTACTCCACTATTTTTAAGTCTTATAAAGATCTCATTAACCACGAGTACCCAAAGGAGGGGGAGAGAGCACCACCTTGTTGGGTGCCTCTGGATGTTGATACTTTAATCAACGCTCCTCCCAGTTCTGAGTTAATTTGACGGTTTCTTAACATGCACATTATCCAACAGATAATGCTATCGTCCACGCTAAGGTTCACAAGGGCCCTTTTCACTGCGTCGTTTTTCACATTGTTGAAAATTCCTTCAATGTCAAGGAAAGCAGCAAGGGTATACTCTTTGTGTTTCAGTGTGTTTTCTGTTTTCTTCTGAAGTGCTGTTTCTACACTTTTACCTTTAGTATAAGCATGCTGAGCTGGAGACATCACTTCCGGACTCATTGCACTGCGAATATAGATGTCTATTAGTCTCTCAAAGGTCTTTAAGATGAATGATGTTAGACTAATCGGTCTGAAGTCTTTAGCGTTTGTGTGGCTGGGTTTACCAGCTTTCGGTATAAATACAACTTTCACTTCACGCCATGTTCTTGGTACATATCCCCATTTGAGGCTATTCTGGAAAATGTTTTTTAGGCATGGTGTGATGATCTTTTCACTTTTTTGTAGCATCATCGGAAAGATGATTTATATGGAGAGAAAGAACTGATAGCCCATTTTATTCTTTCTTCCGTTATAATATCCGAAGGAGTTGCTCTTTCATAGTACTCATCTTCCGGGGTGTTGCTCTCGTCGGAGCTACAACCTGGAAAATTAGTGTTAACTAGGAGTTCTAGTGTCTCAGTACAAGACTCCGTCCAGTGTTCATTGGGATCTTTTAGAGATCCTAGAGCAGTGGGCTCTTTGGCAAGTATCTTTCTAAGTCTAGCTGATTCCGCGGTATTTTCTACTTCGTTGCAGAAGGTTCTCCACGAAGTTCGTTTCGCACGCTGTGTCTCAACTTTAAATTTTCTTTGACTAGATTTATAGGTTTTTCAATCATTGTCTATTCCTGTGCGTTTAGCAACGTTGAAAAGTTTTCTTGTTTCTTTCCGGATGTTGCCCAGCTCGGCTGTCCACCATGGTGGTGTCTTTTTTCTTTTTTTACCCGTTTTCAAAAGGCACGCTTTCTCAAGTGCTTCCCTGAGAATGCCTGTGAAATCATTGGTAATATTATCTATACACTCAGGCTCGTGCATGTTCGCATTAGTTTTGAGTGTCTTTTTTTTAGTTTCGACTTCCACATTAAAGATATCCCAGTTGGTTTTTCTGTGGTTTCTAAATGGTCTTTGTAGTCTTGTAGTGTGGGGTATAAGAAATTCAATGATTTTGTGATCAGAGAATGATTCTTCTTTCAATACCCTCCACTGCTCAATCTCAAGGGTATCTGAGTTACTCGTGAAAGTAACATCAAGTACCTCTTTTCGGTTCTTGGTAACAAATGTTGGTTCTTTGCCCCTATTCGCTACCAAAATGTTATTTTCAATAACGAATTCAAAAAGTAACTCACCTCTTGTGTTGATATCCGAACTACCCCACTGAATGTGGTGTGAGTTGGTATCACATCCCATCACAAGGTCCCATTATTCCAAATGGACACGTTGGATAAGTAGGCTGGTAAGTTCTGCAGGTGGTCCTTCCGTCGCGTCCCATGGCATGTAACAGGATGTCAGGATTAGCGATGGGAGTCCACGCCTGTTTAGTTTGACCGTGGTTTGGTCAAGATCACTGTATTTGGATAGAAGAAAAAGATTTAACTGTTTCCTAGCTATTATACAAGTTCTAAAACTACTGTTTGTACCTACGTGTGTAGTCTTGTACAGCGTAAGTTCTTTTGAATTTAGGCCCCTTATTTTGCCACCTGATATCCAGGGTTCTTGTATAAGGGCTAGGTCTACTTGTCTAGCCTCCATGAGGTAGACTAAATTGGCACTGGCAGCTTTACTGTGATGGAGATTGATCTGTATTAACTTCAACATTTTTAGTATTATCTGCCTCTTCCTTACTTTTATGGCCGAGAAGTCTTAGTTTGCATCGGTTTGTACCAATGCGGACTTTGAAGCCGATCTTTTTCAGAAGTGGTTTTGATTTATGACTAAGCAACACTACCACTTCTGTAACTTCTGGTTCATGATCTCCCATCTGAATGACTTCCCAGTTTTGACTGAGTTGTTCAGTGTTGAGAGATTTGAGATATCTTTCGATACGATCTTTTGGGATTGGGGGTCCACGCACAATAAGTTTAGCTTAAGGCCTGGTGAGCTGCACGATCTCTTTCCTGTCAATTAGGCGAAGATCGGCATTTGGCCAGGGAGCTGTGGTATTGGCTATAAAATCTTGAAACCATGTGAGAGTGTGTCCGTCTTCACATGTCATCAATTTGAACCCCTGAACAGTTTTGATGGTACCAAAAAGTGGGAGCGGCCCGTTCTTTAAGATAGCCTCATTAACTGCATCAAGGATCCGAAGTTCTATTAGTTGCCATTGACTCTCTGTAAGTCTCCGTGTAGGATTGCCGTAGTCGACTACGGCTGCTTGTTTACCGACAATGGTCAACATAGAGAGTTTGGCTTTTTAGTTTTGTTGATGGGTGAGTTGGTCGAGTTAGTGATGTCGTGCCTCGCTCTTTTGGACGCGCTCGCAATAGGCCCTGTATTGGTCAATTCGGGTCTTCTAAGTCTGGCCTTCTTTTGCAGTCTATTGAGGGTCGTCCTCGAGTTTGGCTTTGTCCTTGTCTTAGTCGGTTGGGGTTTCGTGGATGTCTCTGTTATCGTTAGTAACGTCTGTTTGGCTTTATCCATAGCTAACTTCTCTTTTTCCGTGAAGGAATCAGGGTCCTTAGTACAAAGTCGCCGTACAGTTCTAACTGCGTTACGTTGTTGTCTACGCAGGATTTGTTTTTCGTTAAGAGGTCCTTGTTCCCTACGTTGGCCGGCTTTTTGTTTTCGGTGCCGCATAACGTGACGTTGGACCTCCAGAACGGTGCAGTTACTTCCGATTGTCGAGTCTTCTATACCACAGTCACTAGGTCTAAAAGAAGTGAATGCCCCAAAATTGCATGTGGAGCTAAGGCTCTAGATGTTTTCCGGGGACCTGTCCTTCTCTTCGTCCTCACATTGAATCATCTTCTCTCCTTCCAGGCCCGTAGGAGCTAAAGGCTTCATGCAACGTCTGGCTGAAGAGTTAGATGACCCAATGGTTCGTCTATGTGGTACATTTTCCATTTCGTCATCACAGGCGTCTGATAAAGATGAGGGGGTGGACGCACCCAGATTGCATGTGGAGCTGAGGCTCTGGATGTTTTCTGACTGCGTTCCTCCTCTCTCTATCTCCTTGTCGATCTTCCTCCCCTCCAGGTCCGTTGGAGGAAGCGGCTCGGTGCAACACCTGGAGGTCGATTCAGTACGCTCAAAGGCTGGTTTCTGTGTAAAGTCTGTCGTAGTGTCAGTCTTTCGATGTAAAGTAGTTGTCTCTGATACCATATATTGAATTGGATCAATTTGGGTGTCTTTTGACAACTGACTTGTTCCACCAGAGAGCATCGCTTCCTTAGTCGGGCCCGTAGGAGCTAAAGGCTTCATGCAACGTCCGGCTAGGGAGTTTGATGTTCTCTTAGCGACATCTGATCCGGAGGATTTTGATGACACCAACCCTTGCTTTGGATAGTCTTTGCCAATCCGGGGCGCGGGTGGTCCCATCAAACTACCAGCACATATCCCATCTTCAGAGGCAGCCGCTGCAGGTGTATGAGCAGTCGGCTTGTTCTCCGTTAGCTGCTGCTCCTGAAGATAGGCATATGCGCTATGCAGTCTTTTCCGGTCCGGTTCGGTCAGTTCGTCCCATTTCTTCGTGCCAAGTCGTTTGATTGTCGTCCTACAGTTCGTAATCCTGCTACGTCTGGATGAGGCTGACAATCTGGAGAGATTGGAGCTGGCGATGGAGCTGCTGCCGCTGACACTTAGAATGCTCTCCATGTCGTCGTCAGCCGGATCAACGCTTACTCTATCATCCACTCCAAGATTGGCGAAGGGATTGAAGAGAAGGTTCTCTTCCTCGTCAGTCAATGTTCTTGTTGGATCGGCAAGAGCAGAGTCTAAGGTGCCCGATCCATGCACCTTAGTCTCCATGTTTTTGTTTGTATCGTTTGTTTTGTGTGTTTTTTGGTTTTTGTTTTTTGTATTTGAATTCATTTTTGGTCCCACGAGTAATGGGGGAAATATGGTCCATCTGCAACACCCCCTGTAGCAGATAAGGCGATTACTCTTTGATTTTGCCTGTTTCAAAGAGGTTCCGTTATAATGCAGCCGGTTTACCCCCTGGCTGCAAACCATCCAATGGGCACGGGTCACATGACACCCTGGATTAGGGGGGGAGGAGGAGGGGAGGTGGGTTGGAGGGGATCAGTGGATATTGGATAGGAGGGAGAAGAAAGGAGTGGAGGGGGAAGGGGTGAGAACACCCTTTGGTTTTCGGGACTCATCTAGTGACACTGTGCCCCAAGAATCTTTGACCCTACTTAAGCCTCTACAACTCTTCAAGTTCGGTGTCCAGGTAGAAGTTGTCGGTTATAACTTTGTACTCCGGGAAGCGTTCTGGATGGCGAGACACTAACAATTTTTGACGGTCGGTCCAACACATTTTGGCATCAGCGCAAGCGGCTAGTAAGTCCATTTTGGTAATCGGTAGAGGATCGCGAGACAGCGCATCTGCTACAACATTCATTGCTCCTTTTCTATAAGTCACAGAAAAATCAAACTGTTGTAGCTCTATTGCCCACCTGGCTAATCGACCAGACGGATTCTGAAGGGCGTGCAGCCACTTGAGGGAGTGGTGATCGGTCACGACGGAAAAGTGATACCCCTGCAGATATGGTCGCATTTTCCGAATACCCCACAGAATACCCAAACATTCCTTTTCTGTAGTAGAATATTTGCGTTCCAAATCGGTCAGGGTTCTACTGGCGTAGGCGATGACTCTCTCTTGCTCCTCCACATTTTGGGTGAGCACAACACCTAAGCCATCTTGGCTTGCGTCGGTCTGTAGAACAAACGGTACGTTGAAGTCGGGGCAGGTAAGGATGGGTGCGCTGGTCAATTTATCTTTCAGGACTTCGAACGCTTTTTGTTGGTCTTCTCCCCATTTCCACTGGACATTTTTCTTCAACAGGTTGGTGAGTGGCGTGGCAATAATCGAGAAGTTGGGGATGAAACGGCGGTACCACGAGGTAATCCCTAATACTCGTCGTAGTTCCTTGACGGATTCGGGGGCTTTCAGGTTTAGTACTGCGTGTACCTTGTCGGGGTCGGTATGAATGCCCTTATTGCTAACCACATGTCCCAAGTACTTTAATTCTGATTTACAGAATTCACACTTTTCGTTATTAATCCTTAACTGGGCCGTCGTTAGACGGTCAAACACCGTTTTAAGATGTGTTAAGTGTTCGTCGAACGACTTGCTTATTATGATTATATCGTCCAAATACGCAAAAGCAATATTAGCCAGATCTTCTCGAAGAATGGTGTCTAACACGCGTTGGAATGTGGCAGGCGCGGAATGTAGACCGAAAGGCATTACGGTCCATTAAAATAGGCCTCTTCCAGGGACAGTAAACGTGGTGTACTGGCGGGGCTCTCAGGCCAACGGTATTTGCCAATACCCATGTTTCAGATCAATAGTTGAGATGTGTTTGGCTTCCCGTAATTTGTCCAAGATGCCTTGGATGTGAGGAAGCGGATAGGCATCTTTCTCGGATCTTTTATTCAATTGTCTATAGTCCACACATACACGCCTCGTACCATTCTTCTTCCTTACCAAGACTTTTGGTGAGCTGTATGGACTGGTAGACGGCTCGATTCGGCCCAAACTTAGAAGGTCATCAATCTCCTCATCAATTATTTGCTGCATTGCAGGGTTGCGGGGGTAGTAGCGCTGTTTAAACGGTTGGTCATTTTTGAGACGGATAGTGTGTACGGCAGCGTTGCAGATTGGTGACAGCCGGTCGAATTTAGGTAACTCGTTATCCAGGAATTCTTTCAACCGAGACTGGTCAGCTGGGGCTAATTGGTTGCTACCAATGAGCCCTAGTTTCTCAGGGCTGGAAGTGTCCATTCTGTTGGTGTTGAAGCCGAGTGTCGTACCTGCATTCCTCAGGAAATCCATTCCAATGACCACTTCTTCCATAAGGTCCTTTAATAACGAGACCTCTCCCGTCACCGACTGGTTGCCAAATTGCAGAATTATGAGATAATGCTCCCTAGCGGCAATCGGGTCCCCATTCGCTAAATGTATCTCAGACCTCTGGTAACGGACAGGGGTTTTTTGTCGCCGCAAAGTTTTTCGCGACGAGAGGCTAATGAACGTCCTCTATACTCCCGTGTCGATTAGAGCATTCCAAGCTTGCTCTCCGATACGGACGGTTATGAAACAACGACGATCCGTCCAGCCCTCTGCAATTTCCTCCTTGGGTAGTGGCTCCAAGAGCGTAGACTGGCAACCTCTTTCACTAAAATCGTGTGCTTCGGTTTCTGGCGACAGGTCGGGAGTGGTTGGTGGTGATCGATACTTGGATCTTGTACCTCGTACATGGAGCTGGGTTTGTTCTAATCGGAATCTGGCATTACTGGGTTCGGTGGAGGCTGATCGGAACTGGTTAGACTGGTTGACAGCATTGCAGACACGGTGGGGTGACAAGAGCAATCCTTTAAAAGCCGCCCGTCCTCTCCGCAGAAAGAAGAAAACATCCGGAACGGGCGATTGCAATTTGCCTTATTGTGTCCTCGCTGCTTATATCTCCAACAATGAGTGTTCCTGTCGTATGCAGTGCTGGTGGCGGTTGAGGTGCGGTTAGGTGGTGGGACGTAACTTGGTTGTGGAGGTCTTCTTTCTGGTGGGGTCCATCGGGTAGGAACGGGTGTCGGTACGGCGGGACTGGGTCGGATGGTTCGGTCTTCATTCCGGATGTATTCGTACTCCTCGGCCAGTTCCATCAGGTCGTCGATTGTCTGGAAGTCCCGGCGCTTTATGTTTAACCGGTATTCCGGCCAAAGGCTATCATAAATTCGCTCTAGGTTATTTTCAATGCTCAAGCGGGGGTGTTGTTTCATCAGGTATTGAGCTGCCCGAATGAATTCCTTCGCCTTCTCCCGTGGGCCTTGCTTCTTCCGCATAATTTTGTCTTCTAATTTATGCACGTACCGAGCGGGCAGGAAGAACCGTACAAACGAATTGTGGAATTGAGACCATGTCTGGAAAGTGGTTCGATTCACCCGGAGCCACTCCAGAGCATTACCACGAAAAATTTCTGGAAATGTCCAAACAATATGGTCGAGCGGGATGTCATAGCAGTTGGCCAGCTCCTCAAATCGTTCGATAAATTCGAGCGGGTTTCCTGACCCCTCAAACTTCAGACCCCATTTGCGTACCGTGTTCATGACTTCGGCTTTGTACCTCATAGCCAATCGCTCCATGCGGTCATGTGGTACGAAGGTTCGTTCAGCGGCGGTGGTATATGTGGAGACGGTTGCACCTCCTGGCGAAATTACGGTTATGGACGGTCTCACTGCCTCAGAGACGTTTTGTTGTAATGTGGTGCGTGCCGGTACTGTACTACTTCTCCCGTCGTATGCACCCAACGGTGGAATGGTTTGCTCCGTCCTCACTGGCCGTTTTGTCTGGGTCTGTTTATGCTCAACGGTTTCTGGTTCAGGTAAAGAGTCTGGATCAACACATTCTCGGTCTTGCGTGAGCTTCTCTAGCTCAGCACACAGGTTCTGGGTTGAAGCTCGGGTTCTGGCTTCCTTGATACTCTGACTGAACTATTGTCGGAGTTCTTTTAGTTTTCCATCGGTGGGCAACCCCCTTGCCAGCAACTTCTCGATAAGTTCGTTTTTGCCCAGCAAGTAAATCCAATGCAAAATTTGCAGACGGGTCAGGTTCCGTAACTTCCAAGTGTTGGCCTTGATCGTTGTTTTCTTCTTTATCCATGGTTTTCTGCAATCGGACGGTATTACCAGGTAAACGGTGATCAGTATTCTTAAGTTTTAAAAAAAAGGTTCGGTATCGGTAACGGGTCTTAAGAATACGATGATCCGGGAAGCGGGTAGCTGGTGATCGGTCCTGGTAACTGTTAATCGGTACGGTGATGTACCTGGTCTGGTCGGATTTAGTGGTATAATCTCTATTGAGGTCCCTGCTCGGGCGCCATTGTAAGAGTTGTCCTTTTTTATCTATAGCTGAGGTAGCTTCAGCAGTTCCAGGGTCAGATGAAGAAAAGACGTAAAACTCCGAATAAGGAAAATAACACTTTATTTATTACCTTTAATTCAATAGGTTTAGGTTACAAACAGAAGTTAATTATTTATTACAAATATATAAGTTATATAATTCAAATAATGTACATAGATTCGGTATAGCAAATATACGTTATATAATCCAAATAATATTTAACAGGAATTCTTTAATCTTAAATCTTAACTTATAGTTATATTCACGGAACCAATGTCCGGCTGTTACATGGAGCCAATGTCCGGTCAGTTACACGGAACCAATGTCCGGTGAGTTACACGGAAGCAATGCCCGGTCAGTTACACGGAACCAATGTCCGGTCAGTTACACGGAACCAATGTCCGGTCAGTTACACGGAACCAATGTCCGGTCAGTTACACGGAACCAATGTCCGGTCAGTTACAAGGAACCAATGTCCGGTCATTATTTAAGGGGAAATTATGAATGTTGTTCAACGGATACTCAGAAGTGTCAAACCCAGATCTTTCAGGATTAATAACATCATCATAGATTTTAGCGTAAAAGTCGTCTGTAAATATGGAATAGATAAAAGAGTCTGTATTTATTTAGTTCAAACAAATTTTATTGCTAAATTTTGGCTTCATGTAATCATAACGAAAATCAGACACTAACAACTTTGAGAGTTCTAAAAGGGCAAAACCTAAATAAATTGGTTTATCTAGTTTAAAACTTCTTTTCTTCATCTCAATAGCACACATATTCGGTGTAAATATGCTACTACTATGAAAATTGGGATGCGCAATTAGCTTTCTTGCTGAAAATTGGTTTCTATGCGCACTCCATTCTGAAACAATCTTCACATTTCTACGTTTTTCAACATTTTCCATCGTTTTACCATAGATGCTATTGTTCATTAATTTGAAAAAGTCTTTCTCAAACTTATTCCTGGCAACCTTTCTTTTTTCGGTGTTCAGAGAAATATACTTTTGGAGCCAGTTTGACTGACTAAACTTCATAACTCTATGTACTTTTTTTTTAAATTAATCTATGTAAAATACATTGCTGTAAATTTCTTAAATGAATTTTGAGATTTTTCCTTAAATTCAAGTGAGCAACTAACTTAGGAATTTTACATCCTGGGGTGGTTATGTTTTCAGGACAAAATGGGAGATCGTTATGTGAGTCATGAATACTCGATGGATAATCTAAATCTACTTCCAATACATATCCAACATTATCACCTTTAATGCTGGAGATGTATTCAGTATGTATTCAGTATGTATAAGTCTGAGGATTATCCCACTGGAAATTACCATATGGTAAGGGTTGTGACATAGCCCATCCGTATAAGTTATAAGCATCAAGATACATTAAGTATTCCGATGCTAGGTTTGGAGTATAGCTAGATATGTACACATTTATTTTAAGCCACAGCATTTCAGTGACTACATTGACACAAACCACCCCTAATTCCAGTTTTAATAAAATTTTACATGTCGACATCAATTAAAAGCTCTAACTTGATATTAGTTGATTTAGCGTCCCATGATAACCCAGGAGCTGTAAAATAATGACAAGGATCAAGTTCGTAGATTGAAATAAAAAGTTTCCTAAAACTTTCAAAAAAATCTGCTAATAAAATCACATCACTCTTAAGATAGAGAACCATATAATCTTCAAGTTTTTTACACTTAAAGTGATCCCATACATGAAGAGCATGTTTATAGTCCTCAACTAAACATTCTTCATCAATCATTTTGTTATAAAATTTCGATTTCGACAGTAAGGAGGTTTCCTCAAATCGTTCCCATGAATCTTAATGATCATAAGGAAATACACCTTTTCTTTGCATTAAATTAAATGATACATTGTCTTGGAAAACACTTTTAGTTTTTTTCAAATCATTAGACGATAAATTCTTTGCTAAAGATGCGATTCTCGACTGAAGAAACCTATTTGAATCTAAAATCGTATCTCAAAAGTGTTTTTAGCATCTAAATAAATTCGTTTAGAAAGAGAAATATAATTTTCTTTGTTCAATGGAATTATTGAAATTTCTCCGTTGATATTAGAAAGACTTTTTATAAAAAGATGACAATCATAAATCGAAAAATTATGAAAGAAGACGGGGAAAAATGTTGGTATTTTTAAATTTAAATTACACTGAACGTGAGCGGGTCCTCTATACAACACGGTGAAGTGACAAAGATCTCTTATGACATATATGACATGTTGGCGAATGTCTTTGTCGGAAATCTTCGGCTATGGTCAACATGGGCATCGGTTTTGGGTTTTTGATGACTTCTTGATATAAATTCGTCAAATTTTCCACCAACATTTCGACAAATTTGTCTGACGAATTTCACCTAAAATAGAAAAAAGTACAATTATAAATTGGGAAATATTATTATATTTATATTTAAATTGTTACCAACAAATGTCTTCTGTGTGTTAAACTTTTCATCAAATGTACATTTAATAAAATAAAAAAAAGCGCAGGGTACATGCTGTTGGACATCAGTTGCTAAAGAAAAATTCGGGTTGGGCTGTTGATGGTTTATTGGCTGTAAAATGGACTCGAAGTCAGCGTAAACTACAAATTGTACTTCCAACTTCTTTCCATGCTTTTCAAACTTTATTGAGGACTTATCTCCCTCTGGCATTATTGTAATAATGTTGCAACATTCGTTTTTATGTTTTTTTAATGAAGCTTCATCAGCAAAAAATTGTAGACAACCATTACAAAGATTCAACTTCTTTTCTTTTTTTGTTAATTGGGATCTGATTAAATGTGATATGTTTTTAATAAAAAACATAATGAGTAAGCCCCTCTTTATTCTTACAAAAGAGTAAATTTATATTTTTATTCTGCTCCTTTTGGGTATGATAGAATGGACCAATTATTTGTATATCATTATTTTTATTAGTCGTCTCATAACCAAACACATTCAAACTAATCTCAGGGTTGTTGTTCTAAAATATTTTGACATCTTTTACAGCCAGAGGGAACTGCAAGTCTTTGAAGCTTATGAGTTGATCAAATGATTCTATTGTTTCATCACCAATATTATTCTTACAAGGATATGCTGTTGTTCTTTTAGGATTTGATATTTTTCATGCGAGGGCAGCTATGATAGACCATTTAAAGCAGCACTCATCCTCGTTTTGAACGTTTATGCATGCATATTTGTTTTTTAATTTTGCCGGTAACTAAAAAAGGATGATCCTCCAACAGGTTGATATTTATTGATGTTGATTTCTATTCTCACAAATGAAAGCAAAGCCCAACCGCTGTCTTTTTCCTGAAATTCTTCTAATTTCGCTTTTATTTTATCAATAAATTGTTAAAGCTTTTCTTCTATTTCACTTTCACTCAGCACCACACGCATTTTTGTTTGAATATTTTTCACATCCGAGATCAACTCATCAGGACTATTGTTGGACTTCGCGAAGTCACCAAAAAGTTCAATGTTTAGCTAAAATGAACCTTAAATACCCATCTCGTTTTCCAGCAACTCTTTCATGAGACATTTATTTTCATCAAACAAAACATTGACATCCAAAATTGATTCATCAACAATCTTTATGCAATAAGTCTTAATTCGATTTCTGAAAGCTTCACTTATTACACTTACATTCTCAGTTAGGAGCTGCATAGCCAGCGCTCTATGTGATGCTTTTCTTTGATGATGTATAATTTTTCGTTCCTCAACATCCTCCTCACAGATGTTGCAACATGTAGATTGAGGACAACCTACAAACATAATTTGATGAAAGTAGTTGTTTAGCTAGAGTCTTATGTGAAGCTTTTTTATTATGCTCGCTCCATTCAACAACATCTTCTTCACAGATATGACAGTACACATTAGCAATTATCCTAGGCCTTTTGTTCAAAATCGCTCTAGATGTTGAAGGTTGAGGAGAATGCTCCCTCTTTCTGTGGCTTCTTTCATTCACTACAACAGCTCCTGCTGAATGTACATTTTTCTCCTTCAGTTCATCCTCATCATTTTCCGATAGTAGCAGTTTAGTCCAGGTCTTATGTGAAGCATTTTCATTATACTCGCTCCATTCAACAACGTCTTCTTCACAGACATGACAGTACCCATTAGCAATTATCCTAGGACTTTTGTTCAAAATCGATCTAGATGTTGAAGGTTGAGGAGAATGTTCCCTCTTTCTGGAGCTTCTTTCATCCACTACAACATGCTCATTATCAATAATTCTAGACCGTTTGTTTAATACCGCTCTAGATGTTGAAGTTTGAGGAGAATGTTCTCTATTTCTGGAGCTTAATTCATTCTTTAAAACAGCTACTGCTGAATGTTGACTTCTGATGTGCTCGTTAAGCTTGTCTTTCCTCGACAGGACCTTCTCACATATATTTCACTTGAAAATTGTTTTTTGATCATCATGGAAAGTCATGATGTGTCTCCTTAGATTTGCCTTTTGAGCGAAGGATTTTTCACACTTTTCACAAACAAAAATTTTCAGAAATTAATTTTTTAACGTTAATTCAAAAAGAAAACAGAAAAAATCACAAAATTAAACTTTGATTAGATTAGATTTTAGATTAGATTTAGAATTCACTTTTATTGGTTTTTGTTTTATAGATAATTTACATTATTAAAAAAACTTAAATAAAATGAATTAAATGACAATAGCTACAAAGCCGTCTGCCAGATTGACATTATTGATTTACAAGTATTTTAAACATTTAAACTTAATCAAATTCGCTAATCAAAAGATTTCGATAAGTAAGGGCTGATTTGCAATAATCATAAAGCTTGTCCCAATTCGATCCATTAAGTAAGCATCGTACCTCTTGCAGTGTAAGTGTAACTTTTCCAAAGTAATGTAGCCTCCATTGCTTATAGACAGGACAAATAGCAATCAGGTGGTAGTTGTCTTCCTTTTCATGAAGATTACATAAGGTGCAGAATTTACTTTCCGAGCTACTAAAAGGATTCCCATTTAAATGAAGAAGTTCTCCTCTTGCCTTAAATATAAGTGATATTTTCGCAGTGCTGTAGTCGTCATTAAAATAATTTTTTTCGTTCAAACTATGTTCCAGGTTGGGATATATGAGACGACTTTCGGATTGAAATGCCTTTTGCAAAAACTCATTTCTAATATTATTGTCCATTTCCTTCAATATATGGTAAAGCTGATTTTTGAGGCCTAAAGGATTACTATTCGATAGGTCTAATCTTACGACACAGTCCTCCGCGAATTGCATCCATTTTTGTATAAATTGATGTTTTTTTTTATTGCATACAGACATAGCTGATATTGTAATCTTTGATGGTTATAAGTTGTTAATATCTTTACTATAAAGTCGAAGTTAAGTTTTAATGTATACATAAACAGCGGTGATATTCCTGTTTCTAGATGAATCATATAATTCGGGGTACTTTTTGGCAACTGAAATAGTTTTTTGAGGAAAAATCTCTGCAACTTTTCTACTTCCTCGTACTCCTGAAACCCCCATATTTGAGCTCCGTAACACATCATGGATTTTAGTACAGATTCGAATACTTTGTATTTCACAGAACTTGGAATTTCCTTCCTCTGCATCAAAGGGTGCCAAGTTGCATTAATAGCCTTTTTGGATGTGATAAGTTTCTTTTCGAGATGTGATTTTAAACTTAAATTCGGAGTGATTATGATACCAAGATACTTGTATGTCCTCACTTCTTCAATGTTCTCCCCACCGTAATGCCATCTAGCTCTCTGCGTTCTTCTCCCCCTTGTATCCTCTACCACCATTACCTTAGATTTTTCAAGGTTGACGACTAGATTCCAGACTCGACAGTAATCATTAAGTCGATTCATCATCAACTGTAGGCTTTGTGGAGATTCAGCTAAGAGAATCAGATCATCTGCATACAAAAGCGTTTTTATTTTTAAGCCTGCAATATTTATTCCAGCCGGTAGGAAGGACGAAATATCATCTATAAAAAGAATGAATAAAATGGCGCTGAGCAAGCATCCTTGTTTGACTCCTGTTTTCGTCTCAAACCATTCAGAGATCTTTGAGCCATCCCATACTTATACTTAAGAATGATATTGCTTGCCAGAGCCTTCCCCAATACGGGCATTGTTCTAATACGAACTTTAACTTCCTGTGGCTCAAATTCACTGTCCGCAAGCATATCATTCATTACTGTTTTCTTTACAGGAGTCCGAATCTTGACAGCATGTCTACTTGTGATGAGTTAGATGTTTTATCAGATTCAATTTCCCGAATTGTTTCCCATTGTCCTCACACTGAAGTCGTGATTACGGGCGACTTCAATGTACACAATTCAAGTTGGCTCCGATATTCTGGCCAGACAACACTCGAAGGAAGGTATACCGAGATCTTTGCTGAGTATAACCATCTTACCCAGCTTGTCGATGAGCCTACTCGTATACCGGATGTTGATGGGCATTCCGCCCATACTCTTGACTTGTTCCTTACTTCCCATCCTGATAAATATACTATTAAAGTAACTTCTCCATTTGGCACCTCGGACCATTGTGTCATTTCAGCTAATTTCTCGATCTCCAACCATCCAGTTAAAGAAAAAATTCCCACTAGGACCGTTTGGCAATACGAGAAAGCCAACTGGGACGGTCTGAATAATTTCTTTCGCAACTTTAACTGGTCATTATGCTTCCTCGATAATGACATTGATGCCAGTGCTGAAATGATTACAGAAGTGATTTTTCTTGGAATGAGAACTTTTGTCCCTCACAGAACAAAATGTATCAAACCAAAAGAAAAGTCTTGGTTTACCGAAGAGTGTAAAGAAGCTATCAGGTTGAAAGAAGTAAGCTTCCGATCCTACAAAGCCAACCCAACTGAGGAAAATCGGAAGAAACACAAACAAGTTAGGAACTCGTGCAACTCCGTTATACACAAAACGAAATTTTTACATGACCAGAAGTTACGGCAAAAAATTCTGCAATGTCCCAAAGGCAGTAAAAACTTCTGGTCATTTGTAAAAAACGTCAAGAACTCAACGTCATCATCAGTTCCAACGCTCATCGTCGACGATAAACCTATTGTCAGCTCTTCAGAGAAGGCAAATATGCTCGCAGCTCATTTTGCTGCAAGTTCTACGTTGCCTGCAAGCAACAATGCCCCTCCTGTACTTGAGAACGTTAATTCTTCTATGGGACAGATATTTTTCCGCACTCGTACAGTAGCAAGAGTACTTCAAGATCTTGATATACACAAATCCGCTGGCCCAGATGGTATACCCCCTATTCTTCTGAAGAAGTGTTCTTCATCTCTGGCAAAACCACTGCGTAAGCTTTTCCATCGCTCCTATCGTTCAGGAATCTTTCCTAGTAGATGGAAAACAGCATTTGTCCAGCCCGTCCCAAAAAAAGGTGATTCCTCCTCCCCCTCCTCCTACCGACCAATTGCACTTACGTCCTTTCTTTCCAAGGTCATGGAAACGCTGATAAATCGTCAGCTCAAGAAATATCTCGAAGATCGGGAGCTTTTAAATGACCGGCAATACGGCTTTCGCAGCAATCGTTCCACTGGTGATCTGATGGCATATCTCACCGAACAGTGGAACAAATCTGTGCATCGCTTTGGCGAAAGCAAGATTATTGCGCTTGATATTTCAAAGGCATTTGATAGAGTTTGGCATGAAGCTCTTTTATCGAAAATGCGTGCATTTGGTATCGATGATACTCTTATTCGTTGGATTAGAAGCTATCTTCTGGACCGTTCAATACAAATTGTATTAGACGGTTTCAAGTCTGATCTCCACAAAATAAATGCTGGTGTGACCCAGGGCTCCGTTCTGTCTCCGACTCTCTTTCTCATTTTTATAAATGATCTCTTGTCTGTGACTTCTAATCCATTAAATTGTTTTGCTGACGACTCAACCCTCAGCTTTTCATATACGTTTGATAATTCACGGCCTTCGCCTTCGGACGTGTTATTACAACGAAATCGTATGATAAGCTCGTTAAACTCCGATTTAAACAGCATTGTGAATTGGGGTACTAGAAATCGTGTGGAGTTTAATGCGTCGAAAACTCAATGCTGTCTTTTGTCGTTGAAGCTAAACATACCCCCTATGCCATTATCCATGAATGGTACTTGCATCGAGGAGGCCGAAAAGCTATCAGTACTCGGTATGTGTATCAGTGACAATCTTCGTTGGAATGATCATATACTTGAGATTGCCAAGAATGCTGCAAGATGCTTAGGCTTTCTTAATAGATGCAAGAAGTTTTTCACCCCTTCTGATCTGGCTACAATTTACAAAGCGTTTATACGCCCTAAACTCAAGTATAACTCCCATCTCTGGGCAGGTGCTTCTCAAACTTTTCTTCACCTGCTCGACAGAGTTCAGAAAAAAGCGTTAAAATTGATAGGAGAGAGAAGCATTATGGAAACATTTCCGCCACTTGAACATCGTCGAAATGTCTCATGTCTTTCCTTATTTTACAGATTCTTTTACAAAAAATGCTCACTCGAGGTAGCCAGTTGCGTTCCACCCCTTAAACATTTCCCCCGTAATACTCGTCTTGCTAGGAACGCTCATCAGTTTACACTTGAGCCCAATTTCGGACGTACCGTGAAATATAGAGATTCTTTCTTTAGCCGTACAACACGAATGTGGAATGGATTGCCTGGCACAATTTTTCCTTGCCATTTTGATCTTCAAACATTCAAGATCAATGTTCATCGACACCTCCTTTCCCTCCCTTCCTAACTTCCTATCGCTCGCGCTGTGACTTATCATTAAAAGGGCTATAACAAACCCCTTGAGCGCGTGTGCATTATAAAAAAAAAAAAAAAAAAAAAAAAAAAAAAAATACTGCCAGTTGAGTTCCGTTGTATAATGCTCTTAAAAGTTTCAACATTTTCGATGACATTCCCAGCTGGCTCAGTTTAAAGTATAATGCATTTCGGTCAATGGTGTCGAATGCCGCTTTGAAATCAACAAAAAATATGTACAGTTTTCGTTTGTTCCGTAAATAATCTTGCGCAATTACATTGAGTGTGAAAATGTTATCTGAAGTAGAATATTCAGATCTAAATCCCGATTGGAATTCACTAAGAAGCTGTTTATCGTTGACCCATTTCGTTATTCGATTAAGCAGGATCGCCGTAAAAAGCTTAGCAATGGAATTTGTAAATGAGATACCTCTATAGTTTTCAGGAGCATTTGGGTTACCTTGCTTGTAAATGGGAAAAACTAGAGCCTCTTTGAAATTTCTTGGAACATTGGAACTATGGAAAATATAGTTGAAGCAATCGCATAATTTTCTTACGAACTGTATAGGTGTATTTTTAAATAACTCCATAGGAATACCATCAGGGCCCGGCGCTTTCCCTTCTTTGGCACAATGCAAAACAGTAATTATTTCCTCCATTGAAATATCGGCATCTAGGTTTCGATTTTCCACGAAAGGTTCTGCATATTGTATAGATGTTAAGGAAAGGTTTTGATTCAGCAAAAGCTTGAAGTGTTCTTGTAACAGGTTTGCATTCAAATTAATTCCAAGCGTGTTATCATCTCCTCTAAGAAATTTTATATGCCTCCAAAATTCTTTTGGGTTTTTTTCAGTAGCAAGATTGAGAGCAATTTGTTTTAGGTATGTCTCCTTCTTTTCTCTTAAAATTTTTTAAAAATTGGAATTGGCTGTACTATACTGTTTTAAAAGTTCTTGATCGTTGTTTTCCTTATTCTGTTTATTAATGAAAAGGATACTTTCCTTGCTTCTTGGCATTCCTTGTCAAACCATTTTTGTTTAGTAGTTTTCTTTTTGTGTCTACTTATAGATGGATAAGATTCAATCACACATCCTATTAATTTATCTAGTAAAAAACGTTCTGGTTCACTTTCAATGGAGATAAGATTTCGATTAATCTGACGTTCAAAAACCGTAATGTTCTTTTCATTCCAAATGATCCTTTGAGGAAGAGTTATAGTTTTTGATTCTCCATTTATTTCTGTTGCAAATGAGAGACTTAGAGGCATATGATCAGAGAACGTTTTTTGTTGCACTTCAAATAAATTGACATAGACCATCCACTGCCCAGAAATAGCACAGTAGTCAATTACAGATGTTCCACGGCCGCTTATAAAAGTGTATTGGCCATCTAGATCGCCCTCAAAACAGCCATTGAGAACAAAAAGACCGTAGTTTTGGCAAAGTTCCACAAAATCCTTTCCATTTGTTTTTATTATTCCATCTTTTGATCTCCTCACTTCTCTTACTTTATAAGATGACGTACAAATGCTTCCATCATTGATTTGTATTTCTCCTGTTCGTGCATTCATATCTCCTATTATCATTAGATTTTCTGTTCTAATATTTTGTATACATTCTGTTAGGTTGCAAAAATCTCGAATCCAGTAGTTGCAATTTAAGTATACTGGTAAAATATATAGGGTTTGTTTAGCAATTTTGATTTCTAGCACTACTGTATCATTAACATTTTTATAGGTTCCTTCAATTTTATCGTTCCTATAGCCATATAAACAGCCTCCACTGGCTCTTCCATGATTATTGATTTTATTCGCTGGAATCCAATGTAATTTATGTTTTGTAAAATATTTGCCGAATACGCTTATGTTTTCAGAAGTAACGAATGTTTCAAATAAAAAAAATATTTCATGGTTTTGTATAAATTTAAAAAAATCAGGTATTAAGAGTTTATTATATAAACCTGCAACATTATATGCCAATATAGTAGTATTTTCAAATAAAGTGTTATGTTTAATGTTACTTATAGAAATAGTACTATTTTGGCAGACGGCAGCACTGCTAAAAATTTGACGTTGTCATATTTGACGTATTGGCACCACAAAATTAAACTTTGATCTTTAGTAATATAATCAAAAACATATTTTCAATAAAAAATTAAAAAAACAACTTGATTGAAACAGACTGCAAATTTAACTTAAATTTCAAAGGAAAACAGGAAAAAAAAACACAAAATTGAATTTGATTGTTTAATAATTATTAGAATCAGATTTCCAAAGATAATTCAAAAAAACGAACTTGGTTGTTCTATTCACAAAAACAGAATACCCTGTTACTTATTTACTTACTAAAGGTGGCGCAGACAGTCCATTGTGGACCACGGCCTCAACTAACAATCCTTTCCAGCCAGCTAGGCCGGTCCCTAGCCAGTGGCCTCCAGTTGCGCACACCAAGTTGGTTGACGTCGTTTACCACTTGATCGTGCCACCTTAGATGGGGTCTTCCAGAACTGCGTCGCTGTATTTTCAGCTTCTTAACCACGTCAATGTCGGTGTATAGCCCGTACAGTTCGTCATTGAATCTTCTCCTCCATACTCCATTGATGCATACAGGACCGAATATCACCCGAAGAATCTTTCTCTCAAAGCACCCCAGCCTGTATTCATCCACTTGTGTCAGTGTCTACGCTTCTGCCCCATACAGCAGGACTGGGATAATAAGGGTCTTGTATAGTGTCTCCTTGGTCCTTTGAGAGAGGGCTTTACTACTAAGATGCCTTCTTAGCCCGAAGAAACAGCGATTGGCAAGAGTGATTCTTCGACTGATCTCTTCACTGATGTTGTTCTGAGAGGTTATAGTGGAACCCAAATAGACAAAAGTCCTTGACAACCTCAAATTTATATCTGTCTATTGTGACGTTTTGTCCTAGCCTACGGTGATGATCTACTTCACCCGAGGACAGCATAAACTTTGTTTTATCTTCATTTACAGCCAGACCCATTCGAGCCGCTTCCACTTCAATACTTGTGAATGCTCCACTGACAGCGCGCTTCGTTCTTCTAATAATGTCAATATCATCAGCATAGCCAAGTTATTGAACGGATTTAAAAAAAATCGTACCGCTGCGCTGGTGTTGACATGCGAGTTGCGTACGATTGCCTCAAGAATGATGTTGAAGAGGTTACACGACAGCGCGTCACCCTGTCGTAAGCCTTTCTCGACATTAAATGAGTCGGTGGTGTTCCTACCAACCTTGACGGAGCAGCGCGAGTTCTCCATAGTCATCCTGCACAATAGAACGAGTTAAGCAGGGATGCCAAGAAGTGACATGGCTCTGTATGGCTCGTTCCTGTTCACGCTGTCATAGGCGACTTTAAAATTGATAAAGAGGTGGTGAGTATCGATCTGTGAAACTTTTGGTTCTTTTCCAAAATCTGCCGAAGTGTGAAAATTTGGTCGACGTTTGACTTACCGGGCCTGAAACCACACTGATAGTGGCCAATCAGTTTATTTATTGAAATCAAGCTAAATGTCTAGCGTACAGTAATTTTATCATATTATAAGTTATAAAATAAACGTTTAAACCAATATTTGTTACATCGGGGAAATGAATTAATAAGTTATTATTTACGTTATATAAACACATATTATTTAAGGGCGAAGACCTTTCGTAGTTGGTACGATAGTGTGTTATATAAATTGGGTCAGGTAGACCTCTTAGATTACGATTGGGAACATTAAAACTAACGCGAGACAGAAGATTCAAAGCATCAATATTACCATTAATAAGATTAACAATAAAAGCAAAACATAAATAAGAACGTCTACTCTCCAGGCTGGGTAGGTCTATGAGTTTTAGACGGCTAATGTACGAAGAAAGATTTAATGGGCTCTGCCAGCCTAGGCCTCTGAGGGCAAATTTTAAGAACCTTTTTTGTATTCGTTCTATTCGTATTTTGTGGCAACTGTAATTAGGGGTCCATACCTGGCAAGCGTACTCTATAATAGGTCTGACAAATGAGGTAAACAATTGTTTGATGACATAAGGGTCAGAAAACTGACGTGATTCCCTTTTAATCCAACCTAATACTGAATTTGCCTTAATGCATGTGGCATTAATATGTTGCGTAAATTCGAGTTTTTTATCAAACAGGACCCCAATGATAGATAGCTCACTTACATTTAACAGATGAACGCCATTGAAACTGTACTCAAAAGACAAAACAGATAGTTTTCTAGTAAAATTTATAATCTTACACTTGTCGATATTTAACAACAAACAATTTCGTACACACCAATTGTAGAAAGCATTCAAATCCGTTTGAAGCTTATCACAGTCAAGTTTACAAGAAATAGTTTTAAAAATGTTAACATCGTCGGCATATATGAGGCAGTTTGAGTGCCTTAACACTGATGGGAGGTCATTTATAAATAATATAAAAAGAACTGGACCCAAATGGCTAACTTGTGGTACTCCAGAATTAACGACAAAAAATTTTGAATGGTAGCCGTTAAAATTCACAGTATAGGACCTATCAAGTAAATAGGATTTGAGCCAAACAATGAAGTTCATGCTAAGGCCCAGCTTGCTCATTTTCTGAAGCAGAACTGTATGTGAAAGCTTGTCGAATGCTTTGCTGAAATCAGTAAGAACACAATCCATTTGCTTCTTATTTTTGAAAAAATCAATACAGAACTCCGCTAACTCCATGAGAAGAGTGACAGTCGAACGGCCCTTTGAAAAACCATGTTGGTTAGGAATAATTATTGATTTTGTGTAAAAACTCAATGTTTTGCAGACCATTGCTTCAAAAAGTTTCGGAATAGCAGACAGTTTAGCTATTGGTCAATATTTTCCAATTTGATCCTTTTTACCTTTTTTATGTAGAGGAATAATAAAAGATTGTTTCCATGCATGAGGAAACTTACACGTAGACAGTGAACAGTTGAAGAGAACAGCAAGTGGAAAGGACAAATGACTAACACACTTTTTAGAACTGAAGCTGGCACTCCATCAGGGCCAGATGTGTCATTATCTTCTAAATTAGATATATATTTCGAAATATCGCCGCCAGTTATAAGAAAATTTATATCAGTCAAGTGCGAATACGATTTCAAATGACCAAATAGTTGATCATTTTCGTCAAGATTATCACAGTTTAGATTATCACAGTTCGAATAGTTATCACAGTTGGAAGAATCGCAGATGAATGCGCTTTGAAAAAAGTCAGAAAATAGTTGTTGTGTAATGATATGTGGATCGTGGACTGAAATATTGTTATGTTTAAAAACGGACGGATATGGAGTACATTTACGTTTGCTATTAATAAAATTCCAAAAGGATTTAGGATCCATTTTTAAATTGCTCTGAACATTTTGTATGTAATTAAGATACTTAATACTTGAGTCTCTGTTGAAAATATTTCTGGCCTCACAGTAACTAATAAAATCGGAATCCAAGCCAGTTTTTTTGTATTTAAACTATAACTTATTTCTGTAGTTTTTTTTGATTTATTAGATATAAGGGGAACAGATGCCAAAAAACAATCAAATATTTTGTCATAAAATTTCAAAACCATAGAATTAATATCTGAACAAGAATAAAGGCAGGACCAATCAATTAAAGATAGCAAACTATTCAATTTAGTGTAATCAGTTTTTTTAAAGTTAAATTTAAAAACATTGTCAGAATCTTGATTACTACTCCTTACAAAGTTTTGAACAGTTATGACGAGTGCTGGATGATGAGAGTCCTCTTTTACCAGAGGGTCAGTCTTTTTGTCCAGTGAAATGTCGGCATCAATTGTTGTGAAAATCAAGTCAAGGATCTTAGCATTTGAGTTTGGTATGTTATTTATCTGATGCAGACCAAGCGACGTAATATTATCCAGAGTCTGCGAGTCATCTACTGAAAGGTTTCCTGTTGGCATCATAGTGTTAGTATCAGGGCATCGTTTCCAAGACACATTGGTTAAATTAAAATCTCCAAGGCATATTATGTCGTCATTGTAGTTCATCAGATCAAATATGTAATTTAAAAAGGTGAAGGCTTCGTTGTAGGTACTAACTGAGCTTCCAGGAACAATGTACATAGTGACGAAGTAGATATGTTTTCCTTGAAGATCCATCTTCACACATAAAAACTCTTCGTTCAAACAAACAGGAACACTGACTAGTGAAGTCACAAAACAAGATTTAACGGCAATAAGGATACCACCGCCAACAGTAGTAATACTCGGATCGGAGTATATATCACGTCTATAAACATTAAACGAAGAATCAAAAAGTTCTGAGTCCTTTATTCCACCAAATAGCCATGTTTCCGTCAAAAATATGACATCGTATTAAACATTCGAGGTATTAAAGTAAACCAAATTGGTCTTTGTCCGTAAGCCTCTTACGTTTTGATAAAGTATATCAATTAGTTGAAATGTGATTCAATATATGCAGTTATATCGCTGCACTTAGTGTTAGCCTCAAAATTTGATAAAAAAATGCATTTGAATCTTTCAGCTGCTCTCAACGTTACTGTATGCATTACGTTATCCTTAGGTGCTTCTGCAGACAATGACGACGGTTGGATGAAGGAGGTCGTAGAGAATGTATTTGGACACACCGCAGACAAAGAAGGGGGCGATGGCATTATTTGAGAATTGAAGAGAGGTTCTGAATTTGTTGATGTGGATGAGGTTGATTTCGAGTTCAAAGTACATGGAGCTTCGGAATTTATTGACGACATATAGGAGGACGAATTCGAGGATGATGAGTTAGAAGATGTGGTTAAAGTTATAGTTGATGAAGATGAAGTTGATATCGAAGTGTGATGTAGTGTTGAAGTTATAGGTGTAGATGGTGCAATTGGTGGACCCAATGATGAAGTTATTGATGTTTTTTTCGGATGGCGAAGGCATGATGGAAGAATAAGATGGAATATGTGCTGTTGAATTAGTTGAGTCAGATGGAGTTTCAAGATTCATTGATAAGGTTGAAGATGATGAAGCTAAAGATGATGAAGTTGAGGATGATGATTTAGAGGATGTTGTTGCGGTTGATGAAGATGTGGTTAATTTTGAAGTTGATGATGTTAAAGATCCAGTTATTGCACTTTTTCCACGGCACGATCACGATAGGGGTAAGGGAATTTATTTAATTAAAATTATTTATTTAAACGAAATTACTACCGCGAACAATTCAATTAAAAAAAAAATTAAAAAGAAAATAAGTTTTGAACGCGCACCGACGGCGATACACGAGACGAATTGACTGGTACCTACTATCAATAGGCCACACACGAATAACGCGAAAAGAGAATACGAAAAAAAGTGCAATTACAGCTTGATAAAATAGCTGTCACCGCGACTGCTCAGCTGGGGTGGGTTCTGTGGAAGAATTTTTGGCTTCCTTTGATAAACTTGATTGATTCCGCAATCAAAATAGTTTATCAAAAGAAGAAGATTTGTGATTGCACAGTAGGGTGCAAAAAAAGCGGGCGCCAGGAATTTTTTTCTAAAACCGAATTAGAAAATTCCAAAACTAATTATAGAGGATAACGAACCGATGCTTGAAATAAAAAGAAAGAGTTATGTTTAAATTTAGTTATTTTTATTGTTTTGGGAAACCGTGGGACAGAAGATCCCTGGACTAAAACCCAAAAGTCTTTTCAAATAAAGGGGTTGTACAATTTAATATGGCCGTTCGGCTCAAAGGCAAGAAGTTGCAATTAAGTAAAAAAAGAAAGGCAAATAAATAAAGAAAAAAAAAAATGGGTTTTTAAGAAAAAAAAACTAATGCGCGTTAAAAAGAAAATTATGAGTGAATCTCGTACACTAATCGGTTGACTATAAATATATATATTTGGAAATTGCAAATATATATATTTATAATAAAAATTGTACACAAACTACTTATCTCTATTTAATGTCTCCTGTCTCCTTTCTCCTATCTCCTTTTAAAATCCTTCACGACTCGAATCCTAGTTTTTCGTCCCCAATTATCCTCGATCCAAATTTTAAAAAAATATATCTCCTCCTCGATTTTTTTTTCTCCTCAAAATTTCTCGATATTTTTCTTTCTTTTAAATTTTGTATTCGCGCTTGTAAGTCTCTCACCCGAGTGCCTTCCAAGCTCATTTTCATCAACAACTTTCTTCCCTCGTCCATTCCAATCATTCACTCATACAAACAACGCTACAACACAACCATTCGTTTCGAGATCATCGGTCACGGCTTTCTGGAAGCATGACGCTCTCCTAGAAAACAACCGTCGTGGGATCTAACGAAACATACTCATACGCACACAAACAACGGTTTTAACAAGTTGTTGGATGTGTTTCCAAAACTTGCCAAAACTTACTCTCACGCACACAAACAACGTTTCGACAAGTTGTTGAATGTGTTTCCAAAACTTGTCGAAACATTATGGACGAGTTCAGACTATTTTATAACTAAAACTATTTTCGAGAAAAATTGATAAGAAACAAAATTGAGGAGAAGTCTCAAATAGGCTTTTTCCTACTACTCTACAACTATCGCGCGGGATTCGAAGCGTGAATTATTCAACAAACTATTTTCGGAAATACAGAGAGGAGCGTTACTTTAATCATTATTTTAAAAATTCTATAAAACTAATCTAAACGCGTTAAAAACCCATTTTGTACATTTAACAAATTTACGTTATTTTAAGTTAATGTTAAAATTACGTTACGTTAAAATGAAAAGATTTTAATAAAAAGATGTTAAGTTGTTGTTGGTCGTTTTAAGTAAGTAAGAGTCCGCCTGACTCGTTACTTCTTCGGCTCATCCGCCGGCTCTTTTCTCGTTTTAGAACTCGAACACCTGCTTTTGTTGCTTTTGCAAAATAAGGCTAGGTACACCACTGGTTGATGAGACCATGGTTGCCCTCAACTTCGCCAATATTTTGCAGCCACAACGAGAAAAAGAAAAGGGAAAAAGAACGACCGAAGGGAAGTTTTTGTTGCGGTAAAATTTACCGTAACAAATTCCACCCTTACCTCCCAAGAAATGTGTTTACTTTTCAGGAAAAATAAACCATTTCTTCAGGCTCGGCCAGGATTGGAGGGTAAAAGAACAGGGTGTACAACACAACACAGGGTTACCATCATATAAGAAAAAGAAAAAAAAGAAAAAAAAAACATAATTAGTGGCACGAATTGAAAATATATAATTGGACAATTTACCAAAACAAAAAAATCAAAGTACAAAAAAAATTACGATTTAAAAGAAAGATTAAGGGACTTTTGACTAAGTGTCAATAAATGGCTTTAAATCCTTTACGTGCCACGTCCCTCGATCCTTCCCCTTATCGTCTATCAGGAGGTATGTCCAAGGTGACACCCTCCTACTGATCCTAAATGGACCAACAAACTTGGTCGCTAATTTGGCCGCAAAATAATTTGCCGCATCGGACAAGGAATAATTCCTACGCCAAACGAGATCACCAGGTTGAAACTGTATGTCTCTTCTCCTCAAATTATAAGTTTTAGCGGTCTTATTTCCCGCCGCTTCCAACTTCCTAGCTATCTCCTGTCTCAGTTTCTGAAACTGCCTAAAGGTATCCCCTCTGTCTTGGTCCCTATCACTATCTCTAAGCCCTACATCATGGCAACTAGTTACCATGTTCCTACCAAAATTAACAAAGTATGGCGAAACACCTAACACCTCATGTTGCGAAGTTCGGATAGCACAGGCCACTTTTGCCAGTTGCATATCCCAACTCCGCTGGTTTTCGGAGACATACGCTCGGAGCGTAGTCTTAATAATTTGATTGATGCGCTCCGCAGGATTCGCTTGCGGATGGTAATGCGCCGTATACCGAAGTTGTGACCCGTACGCTTCACTAAGCGTCTTCAGTTCCTTGCTACGGAACTGGGGACCGTTGTCACAGACGATCCACTTTGGAACACCGAAGAGAAGAAAAACGTTTTCTTCCAATTCTCGACAAACCGCTTTCGCCGTTGCGGACCGTAACGCGAACAACAGGGGAAATTTACTAAAATAATCGACGACCGTTAAAATATATATAAAACCGCGCGACGACTTCGGAAGTGGACCAACTAAATCCACACAAATCATATCCCACGGTTGGGAATTTCCCACCCTCTCAGTCATAAGACCAGCTGGCCTCTCATTCACCGGTTTCACTTTTTGGCAAGTCTTACAACACCTAACATATTTCGTTATGTCACTCCTCATTTTGGGCCAGTAATACTTTTCTGCTACCCTAGCAAAAGTCTTTTTAACGCCCATGTGTCCTGAAAGCGGAGCATCATGGCAATCGTTAAGAATCTTTGCCCTATCACCTTTCCCTACAACTAACTTCCACTCCTCATTCTCGTTGTGAACAACAATATGGTTCACCCTAACATGTTTATAGAGCCGCCCATCCTCAACTCGCCAGGATGGGTATTCTAACGGGCTCTTTTCTACCTGTGATTTCATTTTGATCACCCAAGGGTCCGAATCCGCTTCAGAGACACCGGCTACTTCGGGGACTCCTCGCGACAACATATCAGGAACGACATGTTCTTTGCCCTTTCGATGGATGATCTTGAAATCAAATTGTTGGAGCCGAATGGCCCAACGAGCTAACCTACCCTGCGGATCCTTAAGATTGCTAAGCCAGATCAGTGAGTGATGATCCGTCACAACCGTAAATCGAACACCTTCGAGATACGGCCGTAACTTTTCGATCGCCCAAAGAACCGCTAAGCACTCCTTTTCGGTCGTAGAGTAGTTCCTTTCATTCCTATTCAATGACCGACTCAAATAACAAATTGCCTTTTCCCCCTCTTCAAAATTCTGAGAAAGTACGGCCCCGATACCAAAATCTGACGCATCTGTCTGAACAACAAACGGCCGGGAAAAATCCGGACATGTCAAGATCGGTGCCGTAACCAAACACTCTTTGGCTTTCCTAAAACACTCCTCACACTCTTGTGTCCACTCAAACTTCTTACCTTTCTTTAAGAGATCGGTAAGAGGCCTAACTAAAATTGCAAAATTTGGCACGAATCTTCGATACCAAGAAATAGTCCCTACAAAACTCCTAATTTCCTTCACGTTTTTCGGTGGAGGAATCCTCATCATGCTTTCCACTTTTTCCGGGTCTACATGGAGCCCGTTCCTATCAACTACATAACCTAGAAATTTCAAAGAAGGCCTACAGAAATTACACTTTTCCCTACCTACTTTTAAACCCGCCTCTCCTAACCTTTTAAAAACTTCTTTGAGAATTTCTAAGTGTTTCTTAAAAGAATCGGTGACAATGATAATGTCATCTAAGTACACAAAGACGAACGGTTCTAAATCGGGACCTAGAACGTCGTCAATAAACCTCTGCCATGTCGCTGGTGAATTATGGAGCCCGAATGGCATCCTACAAAATTGAAAAAGACCCCTCCCTGGCACGGTAAAGGCTGTGTACTTACGCGATTCTTCCTCCATTGGAATCTGCCAATAAGCAGATTTAATGTCTAATGAGGACAAATACTTCGCGTTTCGAAGCTTGTCCAAAATTGCCGAAATAAATGGAAGTGGATAAGCATCCCTATCAGTAACCTCATTTAATTTCCTATAGTCAACGCAGAACCGATAACTGCCGTCTTTCTTCTTAACGAGAAGAATTGGCGATGCCCAAGGACTCTTCGACTTCTCGATCACTCCAGCTTCCAACATCTCTTGGAGTTCCTGATCGATATGTTTCTGAATCGCTGGCGAAACAGGGTAATATCGTTGTTTAATTGGTTCTGCGGACGTCCTAATCTTGTGCTCAACTAAGTTGGTGCACCCTAATCCCTCGGTCATTGATTTAAAAAGTTCTCCTAACACGTCTTCTAACTTCTTACTTTCAAAATCGTCCAAATCCGATTTTTCCCTAATTGCTACCATGTCTGTTACCAAAGCCACCATTTCCTGGCTCGAAAAACTCCACATATAAGATCTCAAATCCGGGACTATGCCCGATAGTGCCCAAAAGTCGGCACCTAAGATCAATTGGTGTGGGAGATTCGGTATAACTAGACATTCTATTAAAATGGATCTATTCTCAACCTCCACTGGTAGAGAAATAGACCCAGCTACTCCTACACCTGCCCCATCTGCTAACGCTACTGACCCAACACTACTCTTCTCTAATCTAAGCCCTAATTTTTTTAAAACTTTCCACCCGTCACCACCCACAATGGTACGAGAGGCTCCTGAATCAAGAAGTCCCAAAAATTTGACTCCATAAACCCTAACTCCTAAATATGGCCTACTGTCCCTACCGCTTGCCGCTAAAGTGAAACTTAAGTGAACTTGACGTTCCAGCTGATCGTCAGCAGACGACCTTACTAACGCCGACGGGTCTCCTGTCCTGCTGTCACAAGAGCCCGTTCCCCATTTCCCGAACACCGCCTACAGTCCCTACGATATACACCTACAGCCCCACAACCGAAACACTTCCTTTGCACAGAACAGTTTTGTGCGAAATGACCATCCCTGTTACAATTGTAACACCTAACTACCTGTCTAAAAGGGTTCTCTGGGACTGGAGCAACAGCCGCAACTCGGTGTTGTCCGGACGAACTCGGTTGGTAACCACATTCAGGTTCCAACAAATGCCTACCTCTACTTGGTGGAGTAAAACTGTCCACGTTTACCTTAAGGGTATCTAGTTCCCTACCTAAGACAGCAAGTTCCTTAACCGTCTTTGGTTTGGAACTCGCTATCTGCACCTGATAAAACGGGTCTACATTCTTCCTCAAAATAGATAACATTCTTCCCTCTGACAAAGGTTCCGACAATCTTCGGAACAATGTCCTCATGGTGGCAAGGTACGCGCCGAAAGTTTCATCCTTTCCCTGCGAACGCCGATTAATTTCTTCCAATAGAAGATCATCGTAATTCGCAGGAAGGAACTCCGCTTTGAGTTCCTTGACGAGTTCCTGCCAATCCCCCAAATCTTCCCTAACCGTCCTATACCACATAAGGGCCCTACCCGACAAAAGCTCCGAAGCGGATTTGAAAAGGTGGGAGTCCGGAACATCGTTAGCCAGACGAAGTTCCTCCACTCTTTCCAGGAATGAATTCACTGATGCTCCATTAGAGTCACCAGTAAATTTCACCCCCCACTTCCCTACACGTTCAGTGCACTTCTGTTGAACGACCATTTGTTCAACAAAAGTGTCACCCCTATCAACCCTATGTCCCAATGGGACCCTTAGACTAATACCACTGACTGAAGGACTACTGCCAAAACGACTTGGTTCAGGCAATGACCCTCCAGCCAGTCCTAACGCAGACCGCACACTATTTGGGGTCTGACCAACTTGTACTTGAAGTTGGGTTTGCGTTTTAATGGGGGTCTTTTCCTTCTCAACTTCTTCTTCCCTATCACTATTCTCACTATCACCAGTGAGATCTCCTAATAAACACAAAACTTTATTACGAAGAGAGCTAATCGCATCTTCTTCGTCGTCTGCCTCACAAGGGGTCCTAGCTAACCTACCTATACACCACTCAATCTTTGTTACAATCTTAATGTACTCCGAAGACTTTGGATTCTTCGGAGGTACTTTAAGAAGGCCCTTAATCTCCTCAATTTTCGCTTCTATAGCCTCCTTATCCTCATCGTATGTAAACGGGTACACCATGCTAACCTCCATCGAGTTCCTCTTAACGAGCAACCTCGATGACCTCAATGCTTTTCGCATCTCATCAACCGACCCTACTTTCAAACCTCTGACCTTCATCTCGTAGGCCAGTTCGTCCTGCGCTAACCTTCCTATATTCATATTTATTAAAAAAAAACTAATTGAAAAAAAACGAGAAAAGCCAAAACAAACAAAAAATTATTAAAACCAAAATTTAAAAAAAACTTGGCAACCCTTACCGATTTATAATAAAAGAAATATTGAGTACACTATATTTCGATAAAAAAAAGAAACTCTAAATTTTAAACCTGCCCGATATTATAAAAACTCTATTTAAATTTCCACGAGAAATTTTACACGTAGGTGGCAACCGTAAGCACCGATCACTTCTTAAATTTAATAACGAAAGCAAAAAAAAAATTTTACTGAAAACGATAAACTAAAACTTTCATCCAGAATATGTTTCCTAAGAAAAGAAAATAATCCTATCACTAAAAAACTCAATTTAACCTTCACTCAATTTCCAAAATATATCCCACGCGAGAAAAAAAACAAATAGAAAAAAAACTGTCACCTATCACTGGAATTAACTCAATTAATTTGCACTCGATTTGCAAATCACGAAAAAAAAAAATGTCACGATATAAGTAGGTATTCCACGCGAGAGAAAAAAAAAATCAATATCTAACAAAACAACAAAAAAAACTCTAACCAAGGTATTATGAACCCACAAAAAAAAATGAATTAAAAAAAAATGAAATTGAGAACAACAACAAAATATATATATAAAACAAAAGACACCACAGAGCACAGCATTAAAAACGAGTTTACAAAATAAAAAAAAACAATATCACCAAAACTCCTTGTTATTGCTGCACTCTTGCTGCTTGCTGGATCCCTTGTCTGCTCCGCCTACTCCTTCCACAACACTTTGTTTGGCCACGAAAAACTACACCAATAAAAAAAATTAATTAGAATTTTTTTCAAATCACTCTTTTGATGAAAAAAAAGCCACACAATACAATAAAAAAAAATTCTTCCACTTTGGGCCCCACGTTGGGCGCCACTTTATTGCACTTTTTCCACGGCACGATCACGATAGGGGTAAGGGAATTTATTTAATTAAAATTATTTATTTAAACGAAATTACTACCGCGAACAATTCAATTAAAAAAAAAATTAAAAAGAAAATAAGTTTTGAACGCGCACCGACGGCGATACACGACACGAATTGACTGGTACCTACTATCAATAGGCCACACACGAATAACGCGAAAAGAGAATACGAAAAAAAGTGCAATTACAGCTTGATAAAATAGCTGTCACCGCGACTGCTCAGCTGGGGTGGGTTCTGTGGAAGAATTTTTGGCTTCCTTTGATAAACTTGATTGATTCCGCAATCAAAATAGTTTATCAAAAGAAGAAGATTTGTGATTGCACAGTAGGGTGCAAAAAAAGCGGGCGCCAGGAATTTTTTTCTAAAACCGAATTAGAAAATTCCAAAACTAATTATAGAGGATAACGAACCGATGCTTGAAATAAAAAGAAAGAGTTATGTTTAAATTTAGTTATTTTTATTGTTTTGGGAAACCGTGGGACAGAAGATCCCTGGACTAAAACCCAAAAGTCTTTTCAAATAAAGGGGTTGTACAATTTAATATGGCCGTTCGGCTCAAAGGCAAGAAGTTGCAATTAAGTAAAAAAAGAAAGGCAAATAAATAAAGAAAAAAAAATGGGTTTTTAAGAAAAAAAAACTAATGCGCGTTAAAAAGAAAATTATGAGTGAATCTCGTACACTAATCGGTTGACTATAAATATATATATTTGGAAATTGCAAATATATATATTTATAATAAAAATTGTACACAAACTACTTATCTCTATTTAATGTCTCCTGTCTCCTTTCTCCTATCTCCTTTTAAAATCCTTCACGACTCGAATCCTAGTTTTTCGTCCCCAATTATCCTCGATCCAAATTTTAAAAAAATATATCTCCTCCTCGATTTTTTTTTCTCCTCAAAATTTCTCGATATTTTTCTTTCTTTTAAATTTTGTATTCGCGCTTGTAAGTCTCTCACCCGAGTGCCTTCCAAGCTCATTTTCATCAACAACTTTCTTCCCTCGTCCATTCCAATCATTCACTCATACATACAACGCTACAACACAACCATTCGTTTCGAGATCATCGGTCACGGCTTTCTGGAAGCATGACGCTCTCCTAGAAAACAACCGTCGTGGGATCTAACGAAACATACTCATACGCACACAAACAACGGTTTTAACAAGTTGTTGGATGTGTTTCCAAAACTTGCCAAAACTTACTCTCACGCACACAAACAACGTTTCGACAAGTTGTTGAATGTGTTTCCAAAACTTGTCGAAACATTATGGACGAGTTCAGACTATTTTATAACTAAAACTATTTTCGAGAAAAATTGATAAGAAACAAAATTGAGGAGAAGTCTCAAATAGGCTTTTTCCTACTACTCTACAACTATCGCGCGGGATTCGAAGCGTGAATTATTCAACAAACTATTTTCGGAAATACAGAGAGGAGCGTTACTTTAATCATTATTTTAAAAATTCTATAAAACTAATCTAAACGCGTTAAAAACCCATTTTGTACATTTAACAAATTTACGTTATTTTAAGTTAATGTTAAAATTACGTTACGTTAAAATGAAAAGATTTTAATAAAAAGATGTTAAGTTGTTGTTGGTCGTTTTAAGTAAGTAAGAGTCCGCCTGACTCGTTACTTCTTCGGCTCATCCGCCGGCTCTTTTCTCGTTTTAGAACTCGAACACCTGCTTTTGTTGCTTTTGCAAAATAAGGCTAGGTACACCACTGGTTGATGAGACCATGGTTGCCCTCAACTTCGCCAATATTTTGCAGCCACAACGAGAAAAAGAAAAGGGAAAAAGAACGACCGAAGGGAAGTTTTTGTTGCGGTAAAATTTACCGTAACACAGTTGTAAACACAAAAGGTGTTGTGAGAGTTTTAGTTCTTATTGCTCGGGAGCCTGTAGACTTTTTACTTTTTTGGGTTAAGGGGGACAAAATTTCGCAAGGTCTTTTTAAGGATACTGACCGCGTTAAATGGTTTTTTGGTGTCTGGTTACTCGGAATGTTTTTCAATTTATTAGATTTCGGTGTTTCCACTGATGGAATGTTGATTGAAATTGATCTTGTAAGTTGCTCATTAACATTGGCAACGGCGTCAGTTAAATGATCAATTTTTTGTTGCATGGAAACAACAAGTGACATAAGTGTATCAGGGGTATTTTGATCCATTTTGTATTTTAAAGTTTAATTTCGAAACAAGTTTATTTTAAAAATTTAACTTTGATATTAAACAGCAATAAGTGAAAACTAAAATATTTTATATTTTCTTAATAATCACCCTATAGTTTTTCTATTACCCAATACACAAACCAGTCTGAAGAAATATTTATTACAAAAAACCAACGACACCTTTAAGTATGCAACGTATTTCATAACACGATATCACTTATATTGGTGAAATAGTTAAAATGTTAAGAGAACACTCTAAAATAGTTTGAGAGATGCAATTTATTCTTTTTCTTGTTTTGTTTTTTTTTTTGTTTGTTTTATGCTCCTTTGTCTATAAAATGTCACAAAAAAATCACTTTAGCACAAGTATTTTTGTTAAATAGAATTGTTTATGAAAAATAAAACACTTAACAAGAAAAACAGAAGAAAACCGGTTTAATTTACAATTATGAAAAATTTATACATTTAGAAGAGCTTTAAATATGGTAAAAAGGGTATTCTTTACGGAGCAAAAAAAATGGAACACACAACACGAAAGTACAGTGAGTCAAGACGACAGTTCACGTGCGAAAGGGTTCAGACGTTCACACAGAATGGCCGACAAGATTTTATATGCGGCATTTAGGAGACTTATACCTCTGTAGTTGGCGCAGCTTAGAGTATCTCCTTTCTTGTGGATAGGACACACAGCGCTGAGGTTCCATTCGTCAGGCATACTTTCATCTGACCAGATTGTACAGATGAGTTGGTGTTTGCTCCTCACCAAGTCATCTTCCGCTGCTTTGAAGAGTTCAGCCGTAAGGCCGTCCGCTCCAGCAGCCTTGTTGGACTTTAGTTTAGATATTGCTACCCTAGAATGCCCTGTTACATATTCAAAACTAACCTTTTATGCTTTTTTTTCTGAACGTTTAGAATACAAACAGGGAAAAACCCTCATAGAATAAAAATAATAAAATCTATTATGTACATTAAATTTTATTTCTAGAAACCAACTTATTTTGCATGAAATAAAAAATAATAAAATGGATTTTCAAAACACTTACATACGCTATAAATCAATCCAATTTTATTATCTACCTACCAAACATTTTAAAAATTCTAAGCAACACCAACAAAAAAAAAAAGATACCTGTCCGAAACTCTGCTCCCTGTCATCCCTATTGATGCTCTGCTTCCTGTCATCCCTATTGATGCTCGGCTCCTTGTCTCATCCCTAATGATGCTCTGCTCCCTGTCTCATCCCTATTGATGCTCTTCTCCCTGTCACATCCCTAACTCGTACCTCAGCGCCAAAACCTACAAAAACATACTACTTAAGGTATAGTTTAATATATTTAATATTTCAATTTGTTTGAATTTGCATCAACCTGGTTTATTTTGTGTGGAAAAAGTGTTTTAAGTGTCTTAAGTGTTTTAAATAACTGTTTAATATAATTTAAGATTATGGTTATTCAGGACTTGAGTTTGAGTGAACCTAGTTTATTTTGTGCAAAAAAAGTGTTTTAAGTACATACGAGTATGTATCTACATTGTTTTAAATAGCAAAATATAGTGCTTAGAAGAATACAATTCTAAAAGAAAATAAACGAAAATGAAACGACAAAGCTCGATTGCTACTTTTTTTTTAAATCAAAACAGAGCGACCAATGTGGTTAGTTGTTAGCGCTACCACTTTACTTCAATTGAAGTAGATCTGCTTCTTTTTATCAAAAAAATTTAAAATCTACTTCCCACTTCGCACCATCACCAAAACACTGAAATCTGCTTCATTTTAAAAATATCTGTTTCAACCTACTTCTATTTTACAGGAAAAGGCGAAATCTACTCCCTTTTTTCCATTTCACTCAAATTTTTGTTTTACATACTACACAAACACATGCAGAAATGAAGATGAAAATAATTTTTTTTGTCAAATTAAACTAAAAAGTGTTGTGAAACAATATATATAAGAAGTCGGAAAGACTTTTAGGTTGGTTTTCGTTTTATTGAATTAAGGCTATTTAAAAATTAATAATTTAGAGGGTGCCCAAACCCATGTTTTTTTTTCGGGCTGTAGCTCGGGGATTTCTTGGGAAATATTTCAATTTCAAATCCAAAGTAGTCAAATCGCAGCTCCGAGGCGGCTAATCGATAACACGATTTTGGAATTTCGTGAGCAAAAGATCGATTGTAGAATGGGCTGTGTTTCATAGCGCGTTAACCTGCATGAAGCAGAGGTCGTCCAAATTCATGTTTTGATATTACTCTGTAACACACACCGTTGATCGAAACGATGTTCCCATCCTCATTTTCGAACAAAAATGGTCTAATGAACGATGAACCCACTTCACAATCCGCACCAAACTGTCAAACTCTTTGTGGATGCATTGGCTTCTCGACAACAACGGGCGAGTTTTACCGAGACATTTTGTTTGTTAACGTAGCAGCCGAGATGAATATGCGCCTCGTCAGAAAAGTTGATTTTTCGCCGAAAATCGTTGACCAATTCAAGCTGCTCCTAGCCCCAACGAAATTACACAGCATTCACTTTGGAAATAAGTTTTCAATATTTTCCAACGCTGTTCAAACATAAAGACACTCATTTCTTTCCGCGGTGGTATGACACTGAGTATCTTTCTTTGACAGTATTGACAGCTGAGCTGTAAAGACGTGTTTTATTTGTGCGGGCGATTAAAAATCTTTTTTTATAAGAAGTTTAAAAGTAAAAAATAGTGAAAAAACTTCAATTATGGAAGAAGATTGCAAAAAGTGCAATGAGCGTTTTACGAAAACAATAAGTAAAATAAGATGTGTCGGTTTTTGCGGAAAATCGTTTCATGATAAATGTACGGGTATCGCGACGTATGATATTAATGTGGTGAGAACGAACAAGAACATCGTTTTCATATGTGATGATTGTTTAGATAAACAAAATGCAATTTACAAGCGTTTGGAAGATATTTTGGAATCTGTGAACTTAAATAAAGAAAGTGCATTAAAACAGGAAAAAGCAGTTAATGAAATCATAGAAAAATTGAAAATATATACAAATTGTGAAGTAAATAATGTAAATAAAACGGGAAAAAACGAAAAAAATAATATAGAAGCAAGTGTGAGTGGCAATGGCAATGTGTGTGCTCCCTCTTATGCAGATTTGATAAAGAGAAAGGAAACACCTGTCATTCTTAAACCAAAGCAAATTCAAGAGAATAAGAAAACAAATGATGAAATTAAAGAGAAAATCGATCCAACGTCATTATCTGTCAAAGTAAATAGTGTGGTGAATAAGAAAGATGGTATGGTTGTCATAAATTGCGACGATGTCGAATCCAGAGATGTTATTGAGAAAGAGGCAACAGATAAATTGGGAAACGATTACGATATTTTAGTACCGCAGTTAAAAAAACCTTGTTTAATAGTATGTGGTATAAATAGTGAATGGGACAAAGAAAAATTTGAAAACGCTATTAAGAAACAAAATAAAATGGAAGGATCGGTGAAGTGCTTAAAACTTTTTAATGCTATAAAGAAAAATAAGAAAAACGAAAATGTATATAAGGCAATTATCGAAATAGAAAGTTCAGACTATAAAGAAATAATAAATAAGGGAAGCCTGAACATTGGCTGGGATAGATGTTTTGTTTTTGATTTCGTGCCAGTAAAACGTTGTTTTAAATGTTGGGGATTCAACCATGAGGCAAAGAACTGTACGAAAAATGTAGTTTGTGCAAAATGTTCTGAACAACATGATACTAATAGCTGTGATAAAAATATTTCGAAGTGCAATAATTGTGATATAGCTAATAAAAACTTAGGATTTAATTTCGATGTAAACCATGACTGTAGAAGTTACGTATGTGATGTTTTAAAGAAAAAAATTGAAACCCAAAGAGGTAGAATTGGATATTAGCAATCAAAATATATTATTTGCTATCTTAATATTTGTGGTTTAATAAATAATTTCGATGAACTTAAAAACACCATTTTTGATGAAGACTTCGATATAATAGTATTATCAGAAACGCATGTAACGGATGACATTTATGACAGTGAAATATGCGTAGATAATTATAATTTAATAAGGTGTGATACGAATTCTAGTCGAACTGGTGGCGTCGTTATATACATAAAAAAATTTATACAAACTTTAAATGTTAGTAAGGTTGTTATAGATGATAACATATGGTGGTTGAAGTGTGATTTGTATTTCAATAATTATAAGTTTTTGCTGGTTGCCTTATATAAATCACCAAGGGTATCTAACAGACTTTTCTGTGATAATTTTTCGGATATAATGGATGAAATATGTGAAAAAAATAGAGATATTATAGTCGTAGGAGACTTTAATATAGACTGGTTTGCCACAACAGATACATATAGGAAAGACATTTTTAAGAAAATATCTGATAATTCCTTCTATCAATTGGGAAGTGAACCAACAAGAATCACTAAAAATTCGAAGACTCTAATCGATTATGTAGTTACTAACAACAAAGATGTAGAAGCTAAAACTGTTAAAGAACTAAAAAAAAGTGATCATGAGACAATTAATATCAAGGTACCAGTAAAAAATAGTGTTAAAAACATCCAACGAAAAATAAAGTCATTCAAATATAATAAAAATATCTTTCAACGTGAGCTTTTAAGTAGCCAAATTTTGAACATTGAAAATATTAATCAAAATAGCGTAGCATCAAATATTTTTGTTAAAGATTTAGATAAAATAGTTCAAAAGTTTACAAAAGAATTTAATACGCGAATAAGTGAAAATACTTGGTTCAATAAATATTTACATAGCTTAAAACGAAATAAAATAAAAACACGAGCCAAAGCGATTCTTTCTAATACTGTGGAAGACTGGGAAAATTACAAGGCGGCGAGAAACCATTACAAAAATGAAATTATTAAAACTAAACGAAAATATATAAAAGAAAGAATAGACAATGAAACAAACCAAAAAGAAATGTGGCGAAACTTAAAAAAATATATTTTAAAAAAAGAAGATTCAAAGATAACTTGTATCGAATTCAATAATGAACTTATTACAGATGATAAAATTATTGCGAGTAAATTTAACGATTTTTTTGTGAATAGTATAACTGAAATAAATAGTGAGATTCCGTTTCTGACATACAATAATTCAATACCGTATTCGGGTTACACTTTCAAATTCAATTGTGTATCTTTAAATGATATATATTCTGTGCTTTTACGGATTAAAAACAAAATAGATAGTACTTTTCTGACCCCGAAAATATATTGGAAAGAATCAACGGTTAGCCCTATTGAAAAAGTTAAAAATACTAAAAAGTGTGAAGAATTTCGACCAATCAACAGTATGCCCCTGTACGAAAAAATCATAGAAAAGATCGCGTTTAAGCAAATTGAAGACTACTTCGAAAGCAATGATTTGATAATTGAATCACAATCCGGTTTCCGAAAAGCTCACTCATGTGAGAGTGCCTTAAACTTTATTTTAACTAGTTGGAAAGAGAGTATATCAAAAAAAGAATATATATATGGTGTTTTTCTTGATTTAAAACGTGCCTTTGAAACTATTGATCGATCGATCCTCTTAAAAAAACTAGAAAAAAATGGTATTAAAAACTGTGAACTTGCTTGGTTTAGAACTTACCTCGAAAATAGAACTCAAAAAGTTAAAATAAACGGAAATTTTTCGAGGCCCAATTATGTAAACTTGGGAGTGCCTCAAGGATCGGTACTCGGGACTCTTCTGTTTATTATTTATATTAATGACATAGAACGTGTTTTACAATATTGTCAAATCAAGAATAAGAAAAGATGTAACGATGCTTATGGCAATAAATATTTACAATGTTATTGTGAAACCACATTTTGAATATTGTTCAACAGTTTTGTTTTTATGTAATGATGGATTAATTGCTAGATTACAACTATCACAAAATAAAGCGATGCGGGCCATTTTAAAATGTAGTAGATACACATCAATAAATTTTATGTTAAATGCTTTGAAATGGTTGTCTGTTAAACAGAGAATTGTTATGAATATGCTAATGTTTGTTTACAAAATTAAAAATAGATTACATAATGCCAAATTATTTAACAAGATATGTTCAATATGTTCGTGATATTCAACCGTATTCTCTTAGAAATATGAATGATTTTAGATTACCAAATTTTTTAACAGCCAGAGCTCAAAACTCTCTTATATATAAAGGTTTTAAGATTTTTAATCTAATGCCTAACCATGTTAAATGTGAAACTAATGTAAATATATATAAAAAAAGTATTATAGAATTTGTAAGACTGAAATATTAAAAATGTTAATGTAAGAATAATTTTAAAAATTATAAAATAATTGTTATCTAAAGCTTATTAATACGCTAATAAATACTCATCTATCTATCTATCTATCTTTCAAGATTTCGAGTGGGAAACATCTGTCAATGTCAAAATAACCTACGATTTGAAAATAAACCACTAAATAGCCCCCCCTAGATGTAGATTTTATAAAAAAGGTTAATTTTGAAATCTACTTCGATTTTTTTCAATCTACTTCACTTTTTTCTTCAAATCTGCTTCGATTTTTTTTCCTGAAGTGGTAGCACTATGTTAATTCTTATGTATATACAAGGTGTCTCAAAGAAAACTTATATGTAATATATTTAATATCTACCTATCATTACACAAAAGAGGGTAATGTCTATCGCGACAATTTTTACTTTTTATTAAAATACCTACAGTTAATATTAGCGTCATATTAATGCAATTCATTACGTTCACGGCACTATTTATAAATAGTTAAATTTCGTATTTCGTATGAATTTCTTATAGGTTTTGATTTCGAAAAACTTTATCCGCCTTTTCAACATATTAATGTTGATTTTTGATATTAGGCTGTATTGTTTATATAAAATCGTAAATAACACTGTGTCTTGTCTTGATTTTGATGGATGTACGTATTCTGGAACCAAATTCTGAAGGAACTGTCATGGATTCAGCTATTGAAAAGGTCATTCAAAAAGGTAAGAAATAATTTTGAGTGAGCGGATCGATATTTTGTATATATTTCAAACTTTTCTTATTAATCAAATGGTGATTACACCATTTTAAGTTCTTAAATAGTTTCACAAATGCGTTATCATAATCATCAACCCAAAAAAACTCTGCTCTATAAATTGTATTCAATTTATTTTTGAGTTTTTAATACAGAATAAAGATCGCAACGCGAATTTAATCAGCTAAAAACTAAGGTCAATCTGTGTTTTTATTTGTTTAGATGAGAACAATCCTGAGGCTTTAAGTGCACGTGCAGAAGAATCAGAAGAAACTACGTACCAAATTCAGCATTCGTCTTCTTGGCAGGCGGAACTTTTTGACATGAAAAAATACACTAAAAGCTCACTTAGCAAAACTGAAAAATCATTTATTTGAAATATCAATCAGAAATCGTCGTAATTTTATATGTATATTAGATTATTATTTTTAGTTTTGATGTCAAAAACAGCGTCAATGCACATGAACATTTGTTGTTGCTTCTGCTTTTTTTTTGTAGCTGCGTATGATGTAGTGCTCTCAAGTTTGACCACTATTCTTTTTAGTTAATTAACGTAAAATTGTCGTTGCAATTACTAAGAAATATTAGAGAAATATTAGTTATACCTCAATTAACGCCCGCAGATAAGCTGAACGTATGCAAATCAAGTGACACCGTAATGGATGAAGAAGTGATATTGGGCGGGATGACATAAGGTCCACGGACATAATGGCTATTTTAAAGTGGACATAGGATGTCCGTATTGAAATTGTGGACTTTAAGTCGAATTTTATTTATGGACTGGACATCATGTCCATATTGAGTTTTGCTAAAAAACTAATTGAAATCCTAGGGCTGTATTTATAGACGAATCTTAAACTGCTGCTAAGTATTTACACCTGTGATTAGCACATCACTTGGGGTATAACATTAAAAGTGGCTGATGAAGTGCTTAGCTTACTTTTTAACTACTGCATGTCATACTATACTTGAAAAACGTACATATAGGTACTTTTGTCTGCCATAAATAAGTCGATACAAAAAAAAATACCTTGAAACAAATAATAAATTCTGAAAATACGATATTAGCAAAATGTCAATAGATGTGGAAATTGAATGAGATGTTTTAATTCTGAAAGACATAGATTTGCTGTATGAAATTGAAGGGTTGTAAGTCTAAAGGGTCTAAGTGCCAATTTTATTGTTACGAGATAAACCAGAAAAACATAATAAAAGCGCAAAATTACATTCACAACGCTACAAATATACAAATACCGGATGATGTCAAACTTTTAATGGGCTTAGGACCGAAATTTGGGTTCCCATTGAACAATGATGAAATTCCTGTGCATAGCATTATCGCAGATGTTGAACAGATTTTAATTGATCGTGTTGAAGCTTCTGAACGTAATAATATAAGATACAATACCACTAATTTACTGAGAAAATCCATTACAAGCAATCATCATTCGCCGTTGGATAATTTCTTGCTGGAGAAAAGAAAAGTTTGTGCGAATTTCTTTAAAGAACATAAAGACATTCTTTGCGTTCGCTCGGACAAGGGTGCGAAGACTGTCTTCATGCAAAAAAACAGAATACATAGCGAAGGCTGAAGAAATGTTGAGTGATAACACCACCTATCAAAAAATTTCTGACCCCACGGTCCGAATCAAAAAAGTTAACAATGCATTCGTTAAGAAATTATTTGATGGTGGCAAAATCGATACTGGTACTAAGTATCAACTATCATCGCATCACGCTACACCACCACTTATGTACTTTTTGCCAAAACATCACAAACAAAATATGCCACTTCGTCCGATTTCAGCTGATTTGAACGGTCCAACTAGAAGTTTATCCGAACACGCTGTAGGAATCCTTAATTAACTAACGAAGTCATCTTATCATATTAAAAATTCATACGAATTCTGAGAGTTCATTAATAAGACGAAATTTGAAGATGGTGAAGAGATGGTTTCATTCGATGTAGTATCGTTGTTTACTAATGCACCAGTCAACAAAATCATCGATATCTTAGAAAAACGATGGGACGAAATCGCATGTCAATCTTGATAAGAATGAATTTATTGAAGTGATAAAGATTTGTACTTCAAACAGTTATTTTTCATTTAACGGGCAGTGCTACAAACAGGGCTACGGCACCCCAATGGGCGCTCCAATATCGCCGATTCTAGTGGAGTTATTATTGGATGATATTTTGGACAAATTGGAAGCAATAATGGAAGAACACTCCAAGAGAATTAAGATCTTGAAAAAATATGTTGATGATATGTTTTTGTTGCTTACCAGAGATTCGATTGATGAAATTTTGTTTTTATTCAATTGTATTGATGATAGAATTCAATTTACTGTCGAACGTGAATTTTCGAATAGTATTCCGTTTTTAGATATGACAGTATTCCGTGATGGAAAAGAAAAAACATTTTTTACAAAATGGTATCGGAAGCCTGTCTCATCAGGACGTTTGTTGAACTAGAAATCAATACACGCAATGAACCAAAAAATAAGCACAGCGTACGGACTCATCGATCGTGTCAATCGCCTAAGTCACGCATGTTTCTCAAAGGACAACGAGAAGCTTTTGATTGAAATGCTTGTAGAAAACGATTATCCATTAAGGCTTGTAAGCCATTTAATCAACCGTTATAACATACGAAACAATTCGCAATCACGATCACTTACAACAATAGCAGCTACTGATAACAACATTATAAGTCGATACTCCTTACAGTTCGTTCCAAACGTATCACAATCTATTGCAAGATCCATCACCAAAACTTGTGACAACGTTAGCATTTCTTTAAAAAATTCGAACAATGTAGGCCGACTTTATTCGAAGTTGAAACAAAAGCAGCTCGTCGGTGACTTCGTAAATGTTGTATATCGTGTACCATGCAATGGTTGTAATAAATGTTACATTGGTACTACCTCGCAAAAAGTTAAAGAACGCATGAATCAACATGAATCAGACGTCACCAACAATCGGATAGCAAGGAGTGCCTTGGCCAAGCATGCTACCACTTACAAAGATAATTTCAATTTTGAAAAGGTTCAAATACTCGAACGTGAGAAATTCTACCGAAAATGATTTAAGAAGAAATACACATAAAAGATTGTAAAAATTGTGTAAATTCTAAAAGTATAGAATCAAAAAATGTTAGTGATATTTATATGAACCTTTTTAAAAAACTTTCATAATTTTCTTAAAATATCTTAAAATATCCAAAATATCTAAACTACCTATCTGTTTGTAAAATTTGAATCACCCTGTATACGATCCACTAACTGAAGCCTGTCAATTTCATATGGAAAAGTTTGACATTTCCTTCACTTCAAATAATTGTTTACGTTTTGCTGATCAAGTTTGCTTAAGATTTTCGCCTTTTATTTATTTAATTATAATAATTTTACGTATCAATGCTAGCTATTTACATAATTTTTATTAAAAAATATTATTTATATGGCTGTTGTTGAGAAAGTATCTTTACAGACACAGTCGATATTACTTATACAGTAAGTGCTAACATTATAATTTTTTTTTTTCAAGTGAAAATTGATATGTATATATGTATGTATAAATGTTATAATTATGAATCCACTTTCCTGTTCCAGGCCCTGAAGAAGATTCTAACCAGAATCGAAACGTCGGCAAATATTAAATAAACATCGACTAAAAACAAAGACTGCATTTGGCTTTTATTATTATTAAACAATATCTAGCAGTCGGTAGCCTCCACCATAATAAAAGCTCGTGGGCTGTTATGCGCGACCATAACTTTATTTATTTTATTTATTTATTTTTAAAAGAAACTGGCACCTAAATCCATTTGGATATTATTAGGCTTGGCACTTAGATTGCATTTTCCTAAAAATATTGAATTTTGATTTTTTGGCACTTAGACCCTTTAGACTTACAACCCTTCATATTGTGCCACCAGCTAGACAAAAGAAAATATTATATAAGGCAGGGTTCAGTCGATTCGCGTTAAGCGATAAAGATTTTTTTCATCGATATACATAGATTCCACAGAGAAACAGCAACATTTATCATAAATCTGCTAATTTCTGTAATTGCAAGAAAACTACCATAACAGCTTCAACACTTTGTTGAATTCCCATTCACAAGTCATTAACTTCATTTCGAAGTCCTTTTTTTTTCATCTATAAAAGTTTGATGTGTCTACTACCCTGATTCATCTAAAATTAAATGAACGATTTTGTATTTATTTTTGTCTGGCACGGGTGATAACGAGCATAGGCCAAGACAAACACAAGACAAAGAGAGAATGAGAGAACAGAAGAGAGACCAACATATCGCACCTCCGGTGTAATATCGACAAAATTGCAGTTTTTTTCTGAAATTGAGTTAAAAACGCCATAATTTCCCAAATGTCAAGTTTTATATGTGGTAAAATCGACTGAATAGTCAGCTATTTTTGGGACTCTTGAAGTCGATCCTGTAGGCCTATTTTAGGGTGTTTTTGCATTTTGAATAAGCAAGCAAACTTTAAACGCGATTCCTCAACATTTCAGAAAATTGCATTTACGTCGTTATTACACCGGAGGTGCGATGTGTCAAAAGTCAGTAGCTGCATGTTTTGTTGTTGTACGGTCCACCATCTAACCAGTAACCACGTGCAGTAATGCTTGATTTCGCTGATCAATAGGGAAGCGATGCTTTATCTATGTCATAATTTGAAGTATAATTGTAGTAGATTTTTGCATTAAGCTATTACTAGCTAAACACAGCTAAAACATTGTTTAAGAATAGCAGCTGTGTTTATCTAAAGAAGTCAGCTTAACCTGTAGGATAGTAAATCATAACTTTAGTTATCATCTATGAATAGGGCCGATAGTGTGTATGCTGGGTTTTTAATAACTTTATTATTAATCTTAACAAATTAAAATATAAAACATAAGTAAAGGAAAAAGAATTGTTAATTCATAAATATGTTATATAAATTAGCTGACCCATTCAGTCCGTAGAATCTAGTGCAGAAGAATAATGACATCGGAATCAGAGGCGCATTATAACAAATAGACCTAAGCAAAAGCATTTGATATTTATGCAAAAAATTCGCGAGAATTTTATGCTATTATTTTTTGCATTAATATCAAACGCTTTTGATTAGGTCTGTTTATTTATCCAGGCAAAACAAAAAATGTTGTTTACGAAAAAGTTTTGCAATAGTTTATGTTAAAACATAACATAATATAAAAAGAAGAATTAATAAAATAAATAAAAAAAGAGTGTGTATTTAAAACGAGTGTGTTTTTCCTTCTATTGATGTGATCTTCTTAGCGAAGCAGGCACAGGGTCAGTTAGCGTAATATTTTTTGCAAGGCATAGGCGTATAGATAAAAGAAAAAAAGTTTTAAAACATCTCATTGTGTTATTGTGTTTAATAGGTTTCACGTACATCAATGCTTGAGGGATGTTGTTTTTGACAAGCTGCTATAAACAGGTATTCAATTAATTTTTTTAGTATAATACACTCGGGCGTATGCGTACTTTTCTCAGTTTATTAAATAAAAAAAAAAAAAAAAAAGATCCATGTTCTTATGTAGACCATTTATCTATAATCGTTCATATCACCTCGCCATCTGCTCGGAAGGGCAGAACAACGTCTGCCGGGACAGCGAGTAGAATTATATATACAAAGGTTAGTATTGAATTTGGTAACTGCATATGAAAGCGTTATTTTTTCAAAATGTGTGTACTTTTATGCAAAAGAAATATTGCTCACGGCTGAATTTGTCTTTTAATTCATAGATACTGATTAAAATTTTTTTGTTTTACTTGGTAAGTTTTCAAAACGCAATTTTGAATATCTAAAGAAAACCTGCCAAGTAAAACAACAAAATTTGAATCAGTATGTATTAAATAACAAATTGCTTTCATAACCAAAAGTTGATTCCATATTGCTGCACTTATAATATTTAATAATAAGTATACTGAGTCTTAGAAACTTGGTACACTTTTAGATCTCATTCCTTTTTTTGGCTGACTTGTTACGCATAGCGTTTTGGTACATAGAAGAACTTGGTTTTTTTCATTTATGTTTTTGGTGTGATCCACATTTCTTGACTCATTTTGAGTGGACTTAAAGAATGAGGAGGAAACACTCAGAGAATTGAAAAAAATGGTAGGAGTCAGAAATACTTTGATGGATTTTGGTGGCCTTGAAGATGAAATGTGTAAAAATGTTCATATTTTATTCGGCAGTCACGGTTACCAATAATTAAAATGTTCCAAAAACATTAAAAAATTAATAAGCTAAGTAACGAAAATATTTGATTTGTGGTGCAGTTTGATACGTTTATTCCCTAAAATATTTTACGTTTGTATACGTTTTTGAGTTTAATGTTGTGATATAAGACTCAAATTAATTTGACTGGCTGTAAAGTTTTGGTCATTTGTGTAAAATTTTATACATAAAATGTGTTAAATCTTGAATGATTACCCAAGGCGCCATGCCAGCTAAAAATGCTACATTATTGGAGATTTAAATGTAGAGAATTTTAAATCTTTTGGAATCTTCTTGAAAGTACTGGGGTTTCGAGGATAATAATATTCGAGAGCTTTAAGTTTAGTCTTGTTATATGAATGGTTTTTGTCTATACTGCAGTAATTTTGCTGTAATAATTCTGACCAATTCTGTACTTGAGCATAATGAATTTTGAAAGCTCTAAAAGTTTTAAAAGCATCTTGAATATTCTGAATAGTTCGAGTATTAGATTCTTCGAGAACCTTTTTACTAGTATAAACAGGCATTGTATTTAAAATCTATAGTATTCCCAAAAAACGGAACGTTTTGTGCACCATCTATGGACGACGTTCCAAGCTTTGATTGGAGAGTAATTATAGTGGTTTTTGTCTAAACTGCTATGGGAAGCAAAAACAACAATAGAAGACATTTGATGCAAAGTAGAGTTGCGCACAACAGTTCCAAAGGCGGAACAGACATGGAACAGTTCTTTTTTCGGTCGGAACTAGTTCCTGGAACCATGTCCGCGGAACTATTAAGGGAACTTTGTATGAACATAACCGCACATGAAAGAACTGCAACAAATGCACTATATTCCATATCTATCATACCTAGTATAAGAGTGGAACTACGAAGCAATGTTAATTGGTCCGACCTCTCATCATGCAAATAGTTCCTTCTGTAGTTCCATATCTTCTTCAAGCACATTGCCTATAACATTTCTTAGTAGTTCCACTTTTATTGCTAGCTATGGACATGGATGGAGTATAGGTATAGTGCATTTGTTGTAGTTTCTTCATGTTCGGAAATACTGAATTTCAACCGGTCCAATCTCATTATCATGTTCATAGTTCCCTTAATAGTTCCATGTCTTTTGTTGGCATTGTATTTGCATTCTTTCTAATTAGCAATATGTAGCATAGGAAAGAAACATGTTCCAGGCAATGTGCTAGAAGAAGATGTACATATATGGAACTATTTGCATGGTGCGAAGTCGGACCGATTAACGTATAAGTATTAAGTGTATCGTTCCGGTATGTATCTGCTATACTTTATCATTCTCATTCGTGTGTTGGCTTTGGCTGGATATATTTCGCAAAAAATATGCATGTGTATTTTAATTTGTAACCAAACAGAGACGTGTTCGATGTTCGCTCTCGTATTGTTTCTCGTTGTTGTTTTGTGTCTATGTAGTCGGAACTATGGACATGTTTAAATTCAGTTTGTGGAACGAGTGGAACTGTATCCGAGAGAGGACATGGTTCCTGGAACTATTTAGGACCGGAACTACCCAACTCTAATGCAAAGTAGATAAGACAACTAGCGCCGCCATGGACGACGATCAGAACTAAAATAAAATGTTCCATGAAATTACTATAAAAATGTATATACAATGAAACAGGACATCTCAAACTGAAACACCACAGTTTAATTTTAACTGTGGTGACGATTATATGGTGAATAATTAGTGGTGCTTATATTAATAAATAAATAAAGATTTTGAACTTTGATAAAAGTGAGTCTCATTTAAAGGGATAGAAGTGGTGATTTTAAAGTAAAAGGAAATGAGTTTTATTTTCGAACCTAAGACTGAAAACATTACAGTGGTGTCAGAAGTGAAATAAAACTTAAATACGCAATGTGTTGGTACAAATAAAAGTGAAAAGTGATAACGTGACTTGACTATGGGTAAACTTGTAATTACTCTCAACTTGAGTGAACTTAAAGCAGTGTTGGAGAAACAAGTTGAACTATAAGGCTGCAAGAAAATAGACAGAAAAAAACGAAAATCCGGACACATTCCTCGTGGATGGTGAAATTGAAGAGGAACAAGAGCATGTAAGTAATAGTTCCGACTTGTCCAATGTGATGGCTCTTCTTCTTGACCGTTTTCAAGAGTAAGGAAATGAAATCCTAAACCGCTTTGAAAACCAGGAGAAGAATCTTGAAGACCAGACAAACCTCCTCGAAGGTAAGATCTCTGAATTTGAAAGCAAGTTCGTTGCTGCTGAAAAGTTCTTCGACAGCATGAAACAGCAAATTATATTAACTGTAGACGCAAAAGTTCTAATACAAATTTGACAATATGGCAAGGAATTGGACAAGGTAAGAAAAATCAAAACCAGGGAAAGTTCTAGGGACTGCATGCGAAAAAAGGAAATGCATCCGCCAACCTTTGATGGACAAATTTCTTGGTCGGTCTACAAGAGATAATTAGAAGCAGCTGCGACAACAAATGGCTGGGACAACGAAGAAAAGTTGCTGAAGAACCACTACAAACAATACCAGCAGAGTAACATGGCAACTTCAGTGCTCTTGCTCTGGCCATTTAACAACGCTTTGGAGATGGCTATATGCAAGAAGTTTTCAGGGTACAACTGAATACCAGGGTTCAGAAAAGAGAAGTTGACGGATGTCTCCCTCTACCTGGTCACTCCATCGAAGATGAGGTCTACCTTGGCTTCTGACTCCCTCGGGTTTGGCGTTGAAGACTTTACGAGCTGGAGCGTCGATGTCCATTCGCTCTACATGGCCCAGCCATCTTAGTCTTTGGATTCGAATTTTTCTGGCTAGGCTTATGTCGCTGTACAGCTCGTGCAGTTCATTGTTATATCTTCTTCTCCAAACGTTGTTTTCGCGATTTACGCAGACAGGACCATAGATCGTACGCAGAACTTTTCCCTCGAAGACTCCAAGTGAATTTTCATCCGATTGGGAGAGGGTCCATGCTTCCGCACCATATAGCAGGACCGGGATGATGAGTGTTTTATACAGTGTCACCTTGGTTCTTATCGATAGGGCTTTACTCCTCAATTGCTTACTCAGCCCAAAGAAACAGCGATTAGCAAGAGTTAGTCTGCGTTTGATTTCAGCGCTGATGTTGTTGCCTGTGTTTACAGCAGTGTCCAGGTAGACAAATTCACTGACTACCTCGAAGTTATACCTATCAATGGTTACGTTCTGACCAAGTCGGTGGTGGGATTGGACTTTTGTTGATGAAAGCATATACTTCGTCTTGTCCTCGTTTATTTTCAGCCCCATTCTGCTTGCTGCTGACTCCATAGTAGTGAAAGCACCGGTTACTGCTCGCTCTGTTCTTCCTATCACGTCTATGTCGTCAGCAAACCCAAGTAATTGTGTCGATCTATTGAAAATGGTACCTGATGTGCTGGCATGGGTGCTCCGTATTACATTTTCAAGTACAATATTAAAACAGCTGCATGACAGTGCGTCACCTTGTCTTAGCCCTCTGGTGGTTTCGAAGGTTTCAGTAGAGTCTCTACCAACTTGGACGGAACAGCGAGCATTCCAACGTCATCCTGATAAGGCGAATCAGTTTAGCAGGGATTCTAAAGTTAGACATGGCACGATACAGTTCAACTCTATTAACACTGTCGTAGGCGGCTTTAAAATCGACGAACAGGTGGTGGGTGTCGATGTTATACTCTTGGGTTTTCTCCAGGATCTGGCGTAATGTGAATATTTGGTCGGTGCTAGATTTTCCAGGTCTGAAGCCGCATTGGTAAAGACCTATCATGTCGTCAGCAAACGGCTTGAGACGTTCACATAAAACGCTGGACAGGATCTTATAGGCGATGTTTAAAAGGCTTATGCCTCTATAATTGGCGCAGAGGAGGCGGTCTCCTTTTTTGTGAATCGGGCAGATGGTACTGAGATTCCACTCATCAGGCATACTTTCCTCTGACCATATTTTGCAGATGAGTTGGTGTATGCTCCTGACCAGGTCATCTCCAGCGTGTTTATAAAGCTCCGCTTGAAGGCCATCACATCCAGCTGCCTTATTCATCTTTAGTCTGGTGATGGCTACTTTGATTTCATTTTGGTCGGGCGGGTGTAGTTCGTGGTCGTCATCTAGATTAACTGGAACAAGTTGATCTTGGGCGGGATCTTGGCTGTCATCGTCATTTAGCAACCGGTTAAATTAGTCTCTCCAGATGGCTAACATCGCCTGCGTTTCCACTATGGTATTTCCATCCTGATCTTTGCAGGGCCCAGGGCGGCTTGTGAAACCGGATGTAGACTGTTTCACCTTTTTATAGAAGTTTCGTATCTCTTTTCTGCAAAAACATCTCTGCATCTCCTCGATTTCGCGTTGCTGGTGTTCTTTTTTCTTTCTCCTGAGTAGACGTTTCTGAACTTTCCTTCGCTCAACATAGAGATTTCTGGATGCTCTAGTATCTCTTTGGCTTTGTGTGCCTGAGCACATTCGGAGTCGAACCAGGGGTTTCTGGGGGGTGGATGTGAGAAGCCCAATACCTCTGACGCAGCACTTCTTATGGTATGGCTTGTTGACATAGCTGCCATTGGTCTTCCGGGTTCATGTCATCAGTCGAAGGATTTCTCGCAAGCTCAAGGGATACGCGGTCGGCATAGGCAGCGGCGGTCTCTTCCGATTGAAGACGTCCAACATTGAATTTTCTAGGTGTAGTCGGTGTTCGCCTAAGAACTTCCATGGAGATCCGTACCCTAAGTTTTGCACCGACTAGGTAGTGGTCCGAATCGATGTTTGCTCCTCGGAATGTACGGACATTCATAATGCTGGAGGAGTGTCTTCCATCAATCACAACATGGTCGATTTGGTTGCAGGTTCGACCATCTGGGGATCGGCATGTGCCCTTGTGGATGTCGGGACGTGGGAATCGCGTGCTGCTCAGCACCATATTTTTTCCCGCTGCAAAATCGATGAGCCTGAGTCCGTTGTCGGAGGTGGTATCGTGCAGGCTGTGTTTTCCGATCGTCATACCAAAGATGTCTACTGGCAGTGGAAAGTGGATACTGGCAGGTGAAAATTTACCCAGAAGATCGGGAGAAAACCGCATTTTCCACAGGTAATGGTCTATGGCAATTGAAAGTTATGCCCTTTGGCCTGTGCAATGCTCCGTCAACGTTTGAGCGTTTGATCAAATGCGTTATACGTAGGCTTACTTTTAAAACCTGGCTGGTTTACTTGGACGATGTCATCGTTTTTGGGAAAACATTTGACGAACACTGCAGGAACTCGAGAGAGAAGTTTGCCGGAGGCTTCGAGAAGCTCATCTTAGGTTGAATCCAGACAAATTCACCTTTTTCAAGACCGAAGTGAAAAATTTAGAGCATATTGTCTCGTCTAAAGGGGTACAAACCGATCCAGAGAAAGTGGAAACTGTGAAGAACTAGCCAACTCCACAAGATAAACATCAGCTGAGAAGTTTTCTTGGGTAAGCTGCATATTACATATCGTGAAAGACTTTGCTGGAGTTGCGAAAAGCCTGCCCCAACTTACAGAGAAAGGAAAACAGTTCAAATGGTCAGGTGAGTGCGAGAAAAGCTTCCAGGAACTAAAAAAACGCCTCTGTAACGCTCCAGTTCTGGCATATGCTACTCCTGGGAAAGAGTTAATCATTGAAGCAGACGTCAGCAACGTCGGAATTGGGGCTGTTCTGTCGCAAGTTCATGATGGCGAAGAAAAGTTTGTAGCATATTACAGCAAAGTGCTCTCGAAGACAGAAAGGAATTACTGCGTGACCAGGAGGGAACTTCTATAGGGTGGGCCAAAAGAAGTAATCCATCCGTTGTTGTTTGGCTCTCGTATTTTTCTAGATGAAAAACATCGATTCTGTTTTTTTATTATGTTTATTTGAACCTTTAGAATTGTATTGGTCAAGTCGAGGAGATGATATGGGCCAAATGGGCGCCGTCACAATTGATTGCTCGTTTTATGCTATTTTTCATCACTTCAGCGAGAACTTCGGGCGACAGATTCTCGCACTCGTGTTGCATGTTGTCCTTGAGGGCTTCCAGAGTCTCGGTCTGGTTCACGTAAACACAGGCTTTCAAAAAACCCCACAAAAAAGTCTGAAACGGTAAAATCGGCCGATCTTGCAGGCCAGTGCAAATCGCCAAAACGAGAGATAAGGCGACCTGGGAACGCCGCCTTTATTATATCGGTTCATGTATCGCTCCATGGCTTGTTCACTTGTATTCCGCATCTGTCTAGTCCACAAACGTCAAAACAGATTTGACATTGGCGGCCATTTTAACTCTGGTTCTAGCTACAAAACATTTCCATAAGTACATTTATGGGCAGAAATTCCTCTTTAGAACAGACCATGGTGGCATTTGAACTTTAAAGATCCCTAAGGACAAGTAGCAAGGTGGATTGAGAGGTTGCAGACATAAAACTTTGAGATTCAACATCGAAAAGGAAAACTACACTCCAACGCAGATGCATTATACCGGCGATGGTGTAATTCAAACTGCAAGCATTGCTCACGTCAGGAAGAAAACTAGTCCCTAGCAATTCAACGAGTGAGAACCGAGCCCATTGTCGGTTGGAGTGGGTGTTGAACTATACCCTCTTAAGTGTTTTGAACGCTTAGCCACGGCTGCAAATACAAATAGCGATACTCCTTCTGTTCCGGCAGATTCTTTGAGCGTAGAGGGATCGGCACCTCTTCGTCTTTAGGGTCCCTGCCGGGCTTAGCATTGACGATACTTTGTAGGCTGGCTTCAATCCAATCATGTATGTGGTTGAGATTGAAGTTGGAACTTGAGAGGGATAGATGTGCCTATCCTCCGCCTCCGCGTGGCAAACCGGGAACCATATGACTGGCAGGGATATTGTTGTAACTGAAAAAGGAGTGAGTATCTGCCACTATATTTCCTTTCCTTGAAGTATTGATTCCTTACTGGAAACGTATGCAAGGTAAACCTTGTATGCGGCTAAGAGAGGAAGGCTGGGTATGCGTATTTGGCTGTTTGCTTCTGCCTTGGCGGATGGTTGAGTGCGCATATCTAAGGCTGCCAGGCCTTGAGTATTGATGGTGCTCATCTGGAAGTGACCTCAAGGTTGCGAAGCTCCACCGGAAGCTTTATTCTGGTACCACGGGAGATAGTGCCCACCCAGGTGGCCGAGTTACCGGCGCAGGGACATAAGGCCCAGGGACATAAAGCCCAAATTTTTTTTTTGGGCGTTATGACCCACTTACGTGGGACATAAGACCGAAATTTAATTTGGGCTTTAAATCCCACCCAAGTGGGTCTTAAGGCCGAATTTTTTTTCTGAAAAATGGGACATAAAACCCAAATTCAAAAAAAAAATTTGAATAAAAAAATAGTTCATTAGTTCATTTTCATGTTATAGGTAGGTATATGTTTCAAAATCAAAAAATCCAATTCAACAAAATAAATTAAACAGCTTATATCAGCATAAACATAAACAACAACAAAAAAGATAATTCAACAATAATCTTGAAAACGTTAATTTTATACATAAATAATAGAAGTATTTTGAATTACCTGTCTGCAAAATGGACATAATAATTCATTTTTTCGAGCTATTGACTCTTCCTTTAGGGTTGAAAAGCAACTACTACATATTTTAAAATGATTACAAGGTAAAAGCAATAGATTTCTTGGGTTCTCGAAACATGCATATTGAATTTAAGTTTTAGAGGTTTTATAAAATTAAAGCCCAAAAAATCGCGCGATTTTTTGGGCTTTAATTTTATAAAACCTCTAAAACTTAAATTCAATATGCATGTTTCGAGAACCCAAGAAATCTATTGCTTTTACCTTGTAATCATTTTAAAATATGTAGTAGTTGCTTTTCAACCCTAAAGGAAGAGTCAAAAGCAAAAATTCAAAACCACGATTTTCCATTTTTTTTTTAAACTTTCAGTTCTTATAAGAACAACACTCAATCAACACTTAATGTACTTTGAAGGTTTGAATATATGCATTTTTTTTTCTCAACATTAAATGTAACAGTAGTCTTAATTTCGAAACCAAAGAGCGCTTCAAATTTTGGGAGAGATTATAAAAATGGTTTGAATGTCAACTAAACCAGGTGCGGATTCTTCTAAGCATTAAAGTTAAGGGCTCAGGAAGAAAAAAAAAACTTTTCTCGCATTGAAATACATTTATTTCTATCATTTGTCAAGTCATATTGTGTGGGACATAAAGCCCAACTTTTTTTTGGGGGCCTTATGACCCACTTGGGTGGGATTTAAGGCCCAAATTAATTTTCGGTCTTATGTCCCACGTAAATGGGTCATAACGCCCAAAAAAAAATTTGGGCTTTATGTCCCTGGGCCTTATGCCCCTGCGCCGAGTTACCTGGGAGACTATCTATGAGGTAGGCCCCCTTGTGGGAGTATCTTGATGGTTGTGGTTTACTCCATAGCAGAAACATATGGCATTGGGTAATATTATCTATGGATTTTATTATTGGATGCAAGAGGTGTTAGATAGACCTCGCCCCTCACCAAGGAGTGTGGACATGCCTCAACATGTTCCATAAAATTGGTACTATGATTCTACCGAGGGGTAGATCTTAGGGCTCTGGTCTAAGCCCAATTTGACTCTGCATGCGAGTAAGCTCGTCGTGAAATTAAGACTTAATTGTCAGGTGTTTACGTTAAGCTTATTTTCATCTTGTCGGTTGGAGTGGGTGTCTAACTATACCCTCTCAAGTGTTTTAAGCGCTTAGCCAAGGCTGCAAATACAAATCGCGATACTCCTTCTGTTGAACTATACCCTCTTAAGTGTTTTGAACGCTTAGCCAAGGCTGCAAATACGAATCGCGATACTCCTTCTGTTCCGGCAGATCCTTGGAGCGTAGAGGCTGTGTTAAACAGGTGAGAGTGCTTTACAATGACTAAAAAAGCTTTATTACAAGAAGTAATTATCTGATAATATAGTAAAATATAAAGTATAACAGTTATGCAAAAGAATGAGTGGAGAATTAAGAAATACTATAAATAACTCAATACTCCCACTTTTATAAGTATTTCAATCATTAAATTAATTCAAAAAAAAAAAAAAAAAAAAAAAAGAAGTCAAACAATATTTAACTATTCTTTCAAGTTCAATAAAGTAAATATACGGGAGCGGTTCGGAAGCCCGTTTTTTAAAATCCCGTTTTATATAATCCCGCAAAAAAAAAATTAAAATCCAGATTCTAAAGTACCGCTTTTTTAAAATCCCGCTTTTAATAATCCTGTTTAAACAAAATCCCGTTTCTCGTGAGCCCGCTTCTTAAAATCCCGTTTAATACCGCTTAGCCCGTTTCATATTTTGATAAATGTACTCAATATACAAAATCAATAAAAAAAAACTTCTCCAAATATTTGTTTTTTGTTTTCTTTTTGTCTCCTTTCATACGACATAACGCCCATGAACATTATGTCACCTCATCATCATCAGCATTGGGCTGTAAAATAAATTATATCCCGCTTTTGGAATCAACACAAGGTGTTTTATTTTAAAAATCGCCGCGATTTTTAAAATGAAACACCTTGTGTTGATTCCAAAAGCGGGCTTATAAAAACGGGAATTTAATAAACGGGATGGTAAAAAACAGGATTTTAAAAGCGGGATTTTATAAAAACGGGATTTCTAAAAACTTTTTTTTAAAAAACGGGATTTTAAAGACAGGATTTTAAAAAACAGGATTCTGAAAAACGGGCTCCCGAACCCAACCCAAATATACAAATGAAGGTATACAAAAAAAATTACTTGAATTCACTTTTTTTAAAGTTAGTTATATTCATTAAAAATCTGAGACGAAAAAATCTGTCTTTCTGCAGTGGTTTCGTAAATATATCGCTTACGATTTTGGAATTTAGTGAGCAAAAGATCGATTGTAGAATGGGCTGTGTTTTATAGCGCGATAACCTGCATGAAGCAGAGGTCGTCCAAATTCATGTTTTGATATTACTCTGTAACACACACCGTTGATCGAAACGTTGTTCCCATCCTCATTTTCGAACAAAAATGGTCTAATGAAAGATGAACCCACTTCACAATCCGCACCAAACTGTCACACTCTTTGTGGATGCATTGGCCTCTTGACAACAACGGGCGAGTTTTACCGAGACATTTTGTTTGTTACCGTAGCAGCCGAGATGAATATGCGCCTCGTCAGAAAAGTTGATTTTTCGCCGAAAATCGTTGTCCAATTCAAGCTGCTCCTAGCCCCAACGAAATTACACAGCATTCACTTTGGAAATAAGTTTTCAATATTTTCCAACGCCGTTCAAGCATAAAGACACTCATTTCCTTCCGCGATACTGAGTATCTTTCAAGATTTCGAGCGGGAAAAATCTGTCAATGTCAAAATAACCTACGATTTAAAAATAAACCACTAAATAGCCCCCCCTAGATGTAGATTTTATAAAAAAGGTTAATTTTGAAATCTACTTCGATTTTTTTCAATTTACTTCACTTTTTTCTTCAAATCTGCTTCGATTTTTTTTCCTGAAGTGGTAGCACTATGTTAATTCTTATGTATATACAAGGTGTCTCAAAGAAAACTTATATGTAATATATTTAATATCTACCTATCATTACACAAAAGAGGGTAATGTCTATCGCGACAATTTTTACTTTTTATTAAAATACCTACAGTTAATATTAGCGTCATATTAATGCAATTCATTACGTTCACGGCACTATTTATAAATAGTTAAATTTCGTATTTCGTATGAATTTCTTATAGGTTTTGATTTCGAAAAACTTTATCCGCCTTTTCAACATATTAATGTTGATTTTTGATATTAGGCTGTATTGTTTATATAAAATCGTAAATAAAACTGTGTCTTGTCTTGATTTTGATGGATGTACGTATTCTGGAACCAAATTCTGAAGGAACTGTCATGGATTCAGCTATTGAAAAGGTCATTCAAAAAGGTAAGAAATAATTTTGAGTGAGCGGATCGATATTTTGTATTTATTTCAAACTTTTCTTATTAATCAAATGGTGATTACACCATTTTAAGTTCTTAAATAGTTTCACAAATGCGTTATCATAATCATCAACCCAAAAAAACTCTGCTCTATAAATTGTATTCAATTTATTTTTGAGTTTTGAATCCAGAATAAAGATCGCAACGCGAATTTAATCAGCTAAAAACTAAGGTCAATCTGTGTTTTTATTTGTTTAGATGAGAACAATCCTGAGGCTTCAAGTGCACGTGCAGAAGAATCAGAAGAAACTACATACCAAATTCAGCATTCGTCTTCTTGGCAGACGGAACTTTTTGACATGAAAAAATACACTGAAAGCTCACTAAGCAAAACTGAAAAATCATTTCTTTGAAATATCAATCAGGAATCGTCGGAACTTATATATTAGACTAGCAAACCCATGCCCGCTTCGCTGAGCAGAGTTCCAATGGGCTGTTACCTGCAGTTTAGCCAAGAGGCGTATAAATTTTTTTCAATTTGACAGGCTTGAGAAATGCTAAAATTGAATGGTATGAATGGGAAAGAAAACTTTGAATAAAATTTGTTTTTTAAATTCAGAATCAAATCGTTGGTACTCTGCATTCATTCAAATCTATTGACTGTGTAACAAACGAAGATGAAGCCACTTATTATCCAACTGAGTTTTTAAACTTCTTAGATGTACCTGACTTACCACAGCACAATTTACAACTGAAGGCGGGCTCGGTAGTAGTCATCAGCTTCGAAATCTAAAACAACCAAAACTATGCAATGGAACGCGCTTGGTGAAAACTGATGAGTAATGTCTAACATTTCATTCTAATGCTTTCTTATAAACAACATTTTTTGTATTACCATCTTTTACATAAATAATAAGTGCGGTCGGTTTCCCTACTCTAGAACACCCAACATGACCATGAGAAATCAATACCGCAAATTTTCAAAGATTGACCTTGGGCTTTATTTATAGTGATGGCAAAAGCAAGGCGAATAGAAAATTGATGACGATTAAAATCAAATGGCAAATCAGGTATAATCATTGGAATTCTGGGGATCAAAACATCTTCCCCTTTATATTTGCTACTAAGAATCGTAGCTTCAATTAGATTGTTCATTCACTTTTTTACAGCTAGTCTAGTACCATTGAAAAGTTGAGGTTGAATAATATTACGCATTATTATAATCGGGATCTAATTTTTAGAGCTAAATAATGAGGTGGCAGTCCCGGTAAATCAAGCGAATTCAAAAGTTCCGTCTGGTAATTCACTACGTCATCCTCATTTATAATTGCATCAACTCATTTGTTGGCAACAAATTGTCCATCTATTTCTTCTAAAATAGATGCATTAATTTCAGCGACATCTGTATTTTTGCCTTTAGCTCTTTCAATTAACCAAGTACGATTTTTATAGTTCTCCGAAATACTTCGAAACACACTATGAACCAATTCTTTCTTTGAATTCCTCATACAATAGAAATTTGTAGTGTAATTTGACCATTTGAACTATCAACGTCAACGGACATTTTTCCATTTCCAATATCCAACAGCTGCTTTGAAAATTCTGCAGCAGATGGGTCACTTTAGTGAGTGTTTTAACATATATCCACAAAGGAGAACATTTAAGGCATTGACATCCGCAGTAGTCGATCGGGGTATGACCGGCAAAGTTTGTCTAAAGTCACCCGCCAACAATATCATGGCGCAGCCAAATATTACTTGGCTACCTCGCAAATCTTTCAGAGTTCGATCTAAAGCTTTAAGTGACTTTTTGTGTGCCATTGTACACTCATCCCATACAATAATCCTACACTGTTGCAAGACTTTGGCCATTGCCGACGTTTTAGAAATATTACATGTAGGCGCTTAGTTAACATGGATGTTTAAAGGCAATTTAAGTGCAGAGTGCCCTGTACGACCACCATTAATTGATTGCATACTGGCAAGTGCATTTGCAACATGTGCAACACACGTAGCATACATGGTATTATTTTTTTTACAGACAAACCTGGTGCAAATAAATACCTATTGGGCAAAAAAACAATCATTAAATTTGGTGTTGTCAAACTCTAGATATAAAAGCATTTGTTGCAAATGTTGTATATTATATGTTGCATAATGATTCATAACTATGCATACATTTCAGTTATGATCAATTATTGAATTTGTTGATTAGTTGATTGCATGGTGGCAAGTGCATTTGCAACATATGCAACACACGTAACATACATTGTATTATTTTTTTTACACAAAAACCTGGTGCAAATAAATACCTTTTCAGCAAAAAAAGAATCATCAAACTCGGTGTTGTCAAACTCGAGATATAAATGGTCAAACATAAATCAAACTCATTTTTACTCTAGATATAAAAGCATTTGTTGCAAATGTTGTATATTATATGTTGCATAATGATTCATAACTATGCATACATTTCAGTTATGATCAATTATTGAATTTGTTGATTAGTTGATTGCATGGTGGCAAGTGCATTTGCAACACATGCAACATACGTAACATACATTGTATTATTTTTGTTACACAAAAACCTGGTGCAAATAAATACCTTAAAAAAATAATACAGTGTATGCTACGTATGTTGCATATGTTGCAAATGCACTTGCCACCATGCAATCAACTAATCAACAAATTCAATAATTGATCATAACTGAAATGTATGCATAATTATGAATCATTATGACACATAATTATAATATACAACATTTGCAACAAATGCATTTATATCTCGAGTTTGATAACACCAAATTTAATGATTCTTTTTTTGCCGAATAGGTATTTATATGCACCAGGTTTGTCTGTAAAAAAAATAATACCATGTATGCTAAGTATGTATTGCATTGTTTTTTTAACAGACAAACCTGGTGCAAGTAAATATCTATTGGGCAAAAAAAGAATCATTAAATTTGGTGTTGTCAAACTCGATATATAAATGCATTTGTTGCAAATGTTGTAGTATATGTTGCATAATGATTCATAATTATGCATACATTTCAGTTATGATCAATTATTGAATGTGTTGATTAGTTGATTGCATGGTGGCAAGTGCATTTGAAACATATGCAACATACGTAACATACATTGTATTATTTTTTTACACAAAAACCTGGTGCAAATAAATACCTTTTTTGCAAAAAAAGAATTATCAAATTCTGTGTTGTCAAACTCGAGATATAAATGGTCAAACATAAATCAAACTCATTTTTATATATATAGAAGAAGAAGAAGATAAAAATGAAACATTAAAAATACAATTGAAAATATTTCAATCGATAAATACTACACTCTACGATTTATAAACTGGATTTTGGTACAGTGTATTAAAAAAAAAAAAAACACATGGTTAACACTCACCAAAAGTATGTCTGTTCGCAATGAGAGCACGATATAAAAGAACTCAAAGCACATAAGAGAACTGTCAACTGAATTCAAATGACAGCAAATTAATATTAACATAATGCACTTACAACTACATTTGACAACTGTGTCATACAGTACAACAGAAACGCTCATCAGCGGCTGTGTATTTGTTGTTGTTTTTGCCATACAGGCATTTCGTATGAGAGGAAAGCATTAATCACATAAAATGTCATAACTCAGGAACGGCTGCACCGATTCCAAACAAACTTCACACATACCACCATCTCATATGTAGAAACAAACTGTAAAATTTTTGTGTCAATCAGTTCGGCGGTTCTTGAGTTATAAGATTACCAAGGAAATGTAACTTCTTTTTATATATATAGATTATTATTTTTAGTTTTGATGTCAAAAACAGCGTCAATACACATGAACATTTGTTGTTGCTTCTGCTTTTTTTTTTGTAGCTGCGTATGATGTAGTGCTCTCAAGTTTGACCACTATTCTTTTAAGTTAATTAAAGTAAAATTGTCGTTGCAATTACTAAGAAATATTAGAGAAATATTAGTTATACCACAATTAACGCCCGCAGATAAGCTGAACGTATGCAAATCAAGTGACACAGTAATGGATGAAGAAGTGATATTGGGCGCGATGACATAAGGTCCACGGACATAATGGCTATTTTAAAGTGGACATAGATGTCCGTATTGAAATTGTGGACTTTAAGTCGAGTTTTATTTATGGACAACATGCCCATATTGAGTTTTGCTAAAAAACTAATTGAAATCCTAGGGCTGTATTCATAGACGAATCTTAAACTGCTGCTAAGTTGTGATCAACCAAATTTAAGCTATTCATAAACGTATTTACACCTGTGATTAGCACATCACTTGGGGTATAACATTAAAAGTGGCTGATGAAGTGCTTAGCTTACTTTTAAACTACTGCATGTCATACTATACTTGAAAAACGTACATATAGGTACTTTTGTCTGCCATAAATAAGTGGATAAAAAAAAAAATACCTTGAAACAAATAATAAATTCTGAAAATACGATTTTAGCAAAATGTCAATAGATGTGGAAATTGAATGAGATGTTTTAATTCTGAAAGACATAGATTTGCTGTATGAAATTGAAGGGTTGTAAGTCTAAAGGGTCTAAGTGCCAATTTTATTGTTACGAGATAAACCAGAAAAACATAATAAAAGCGCAAAATTACATTCACAACGCTACAAATATACAAATACCGGATGATGTCAAACTTTTAATGGGCTTAGGACCGAAATTTGGGTTACCATTGAACAATGATGAAATTCCTGTGCATAGCATTATCGCAGATGTTGAACAGATTTTAATTGATCGTGTTGAAGCTTCTGAACGTAATAATATAAGATACAATACCACTAATTTACTGAGAAAATCCATTACAAGCAATCATCATTCGCCGTTGGATAATTTCTTGCTGGAGGAAAGAAAAGTTTGTGCGAATTTCTTTAAAGAACATAAAGACATTCTTTGCGTTCGCTCGGACAAGGGTGCGAAGACTGTCTTCATGCAAAAAAACAGAATACATAGCGAAGGCTGAAGAAATGTTGAGTGATAACACCACCTATCAAAAAATTTCTGACCCCACGGTCCGAATCAAAAAAGTTAACAATGCATTCGTTAAGAAATTATTTGATGGTGGCAAAATCGATACTGGTACTAAGTATCAACTATCATCGCATCACGCTACACCACCACTTATGTACTTTTTGCCAAAACATCACAAACAAAATATGCCACTTCGTCCGATTTCAGCTGATTTGAACGGTCCAACTAGAAGTTTATCCGAACACGCTGTAGGAATCCTTAATTAACTAACGAAGTCATCTTATCATATTAAAAATTCATACGAATTCTGAGAGTTCATTAATAAGACGAAATTTGAAGATGGTGAAGAGATGGTTTCATTCGATGTAGTATCGTTGTTTACTAATGCACCAGTCAACAAAATCATCGATATCTTAGAAAAACGATGGGACGAAATCGCATGTCAATCTTGATAAGAATGAATTTATTGAAATGATAAAGATTTGTACTTCAAACAGTTATTTTTCATTTAACGGGCAGTGCTACAAACAGGGCTACGGCACCCCAATGGGCGCTCCAATATCGTCGATTCTAGTGGAGTTATTATTGGATGATATTTTGGACAAATTGGAAGCAATAATGGAAGAACACTCCAAGAGAATTAAGATCTTGAAAAAATATGTTGATGATATGTTTTTGTTGCTTACCAGAGATTCGATTGATGAAATTTTGTTTTTATTCAATTGTATTGATGATAGAATTCAATTTACTGTCGAACGTGAATTTTCGAATAGTATTCCGTTTTTAGATATGACAGTATTCCGTGATGGAAAAGAAAAAACATTTTTTACAAAATGGTATCGGAAGCCTGGCTCATCAGGACGTTTGTTGAACTAGAAATCAATACACGCAATGAACCAAAAAATAAGCACAGCGTACGGACTCATCGATCGTGTCAATCGCCTAAGTCACGCATGTTTCTCAAAGGACAACGAGAAGCTATTGATTGAAATGCTTGTAGAAAACGATTATCCATTAAGGCTTGTAAACCGTTTAATCAACCGTTATAACATACGAAACAATTCGCAATCACGATCACTTACAACAATAGCAGCTACTGATAACAACATTATAAGTCGATACTCCTTACAGTTCGTTCCAAACGTATCACAATCTATTGCAAGATCCATCACCAAAACTTGTGACAACGTTAGCATTTCTTTAAAAAATTCGAACAATGTAGGCCGACTTTATTCGAAGTTGAAACAAAAGCAGCTCGTCGGTGACTTCGTAAATGTTGTATATCGTGTACCATGCAATGGTTGTAATAAATGTTACATTGGTACTACCTCGCAAAAAGTTAAAGAACGCATGAATCAACATGAATCAGACGTCACCAACAATCGGATAGCAAGGAGTGCCTTGGCCAAGCATGCTACCACTTACAAAGATAATTTCAATTTTGAAAAGGTTCAAATACTCGAACGTGAGAAATTCTACCGAAAATGATTTAAGAAGAAATACACATAAAAGATTGTAAAAATTGTGTAAATTCTAAAAGTATAGAATCAAAAAATGTTAGTGATATTTATATGAACCTTTTTACTTTCATAATTTTCTTAAAATATCTTAAAATATCCAAAATATCTAAACTACCTATCTGTTTGTAAAATTGGAATCACCCTGTATACGATCCACTAACTGAAGCCTGTCAATTTCATATGGAAAAGTTTGACATTTCCTTCACTTCAAATAATTGTTTACGTTTTGCTGATCAAGTTTGCTTAAGATTTTCGCCTTTTATTTATTTAATTATAATAATTTTACGTATCAATGCTAGCTATTTACATAATTTTTATTAAAAAATATTATTTATATGGCTGTTGTTGAGAAAGTATCTTTACAGACACAGTCGATATTACTTATACAGTAAGTGCTAACATTATAATTTTTTTTTTCAAGTGAAAATTGATATGTATATATGTATGTATAAATGTTATAATTATGAATCCACTCTCCTGTTCCAGGCCCTGAAGAAGATTCTAACCAGAATCGAAACGTCGGCAAATATTAAATAAACATCGACTAAAAACAAAGACTGCATTTGGCTTTTATTATTATTAAACAATATCTAGCAGTCGGTAGCCTCCACCATAATAAAAGCTCGTGGGCTGTTATGCGCGACCATAACTTTATTTATTTTATTTATTTATTTTTAAAAGAAACTGGCACCTAAATCCATTTGGATATTATTAGGCTTGGCACTTAGATTGCATTTTCCTAAAAATATTGAATTTTGATTTTTTGGCACTTAGACCCTTTAGACTTACAACCCTTCATATTGTGCCACCAGCTAGACAAAAGAAAATATTATATAAGGCAGGGTTCAGTCGATTCGAGTTAAACGATAAAGATTTTTTTCATCGATATACATAGATTCCACAGAGAAACAGCAACATTTATCATCAATCTGCTAATTTCTGTAATTGCAAGAAAACTACCATAACAGCTTCAACACTTTGTTGAATTCCCATTCACAAGTCATTAACTTCATTTCGAAGTCCTTTTTTTTTCATCTATAAAAGTTTGATGTGTCTACTACCCTGATTCATCTAAAATTAAATGAACGATTTTGTATTTATTTTTGTCTGGCACGGGTGATAACGAGCATAGGCCAAGACAAACACAAGACAAAGAGAGAAAGAGAGAACAGAAGAGAGACCAACATATCGCACCTCCGGTGTAATATCGACAAAATTGCAGTTTTTTTCTGAAATTGAGTTAAAAACGGCATAATTTCCCAAATGTCAAGTTTTATATGTGGTAAAATCGGCTGAATATTTTTGGGACTCTTGAAGTCGATCCTGTAGGCCTATTTTAGGGTGTTTTTGCATTTTGAATAAGCAAGCAAACTTTAAACGCGATTCCTCAACATTTCAGAAAATTGCATTTACGTCGTTATTACACCGGAGGTGCGATGATGTGTCAAAAGTCAGTAGCTGCATGTTTTGTTGTTGTACGATCCACCATCTAACCAGTAACCACGTGCAGTAATGCTTGATTTCGCTGATCAATAGGAAAGCGATGCTTTATCTATGTCATAATTTGAAGTATAATTGTAGTAGATTTTTGCATTAAGCTATTACTAGCTAAACACAGCTAAAACATTGTTTAAGAATAGCAGCTGTGTTTATCTAAAGAAGTCAGCTTAACCTGTAGGATAGTAAATCATAACTTTAGTTAACATCTATGAATAGGGCCGATAGTGTGTATGCTGGATTTTTAATAATTTTATTATTAATCTTAACAAATTAAAATATAAAACATAAGTAAAGGAAAAAGAATTCGCACATGTAGTTCAAAAGTGACACAACTCAAAAATCTTAGTTTTTCAGAAAAGGCGAAAAACGATATTGTTAGACTAGAAACGATTTAACTACAAATTGAACTATGTTGACAAAAGCAAATAGAGTATGAATCACAATGGAAATAATATTTGCGTTAATCTTTTAATGTTAATGTTAATGTTTTTAGAGTTATGACAGTTTTGACGATCATTGGTGCGTTCGTTTAATGGATTTGTGTAACAATTGTCAACAATTTTTTACTTTTGACGTTCGTAAATTCCGAAATTGTGACAAAGTGTAACATTCGCGTCGTTCGTTTATGCACAATAAAGTTACATTCTGGAACAATATCCAACTCATCTCCAAGAAATGAGTTGAGAATGTTGATCTGTCAAAAGCGAGAAAAAAAAAAAAAAAAAAAAGGAAATTTTACATTTGACAAGAAGTGTGATCCACAAAAGATTCTGAGAACGAGGATGACAACCAGGGCGATGGGAGCTCGGATTCACAAAATTCAACCTCATCTAAAGTTGTTAGTACCTAAATAATAATAAAAATTATTTTCCAGCTTTATTTTCATACCATTGCTACGAACTTTCAGGTAATTCCTCCTCCCAAACCACCAACTCCAGTTGCAACCCCTCAATCGTCTCAGATGATGACGAGACCGAAAGCGAAGAGGAAAACGTTGTCGAAGCTAACTTGCCAAAAGACACTAATGATAAGAAAACAACTCCAGCCAATGAAGTGAAAAAAATGGATAATGATACCGAAGAGTTCAGCGTTGGAAAATCTCCAAAAAAGGAATCCAAAGACGATAAATACGCTCACTATGGTTTCTCATTGCCTCCGGAGCCTAAAGGCAAACCAACCGTAGAATTGGTTGATAAGATACAACATCTGTACGATAAGATGGAAACAAGTAACATGGGCATGAATCGGATAATCCAAGAGCGGAAAGACTCGAAATCCTAGCATTTATGAGAAACTCATTTCGTTCTGCGACATCAATGAATTCGGAACGAACTATTCGCCAGAAATGTATGATCCCTTGCAATGGGGTCAGGAAAGTTTCTACGAGGAACTGGCCAAAGCGCAGAAAGTTGAAATGACGAAGAGGCAGAAGTAGAAGAAGGATAGCGATAAGATTGAACAAGCCACAGCAGCAGCGAGGAATGTCGAGGAGGAAGCTAAAAAGAGGTGAGTTTGTTTTTTGTCACATTGTTTAGTAAAGTTGGTGCTATTTTTTTGCTTATTTTGCTTAGAAAATCAAAATGGGATCAACCGGCCGCTGTCAAAACAGCACCACCAGCTGGAGCAGGAATATGAAGTAGCCCGACTAGTTACATACACTATGCGGGGAGTTGGACTTCGTTTTGGCTCCCAATTGAGGCAGTATTAGATAATAAGTTGTTAAAAATCAATAATGTAAGGAATTAACCTAGAATAGTGTCAAATTAAATAAAAAAAGACTTCGTTTGTGTTCTTAAACTCACAAATACAAAGTATTGTTTTTTCTTTTTTTATTTCTTACGGATTTACATTGCATACAGTTAAGATATCAAAAATAAAGAGGATTTATAAAAAAAAAAATGTTTGTAAATCTAGATAACAGAAGATAGCGTCCCCTCGACTAAGCTCTCATCGGGTTCGATCTTTGGCGCCAGGTAGTAGCGGATGTGTCCCAAATCGGGAATACGATATTCAACTACAAGGGGAACATCTGCTGACATCGACAGCTACACTTGGTTTGTCAAAGGAGTCGCCTTTGTGAATGCGTTCAGGTAGCGGCAAGCAAATGTAAGCGTTACTGGTTCCTGCATTTCAATAGTGACGGCATCTTCTTCCTTGTCAACATTTGATGTTTGTGCCAACTTGACGTTAGCTGATCCAACATCGCCTGAAGCTGAGAATTTGACACCTTCTTTGGTGCAGCAGATGACCACAGATTCACCGAATTGCGCCAAATCTCTGCAAATGCGAGCAAATTCCATTGAAGGCATTCGCACCACACAACTGTATTCAGTTTTTGGAATTCCCAACTGCTCCTGATCTAGATTCATCAGTTTCATCTCATAGTCGAAAAACTGTTCTTGATTCTGTGATTCGAACATAAAAGTGACTATGTCGGCGTTGTCCTCAGCCTTAACCGTTTCGTTGTCCTCATTGTTTGCACATTTAAGGATTTTAGCCATGCTGGCGAGATTCATTCCCATTGAGATGTTTCGGTCACAGCGATATTTATCAAAACCATCTGAGCGAAGACTAAGAGACACTAAGGAGACGTGGAAATTGTCCATCGCTTGCAGCTGAGGTGAAATACTTTTTATTAAAAACACAATTGAAGTAACTCATGAACTTACTTGAATTCCAGAATCAGTGCATTCGAAAGTTCTTTCATTTAGGAGATCCTTGATGGCATCAAGGACTTTCTTCAGTGTGATAGCAGAAAGGAGGCGTGCTTCGAACATTTTTGTTGCATAAAGTTACAAAATAAAAACTTGAGGACAGATATAAATAAAGGCACTTTATCCTTTTGAACATTTTGTTAATTAAAGTAAACTGTGGTTTATTAGCTTATAATTGTTTGAGATCAAGACAACTTTTTTGTTGAAAACTATTTCACAAAATTAAAAAATTAAAACATCTCGAAAAACGTGAGCTACATGTGATTTTGGTCGAACTCAAGTGAGATGTTTTGCTTTTTTTATTATTAAATTTCATTTGACAGAGCAACAGAAGTCGTTCTTAAATGAAATTGTTACAATCTTAACAATTTCTAACATGACACTTCAACACTTATTTTTGACATACCAACAATGTGGAGAAAACGAACGCACCACATTTCTTTCCAACAGGAATGTACTATTTTGAGTTCTGCCACTCAACTCAAAATAAAACAGAGTATTCATATTTACCTCAGTCAACTAAAGTGGCTTAACTCAAAATAACATACAAAAATTTTCACCTAGGAATCAACAAAAGTGTCTCAACTCAAATTAACGCACTGAAATTTTAAAGTTTTAAACACCATAAATGACACAACTCAAAATAAGTCACTTTTGATTTCACTTGGCCTTGGCACACCTGTTTGCTGCGAGGACCAGGTAACAACTGAAAATGTGTCATTTTTGTCGAAGGTAGTTTGACCTCATTTGAAACATTTAAAACGACATAGTGTCATCTGGAGGAAAAAATATTGAATCTAGGTAAATGCACCTTTAATAAATATGTTGGGTAGAAGTCTATGGAACTTTTTTGATAATAACTCATTTTTTGCTTTTTTTGAGTTGTGTCACTTTTGAACTACATGTGCGAATTGTTAATTCATAAATATGTTATATAAATTAGTTGACCCATTCAGTCCGTAGAATCTAGTGCAGAAGAATAATGACATCGGAATCAGAGGCGCATCATAACAAATAGACCTAAGCAAAAGCATTTGATATTTATGCAAAAAATTCGCGAGAATTTTATGCTATTATTTTTTGCATTAATATCAAACGCTTTTGCTTAGGTCTGTTTATTTATCCAGGCAAAACAAAAAATGTTGTTAACGAAAAAGTTTTGCAATAGTTTATGTTAAAACATAACATAATATAAAAAGAAGAATTAATAAAATAAATAAAAAAAGAGTGTGTATTTAAAACGAGTGTGTTTTTCCTTCTAATATTGATGTGATCTTCTTAGCGAAGCAGGCACAGGGTCAGTTAGCGTAATATTTTTTGCAAGGCATAGGCGTATAGATAAAAGAAAAAAAGTTTTAAAACATCTCATTGTGTTATTGTGTTTAATAGGTTTCACGTACATCAATGCTTGAGGGATGTTGTTTTTGACAAGCTGCTATAAACAGGTATTCAATTAATTTTTTTAGTATAATACACTCGGGCGTATGCGTACTTTTCTCAGTTTATTAAATAAAAAAAAAAAAAAAAAAAAGATCCATGTTCTTATATATACAATTTATCTATCATCGTTCATATCACCGCGCTATCTGCTCGGAAGGGCAGAACAACGTCTGACGGGACAGCGAGTAGAATTATATATACAAAGGTCAGTATTGAATTTGGTAACTGCATATGAAAGCGTTATTTTTTCAAAATGTGTGTACTTTTATAGGTATTGTGCAAAAGAAATATTGCTCACAGCTGAATTTGTCTTTTAATTCATAGATACTGATTAAAATTTTGTTGTTTTACTTGGTAAGTTTTCAAAACGCAATTTTGAATATCTAAAGAAAACCTGCCAAGTAAAACAACAAAATTTGAATCAGTATGTATTAAATAACAAATTGCTTTCATAACCAAAGGTTGATTCCATATTGCTGCACTTAAAATATTAATTTAATAATAAGTATACTGAGTCTTAGAAACTTGGTACACTTTTAGATCTCATTCCTTTTTTTGGCTGACTTGTTACGCATAGCGTTTTGGTACATAGAAGAACTTGGTTTTTTTCATTTATGTTTTTGGTGTGATCCACATTTCTTGACTCATTTTGAGTGGACTTAAAGAATGAGGAGGAAACACTCAGAGAATTTAAAAAAATGGTAGGAGTCAGAAATACTTTGATGGATTTTGGTGGCCTTGAAGATGAAATGTGTAAAAATGTTCATATTTTATTCGGCAGTCTTGGTTACCAATAATTAAAATGTTCCAAAAACATTAAAAAATTAATAAGCTAAGTAACGGAAATATTTGATTTGTGGTGCAGTTTGATACGTTTATTCCCTAAAATATTTTACGTTTGTATACGTTTTTGAGTTTAATATTGTGATATAAAACTCAAATTAATTTGACTGGCTGTAAAGTTTTGGTCATTTGTGTAAGATTGTGTACATAAAATGTGTTAAATCTTGAATGCTTACCCAAGGCGCCATGCCAGCTAAAAATGCTACATTATTGGAGATTTAAATGTAGAGAATTTTAAATCTTTTGGAATCTTCTTGAAAGTACTGGGGTTTCGAGGATAATTAATATTTGAGAGCTTTAAGTTTAGTTTTGTTATATGTTTGGTTTTTGTCTATACTGCAGTAATTTTGCTGTAATAATTCTGACCAATTCTGTACTTGAGCATTATGAATTATGAAAGCTCTAAAAGTTTTAAAAGCATCTTGAATATTCTGAATAGTTCGAGTATTAGATTCTTCGAGAACCTTTTTACTAGTATAAACACGCATTGTATTTAAAATCTATAGAATTTTCAAAAAGCGGAACGTTTTGTGCACCATCTATGGACGACGTTCACAAGCTTTGATTGGAGAGTAATTATAGTGGTTTTTGTCTAAACTGCTATGGAAAGCAAAAACAACAATAGAAGACATTTGATGCAAAGTAGATAAGACAACTAGCGCCGCCATTGACGACGATCAGAACTAAAATAAAATGTTCCATGAAATTACTATAAAAATGTATATACAATGAAACAGGACATCTCAAACTGAAACACCACAGTTTAATTTTAACTGTGGTGACGATTATATGGTTAATAATTAGTGGTGCTTATATTAATAAATAAATAAAGATTTTGAACTTTGATAAAAGTGAGTCTCATTTAAAGAGATAGAAGTGGTGATTTTTAAGTAAAAGGAAATGAGTTTTATTTTCGAACCTAAGATTGAAAACATTACGGTGGTATCAGAAGTGAAATAAAACTTAAATACGCAATGTGTTGGTACAAATAAAAGTGAAAAGTGATAACGTGACTTGACTATGGGTAAACTTGTAAATACTCTCAACTTGAGTGAACTTAAAGAAGTGTTGGAGAAACAAGTTGAACTATAAGGCTGCAAGAAAATAGACAGAAAAAAACGAAAATCCGGACACATTCCTCGTGGATGTTGAAATTGAAGAGGAACAAGAGCATGTAAGTAATAGTTCCGACTTGTCCAATGTGATGGCTCTTCTTCTTGAGCGTTTTCAAGAGTAAGGAAATGAAATCCTAAACCGCTTTGAAAACCAAGAGCAGAATCTTGAAGACCAGAAAAACCTCCTCGAAGGTAAGATCTCTGAATTTGAAAGCAAGTTCGTTGCTGCTGAATAGCTCTTCGACAGCATGAAACAGCAAATATTAACTGTAGACGCAAAAGTTCCAATACAAATTTGACAATATGGCAAGGAATTGGACAAGGTAAGAAAAATCAAAACCGGGGAAAGTTCTGGGGACTGCATGCGAAAAAAGGAAATGCATCCGCCAACCTTTGATGGACAAATTTCTTGGTCGGTCTACAAGAGACAATTAGAAGCAGCTGCGACAACAAATGGCTGGGACAACGAAGAAAAGTTGCTGCAGAACCACTGCAAACAATACCAGCAGAGTAACATGGCAACTTCAGTGCTCTTGATCTGGCCATTGAACAACGCTTTGGAGATGGCCATATGCAAGAAGTTTTCAGGGTACAATTGAATACCAGGGTTCAGAAAAGAGGTGAGCATCTTCAACAGCTCCATCAGATATCGAATGCTTTGCTCATCTGGAATATCCAACGGCGGATGAGGAAATTATTAACCAACTTGCGGCTGAAGCATTTGTCCGTGGCTTAGCTGATATGAACTAACAGCGAGCAGTACGAACAGCTGGAAAACGGACGCTTCCTGAAGCATTAGCGTTAGCCCTCACGGTGGAAGCAGCAGAACGTGCTTCTCAAAGCCTTCATCGGGTAAGAGAAGTAACTGTAAAGGAGTGCACTTGCCAGAGAAGAACAGCCAAGAAGAGACTCATAAATCCCTTGCTGGAACTGTTTCCCACCCGAGAAACGAGTAAGATCCAACGCCACGGGACAGAAGCTGGTTCCGGGTATCGATAGCCCCAGAACAACGCTCTAGGTCTCGCAGACTAAACGAGACAGTAAAAGCCTGACAGTGAAAGCAGCTATAAGCGACAAGAAATATGTGGCAACTGTTGTTTTCGCATAAATTCCTGCAGATATTTCCGATGAGTGCATCATCGGAAGCGACTTCATGAAAGCACATGGAGTATTTCTGGATATCGGTACCCAAGTCATAAAGTATAGAAATGTCGGGATTTCGATGATCTATTGCAACAAAAACTCGTCAACAGTGAGAACTGTCATCAAACAGGATCTACAACTGCCTCTCACTTCAGAAGTCCTTGTTTGGACAAAATTAGAAGGTGATTTTAAGAAACATCGATTACTTTTTGTAGAACCGGACTCTGAACAACGTTAGCAAAACTACATAGGGGGAAAAACGCTTGTCGCACATCAGAACAACAATGTGCCTGTAAGAATATTGAACATCAAACCTTATGAAGTCAACCTTAAAGCAGGAGAAGTTATTGGACAATGTGGTCCAGTGGCAGAAATAACTAGAATCACTGATAAAGAAGTACGAAATCATGTAGAAGTCAACTCTTTCAGCTCCAAAATTCTCAAATCCTGCGATCTATGTCAACAGCAACAACAGGTTGCTGAAAGCCTTATTCACGAGTTTGCTGATATTTTCGCATCAAAGAAGAAACCATATGAAAGAACACAATTGGTGCAACACCTCATCGATACTGGTGATGCAAAGCCAATCCGTCAACCAGCAAGGCGCCTCCTACTAGCCAAACAGGCAGAGGTGACGGAAATCATCTCGATGAAGCAGAAAGAAGGTTTGGCCTAGAATTCCAAAATCCCTTGGGCATCACCAGTGGTCCTTGGCAAAGAGAAGGATGGAAGCACCCGGTTCTTCTGGATAACCGAAGGCTGAACGATGTCACAATAAAAGACAGCTTTCCTCTGCCCAGGATCAGCGACACTCTGGATGCAATGGCAAGAGCTCTATGGTTTTCAACCTTGGACCTAAAAAGTGGATACTTACTTACTTACTTATGTTGGCGCCACTGGAGCGTGGTACTCCAAGGCCTTGCTGAGAATACCCCTCCAGCCGGCTCGATCTCTAGCCTGCTGACTCCAATTTCATACTCCAAGTTGACGGATGTCTCCCTCTGCCTGGTCACTCCATCGAAGATGAGGTCTACCTTGGCTTCTGACTCCCTCGGGTTTGGCGTTGAAGATTTTACGAGCTGGAGCGTCGATGTCCATTCGCTCTACATGGCCCAGCCATCTTAGTCTTTGGATTCGAATTTTTCTGGCTAGGCTTATGTCGCTGTACAGTTCGTACAGTTCATTGTTATATCTTCTTCTCCAAACGTTGTTTTCGCGATTTACGCAGACAGGACCATAGATCGTACGCAGAACTTTTCTCTCGAAGACTCCAAGTGAATTTTCATCCGATTGGGAGAGGGTCCATGCTTCCGCACCATACAGCAGGACCGGGATGATGAGTGTTTTATACAGTGTCACCTTGGTTCTTCTCGATAGGGCTTAACTCCTCAATTGCTTACTCAGCCCAAAGAAACAGCGATTAGCAAGAGTTAGTCTGCGTTTGATTTCAGCGCTGATGTTGTTGCCTGTGTTTACAGCAGTGCCCAGGTAGACAAATTCACTGACTACCTCGAAGTTATACCTATCAATGGTTACGTTCTGACCAAGTCGGTGGTGGGATTGGACTTTTGTTGATGAAAGCATATACTTCGTCTTGTCCTCGTTTATTTGCAGCCCCATTCTGCTTGCTGCTGACTCCATAGTAGTGAAAGCACCGGTTACTGCTCGCTCTGTTCTTCCTATCACGTCTATGTCGTCAGCAAACCCAAGTAATTGTGTCGATCTATTGAAAATGGTACCTGATGTGCTGGCATGGGTGCTCCGTATTACATTTTCAAGTACAATATTAAAACAGCTGCATGACAGTGCGTCACCTTGTCTTAGCCCTCTGGTGGTTTCGAAGGTTTCAGTAGAGTCTCTACCAACTTGGACGGAACAGCGAGCATTCCAACGTCATCCTGATAAGGCGAATCAGTTTAGCAGGGATTCTAAGGTTAGACATGGCACGATACAGTTCAACTCTATTAACACTGTCGTAGGCGGCTTTAAAATCGACGAACAGGTGGTGGGTGTCGATGTTATACTCTTGGGTTTTCTCCAGGATCTGGCGTAATGTGAATATTTGGTCGGTGCTAGATTTTCCAGGTCTGAAGCCGCATTGGTAAAGACCTATCAGGTCGTCAGCAAACGGCTTGAGACGTTCACATAAAACGCTGGACAGGATCTTATAGGCGATGTTTAAAAGGCTTATGCCTCTATAATTGGCGCAGAGGAGGCGGTCTCCTTTTTTGTGAATCGGGCAGATGGTACTGAGATTCCACTCATCAGGCATACTTTCCTCTGACCATATTTTGCAGATGAGTTGGTGTATGCTCCTGACCAGGTCATCTCCAGCGTGTTTATAAAGCTCCGCTTGAAGGCCATCACATCCAGCTGCCTTATTCATCTTTAGTCTGGTGATGGCTACTTTGATTTCATTTTGGTCGGGCGGGTGTAGTTCGTGGTCGTCATCTAGATTAACTGGAACAAGTTGATCTTGGGTGGGATCTTGGCTGTCATCGTCATTTAGCAACCGGTTAAATTAGTCTCTCCAGATGGCTAACATCGCCTGCGTTCCCACTATGGTATTTCCATCCTGATCTTTGCAGGGCCCAGGGCGGCTTGTGAAACCGGATGTAGACTGTTTCACCTTTTTATAGAAGTTTCGTATCTCTTTTCTGCAAAAACATCTCTGCATCTCCTCGATTTCGCGTTGCTGGTGTTCTTTTTTCTTTCTCCTGAGTAGACGTTTCTGAACTTTCCTTCGCTCAACATAGAGATTTCTGGATGCTCTAGTATCTCTTTGGCTTTGTGTGCCTGAGCACATTCGGAGTCGAACCAGGGGTTTCTGGGGGGTGGATGTGAGAAGCCCAATACCTCTGACGCAGCACTTCTTATGGTATGGCTTGTTGACATAGCTGCCATTGGTCTTCCGGGTTCATGTCATCAGTCGAAGGATTTCTCGCAAGCTCAAGGGATACGCGGTCGGCATAGGCAGCGGCGGTCTCTTCCGATTGAAGACGTCCAACATTGAATTTTCTAGGTGTAGTCGGTGTTCGCCTAAGAACTTCCATGGAGATCCGTACCCTAAGTTTTGCACCGACTAGGTAGTGGTCCGAATCGATGTTTGCTCCTCGGAATGTACGGACATTCATAATGCTGGAGGAGTGTCTTCCATCAATCACAACATGGTCGATTTGGTTGCAGGTTCGACCATCTGGGGATCGGCATGTGCCCTTGTGGATGTCGGGACGTGGGAATCGCGTGCTGCTCAGCACCATATTTTTTCCCGCTGCAAAATCGATGAGCCTGAGTCCGTTGTCGGAGGTGGTATCGTGCAGGCTGTGTTTTCCGATCGTCATACCAAAGATGTCTACTGGCAGTGGAAAGTGGATACTGGCAGGTGAAAATTTGCCCAGAAGATCGGGAGAAAACCGCATTTTCCACAGGTAATGGTCTATGGCAATTGAAAGTTATGCCCTTTGGCCTGTGCAATGCTCCGTCAACGTTTGAGCGTTTGATCAAATGCGTTATACGTAGGCTTACTTTTAAAACCTGGCTGGTTTACTTGGACGATGTCATCGTTTTTGGGAAAACATTTGACGAACACTGCAGGAACTCGAGAGAGAAGTTTGCCGGAGGCTTCGAGAAGCTCATCTTAGGTTGAATCCAGACAAATTCACCTTTTTCAAGACCGAAGTGAAAAATTTAGAGCATATTGTCTCGTCTAAAGGGGTACAAACCGATCCAGAGAAAGTGGAAACTGTGAAGAACTAGCCAACTCCACAAGATAAACATCAGCTGAGAAGTTTTCTTGGGTAAGCTGCATATTACATATCGTGAAAGACTTTGCTGGAGTTGCGAAAAGCCTGCCCCAACTTACAGAGAAAGGAAAACAGTTCAAATGGTCAGGTGAGTGCGAGAAAAGCTTCCAGGAACTAAAAAAACGCCTCTGTAACGCTCCAGTTCTGGCATATGCTACTCCTGGGAAAGAGTTCATCATCGAAGCAGACGTCAGCAACGTCGGAATTGGGGCTGTTCTGTCGCAAGTTCATGATGGCGAAGAAAAGTTTGTAGCATATTACAGCAAAGTGCTCTCGAAGACAGAAAGGAATTACTGCGTGACCAGGAGGGAACTTCTATAGGGTGGGCCAAAAGAAGTAATCCATCCGTTGTTGTTTGGCTCTCGTATTTTTCTAGATGAAAAACATCGATTCTGTTTTTTTATTATGTTTATTTGAACCTTTAGAATTGTATTGGTCAAGTCGAGGAGATGATATGGGCCAAATGGGCGCCGTCACAATTGATTGCTCGTTTTATGCTATTTTTCATCACTTCAGCGAGAACTTCGGGCGACAGATTCTCGCACTCGTGTTGCATGTTGTCCTTGAGGGCTTCCAGAGTCTCGGTCTGGTTCACGTAAACACAGGCTTTCAAAAAACCCCACAAAAAAGTCTGAAACGGTAAAATCGGCCGATCTTGCAGGCCAGTGCAAATCGCCAAAACGAGAGATAAGGCGACCTGGGAACGCCGCCTTTATTATATCGGTTCATGTATCGCTCCATGGCTTGTTCACTTGTATTCCGCATCTGTCTAGTCCACAAACGTCAAAACAGATTTGACATTGGCGGCCATTTTAACTCTGGTTCTAGCTACAAAACATTTCCATAAGTACATTTATGGGCAGAAATTCCTCTTTAGAACAGACCATGGTGGCATTTGAACTTTAAAGATCCCTAAGGACAAGTAGCAAGGTGGATTGAGAGGTTGCAGACATAAAACTTTGAGATTCAACATCGAAAAGGAAAACTACACTCCAACGCAGATGCATTATACCGGCGATGGTGTAAATCAAACTGCAAGCATTGCTCACGTCAGGAAGAAAACTAGTCCCTAGCAGTTCAACGAGTGAGAACCGAGCCCATTATCGGTTGGAGTGGGTGTTGAACTATACCCTCTTAAGCGATACTCCTTCTGTTCCGGCAGATCCTTTGAGCGTAGAGGGAGCGGCACCTCTTTGTCTTTAGGGTCCCTGCCGGGCTTAGCATTGACGATATTTTGTAAGCTGGCTTCAATCCAATTATGTATGTGGTTGAGATTGAAGTTGGAACTTGAGAGGGATAGCTGTGTCTATCCTCCGCCTCCGCGTGGCAAACCGGGAACAATATGACTGGCAGGGATATTGTTGTAACTGAAAAAGGAGTGAGTATCTGCCACTATATTTCCTTTCCTTGAAGTATTGATTCCTTACTGGAAACGTATGCAAGGTAAACCTTGTATGTGGCTAAGAGAGGAAGGCTGGGTATGCGTATTTGGCTGTTTGCTTCTGCCTTGGCGGATGGTTGAGTGCGCATATCTAAGGCTGCCAGGCCTTGAGTATTGATGGTGCTCATCTGGAAGTGACCTCAAGGTTGCGAAGCTCCACCGGAAGCTTTATTCTGGTACCACGGGAGATAGTGCCCACCCAGGTGGCCGAGTTACCTGGGAGACTATCTATGAGGTAGGCCCCCTTGTGGGAGTATCTTGATGGTTGTGGTTTACTCCATAGCAGAAACATATGGCATTGGGTAATATTATCTATGGATTTTATTATTGGATGCAAGACGTGTTAGATAGACCTCGCCCCTCACCAAGGAGTGTGGACATGCCTCAACATGTTCCATAAAATTGGTACTATGATTCTACCGAGGGGTAGATCTTAGGGCTCTGGTCTAAGCCCAATTTGACTCTGCATGCGAGTTAGCTCGTCGTGAAATTAAGACTTAATTGTCAGGTGTTTACGTTAAGCTTATTTTCATCTTGTCGGTTGGAGTGGGTGTCTAACTATACCCTCTCAAGTGTTTTAAGCGCTTAGCCAAGGCTGCAAATACAAATCGCGATACTCCTTCTGTTGAACTATACCCTCTTAAGTGTTTTGAACGCTTAGCCAAGGCTGCAAATACGAATCGCGATACTCCTTCTGTTCCGGCAGAACCTTGGAGCGTAGAGGCTGTGTTAAACAGATCCACGCAGAATAAAATAAAAATGACCAACCGGTGAGAGTGCTTTACAATGACTAAAAAAGCTTTATTACAAGAAGTAATTATCTGATAATATAGTAAAATATAAAGTATATAATTTATGCAAAAGAATGAGTGGAGAATTAAGAAATACTATTAATAACTCAACACTCCCACTTTTATAAGTATTTCAATCATTAAATTAATTCAAAAAAAAAAAAAAAAAAAAAAAAGAAGTCAAACAATATTTAACTCTTCTTTCAAGTTCAATAAAGTAAATATACAAATGAAGATATACAAAAAAAATTACTTCAATTCACTTTTTTTAAAGTAAGTTATATTCATTAAAAATTTGAGACGAAAAAATCTGTCTTTCTGCAGTGGTTTCGTAAATATATCGCTTATTTGGTTGTTGGTATGAACGTATTCCAATTCAAACATACCACCAAGATATTTTTCGCGAATGAAATGGAAACGCACATCTATATGTTTCGTCCTTTTATGGAATTCAGGATTTCTGATAAGACGAATAGCTCCTTGGTTGTCGACATATAGAAATACTGGAATTTGTTGGTTTCGTAATAAATCTCTCAGGAGTTGTTTTATCCAGACCAACTCTTTGACTGCTTCGGACGCTGCGACATACTCCGACTCGGTTGTAGAGAGGGAGACACATTTATGTCGTTGAGATGACCAAGTGATGCAATTTGAGCCCAATAGAAATACGAACCCACTTGTAGAGCCCCGAGTGCTAACATCTCCAGCATAGTCCGCATCACTGTAACAACTCAAAGTAAAATTTAGTTTTGATTCAAAAAATATACCATGATTTAGGGTCCCTTTGACATATCTAAGAATGCGCTTCACCATGTTCACATGAACAACTGATGGTTTCTCCAGATAACGGCTAACACAGCCAACGGCAAACGCCAAATCTGGACGTGTCGCTACCATCAAAAACATTAAGCTGCCTGACGGTATGGGAACTTGAGCTCTTCCTTCCCTTGTTCGGTCATCTCTGCCGCATTGATTGAGGGATCAGCAGGAGTTGACACCACAGCTGCATCCATAAGATTAAACTATAAACTTGTCTACGATTCTTGCTGCAAACATTGACAGGCGAATATTTATAGAACCATCTTTGAATCGTCTTAATTCCAAACCTAGAAAGTGTTTGGCAGGAAAAACCTTGATTTCGAAGTAACTTTTTAAATAATCACAAAGGTTGATTATATCTTTCTTATCAGCCGCTGCCATTATACCATCATCGATATAAATTGCAAGAATTATCTTTTTCTCGTCCTTGTGACGTTAGAATCACCATCAATTTGTTTTAAACCAAACTCTCGTAACAATTTCGTAACTGTTTGGTTCCAGCACCTAGATGATTGTTTTAGACCATATAAGCTCTTTTGTAGCTGGCATACACGCCCACTTTCATCATCATATCCCCTTTGTTGTTTCACGTAAATTTCCTCGTCAATCCTTCCATTTGAGAACGCCGTTTTAATGTCGAAATGCATGATATGCAAATGTTTTGCTGCTGTGATACTCAATAATACCCTAACTGAAGAAAATTTTGCAACAGGACTAAATGTTTCCGAGTAATCGACCCCATATTGTTGACTTAAGCCACGTGCAACGAGCCTCGCTTTGAAACGAACATCCTCATTAGCTGTTGCGCACTTTTTCTGGAAGACCCACTTCGTATCTACCAACTTCCGATTTTTAGGTAGTGTAACCAGCTTTCATGTTGAATTTTTCTGAAGAGCCGAAATTTCTTCATCCATAGCTGCTCTCCACTTACTTGAATCAGGACAGCTTACAGCATCTTCAAAACTTAAAGGAGTGTCAGCTTCCGCAAGTAGGGCTAAGCTTTTTGCAGCAGTAAAATTCATGCTACCTGCTTCACGCTTCTTACTTCTTAGTCTGCCTCTGATACCAATTGATGTTCTTTTTGGGGTGGACGCACCTGGAGATCCTTCAGATTTTTCAGACTCTGATGAGTCTGATGGCTCTGGATGGATCCATAGCGTCAGAATAATCATAGACATCATCATCGTCATTAGCTTCATCATCTAAACTATCAATAATTGGTTCCTTGGATCTGTTGAAAACATCGTCTGAATCGTCGTCGATCGGAATTGGTTGCCCACTTTTGCCAGCTAACTCATCAACGCCACCTTCACCTGATTTTCGAGTCGTATCGTCGTGTTCTGCACGACCCTTGTTTAAAACGTCTACACTCAAAGACGGCTGCACGTTGTTTTCAGTTGAACCACCCGAAAAATCTGCATTTTCATCTACCCCCAGCTACTTTGAAAGATGTAAAATTTCCGTCTTGACCTGAAGTATTCTTATCAGAAGGAACATTGTTGAAGACAACATTGCGGGAGATTTCAATTTTATTTGTTTCTGGAATAAAGACCCGGAATCCCTTCACACCTTCCTGATAGCCAACAAAGTATCCTTTTTTTGATTTTGCGTCAAGCTTACGCCTTTTTTGGTGAGGTATATGAACAAACACCTCTGTACCAAAAAGTTTAAAATACTTAATGTAAGGTTTAGAATTAAACCATAGCTCGAATGGAGTTTTTCCTTGCACACTACTCGTACCAGTTCTATTTAAAACATAAACAGCTATATTAACCGCCTCAGCCCAAAGTTTGTAATCCAAATTCTTGGAGTGAATTATAGACCTAGCTGCCTCCATTATTGTTCTCATCTCCCTTTCAGCGGAACCATTTTGTTCGGGGGTGTAAGGAACAGTTGTCTGACGTTTAATGCATTTCGAAAGTAATACATTCTGAATATCTTGATTCTTAAACTCGAGCCCATTATCACTTCTCAAAACCTTAACACATTGGCCTGTTTCAATTTCAACTTCTTGCAGGAAAATTCTAAGAAATTTTGCCACCTCCGATTTTTCTTTCATAAGGTAAACCTTTCTAAAATGTAAAAAGCTATCCTTAAAAAGAAGAAAATATCGTGATCCTCCAATGGACTACTGCTGCATCGGACCGCAAACATCTGAGCTGACCAGTTCCAAAATAAACGTGGCTTTGTTCTGACTCAACATAAATGGTTCTCGATGTTGCTTGCCATACATACAACCTGGACAGAAGAATTCTGTGTTATCAGAAAACGGTATTTGAAGATCCTTTGATAAATGGCGTACTTGAGAAACGTGTTTTGATGCGCGAGTTTCTCATGCCAAAGTTGTAATGTGTTTTTTTCCTTTTTCGCTATATTTGCATTGACGTCATTACCCGTTATATAGCACGATTCCACTTTAATCAAAAGCTTAAAAAACTTTGAATCCCGTTCTCCCACTGCAAGTGTTGTCCCGTTCTTTAATAACTGGCATTTGGAATCGTCAGAAATAAACCGTAACCCCTTATCCAAAGCTGTACTCAATGAAAATAAGTTTACATGCATTTTTGGCACAAACAGCACGTCGGCCATATGATTCTGTTTCCAGATGTCATTGACGAAACAAAGCACATTGATGCTACCTTTGCCAACTGCACTGATCGTGGTTCCATTACCTATGCGAACGACAGCAGGTGTTTGAAATTCGATGTAATTAAGAAGCCACTCTCTCCTGTTGGTCATGTGATCGCTTGCCCCGGAATCTAAAAGCCACTCGTCCCGTTTTTTTATCTGTACCGCTGCCTCCGCCTCACAAATAAAAGCTTCCCCACGATTAAAGTTGGAATTTCTTTTAGATGACGCTTCTGGACAATCGCGTTTCCAGTGTCCACTTTTCTTACACAAAAAACATCTACCTGGCTTGGATTTCTGTCCCCCTTTGCTTTGCTTTTTCTCATTTTTGCCCTGAAACTTTCTGGCCATCAACGCATTACTAGAATCTATTCTGCTGCCTAAGTGATTTGAATTTGAATGAAAACGTGCTTCCTCCATAACTAACCTAGATGTTAAATTCTCAAGTGTTTGATTGGCCTTATCCGTAGATTCCCAGGCACTATAAAAGTGAGTGTACTTTTCAGGTAAAGTCAGTAAGATTTTAGTGATAATCATAGAGTCGGAGATTGTTTCACCAACATACGAAAGCTGTTGATATGGGTCGCCACATCATCTGCAGGATCCATAGAAAACATATAAAACCTCTGTTGAAGCATGTGAATACTTTCCTTAGACTTGGCTTCATATACCGTTTCTAGCTTCGACCACATGGCTCTTGCAGTAGTGCAGTTAATAATATGTAATAGCGAATGCGACGCCATTGAAGTAGAAATTATTTTCTGCGCTTTACTGTCCCCACGTTTCCATTCTGTTACAGCTGCCTCTAAATTTTCAGACTTTATCGCCCCTCCAACTACCGGAGAAACAGCTTCTCCGTTGACAAATTTGAGCAAGTCACTGGCGTTCAGCAAAATTTTGACTTGGAACTTTCAAAGATTCCACTGCTCTTGGCCAGCCAACTTCTCAATTTTTAAATCGTTATGAGCCATTTCAACGTAAAGCACTCCCCCTAATCCCTGCACAATATCTAAACAGGTTCTATCAAATGTTCTTTATTGTTTGAATTAACCTCTTAGTATTCTCCGTTCGACTTTAATTTTTTAATGTAGAACAAAAAAAAACGCGGTTTGAAGAACTTCTGAATTTTATGGTTCTGGGTCCATAACCTGTTAAACAGATCCACGCAGAATAAAAGAAAAATGACCAACCGCTGAGAGTGCTTTACAATGACTAAAAAAGCTTTATTACAAGCTCTCTTCTTCCTTAGGGTCCCTGCCGGGCTTAGCATTGTCGATATTTTGTAAGCTGGCTTCTATCCAATCATGAATGTGGTTGAGATTTAAGTTGGAACTTGAGAGGGAAGATAAACATCAGCTGAGAAGTTTCCTTGGGTTAGCTGCATATTACCGGCGATTCGTGAAAGACTTTGCTGGAGTTGCGAAAAGCGTGCACCAACTCACAGAGAAAGGAAAACAGTTCAAATGGTTAGGTGGGTACGAGAAAAGCTTCCAGGAACTAAAAAAACGCCTCTGTAACGTTCCAGTTCTGGGATATGCTACTCCTGGGAAAGAGTTCATCATCGAACACACACGTCAGCAACGTCGGAATTGGGGCTATTCTGTCGCAAGTTCATGATGGCTAAGAAAAGGTTGTAGCATATTACAGCAAAGTGCTCTCGAAGACAGAAAGGAACTACTGCGTGGGCCAAAAGAAGTCATCCATCCGTTGTTGTTTGGCTTTCATTTTTTTTCTAGATGAAAAACATCGAGTCTGTTTTTTTATTATGTTTATTTGAACCTTTAGAATTGTATTGGTCAAGTCGAGGAGATAATAAGGGCCAAATGGGCGCCGTCACAATTGATTGCTCGTTTTATGGTATTTTTCATCACTTCAGCGAGAACTTCGGGCGACAGATTCTCGCACTCGTGTTGCATGTTGTTTTTGAGGGCTTCCAGAGTCTCGGTCTCGTTCACGTAAACACAGGACTTCAAAAAACCCCACAACAAAGTCTGAAACGGTAAAATCGGGCGATCTTGCAGGCCAGTGCAAATCGCCAAAACGAGAGATCAGGCGACCTGGGAACGCCGCCTTCATTATATCGGTTCATGTATTGCTCCATGGCTTGTTCACTTGTATTCCGCATCTGTCTAGTCCACAAACGTCAAAACAGATTTGACATTGGCGGCCATTTTAACTCTGGTTCTAGCTACAAAACATTCCATAAGCACATTTATGGGCAGAAATTCCTCCTTAGAACAGACCATGGTGGCATTTGAACTTAAAAGATCCCGAAGGACAAGTAGCAAGGTGGATTGAGAGGTTGCAGACATACCACTATGAGATTCAGCATCGTAAATTAAAACTACACTCCAACGCAGATGCATTATACCGGCGATGGTGTAAATCGAACTGCAAGCATTGCTCACGTCAGGAAGAAAACTAGTTCCTAGCAATTCAACGAGTGAGAACCGACCCCATTGTTGGTTGGAGTGGGTGTTGAACTATACCCTCTTAAGTGTTTTGAACGCTTAGCCAAGGCTGTAAATACTAATAGCGATACTCCTTCTGTTCCGGCAGATCCTTGGAGCGTAGAGGGAGCGGCACTTCTTCGTCTTTATGGTCCCTGCCGGGCTTAGCATTGACCGAGTCACCTGGGAGACTATCTATGAGGTAGGCCCCCTTGTGGGAGTATCGTGGTGGTTGTGGTTTATTCCATAGCGGAAACATATGGCATTGGGTAATATTATCTACGGATTATATTACCGGATGCAAGAGGTGTTAGATAGACCTCGCCCCTCACCAAGGAGTGTGGACATGCCTCAACATGTTCCATAAAATTGGTACTATGAGTCTACCTTAGGGTAGAACTTGATTCTACCTTGGGGTGGAACTTGATTCTGCCTTGGGGTAGATCTTAGGGCCCTGGTATAGGCCTAATTGGACTCTGCATGCGAGTAAGCTCGTCATGAAATTAAGACTTAATTGTACGGTGTTCACGTTAAGCTTATTTTCATCTTGTCGGTTGGAGTGGGTGTTGAACTATACCCTCTTAAGTGTTTTGAACGCTTAGCCAAGGCTGCAAATATAAATAGCGATACTCCTTCTGTTCCGGCAGATCCTTGGAGCGTAGAGGGAGCGGCAGATCTTCGTCTTTAGGGTCCCCGCCGGGCTTAGCATTGACGATATTTTGTAAGCTGGCTTCAATCCAATCATGTATGTGGTTGAGATTGAAGTTGGAACTTGAGATGAGATGGATAGATGTGCCTATCCTCCGCCTCCGCGTGGCAACCCGGGAACAATATGACTGGCAGGGATATTGTTGTAACTGAAATAGGAGTGAGTATCTGCAGCTATATTTCCTTTCCTTGAAGTACTGATTCCTTACTGGAAAAGTATGCAAGGTAAAACTTGTATGCGGCTAAGAGAGGAAGGCTGGTTATGCGTATTTGGCTGTTTGCTTCTGACTTGGCGGATGGTTGAGTGCGCATATCTAAGGCTGCCAGGCCTTGAGTATTGATGGTGCTCATCTGGAAGTGACCTCACGGTTGCGAAGCTCCACCGGAAGCTTTATTCTGGTACCACGGGAGATAGTGCCCACCCAGGTGGCCGAGTCACCTGAATGACTATCTATGAGGTAGGCCCCCTAGTGGGGATATCGTGGTGTTTGTGGTTTACTCCAAGCGGACACATATGGTATTAGGTAATATTATCTACGGATTTTATTATTATATGCAAGAGGTGTTAGATAGACCTCGCTCCTCACCAAGGAGTGTGGACATGCCTCAACATGTTCCATAAAATTGGTTCTATGATTCTACCGAGGGGTAGATCTTAGGGTTCTGGTCTAAGCCCAATTTGACTCTGCATGCGAGTAAGCTCGTCGTGAAATTAAGACTTAATTGTCAGGTGTTCACGTTAAGCTCATTTTCATCTTATCGGTTGGAGTGGGTGTCTAACTATACCCTCTTAAGTGTTTTGAACGCTTAGCCAAGTCTGCAAATACAAATTGCGATACTCCTTCTGTTCCGGCAGATCCTTGGAGCGTAGAGGCTGCGGCACCTCTTCGTCCTTAGGGTCCCTGCCGGGCTTAGCATTGTATTGATAATTTGATTTGTAAGCTGGCTGCTATCCAATAATGAATGTGGTTGAGATTTAAGTATGAACTGGAGAGGGATAGATGTGCCTATCCTCCGTCTCCGAGTGGCAACCCGAGAACAATATGAATGGCAGGGAAATTGTTGTAAATGAAATAGGAGTGAGTATCTGCAGCTATATTTCCTTTCCTTGAAGTATTGATTCCTTACTGGAAACGTATGCAAGGTAAAACTTGTATGCGGCAAAGATAGGAAGGCTAGATGTGCGTATTTGGCTGTTTGCTTCAACCTTGGCAAATGGTTGAGTGCGCATATCTAAGGCTGCTAGGCCTTGAGTATTGATGATGCTCATCTGGAAGTGACCTTACGGTTGCGAGGCTCCACCGGAAACTTTATTCTGGCTGTTTATGAAATGACACAAGTTCTAAATTTCGATTAAATAACCGCCTAACCTTGGGTAGGGGGATAGTTATTTTATTTTTATTGATATATTGCAAGAGTAAAATAATAACAAAATGTTCAGTCTTCTTATACAAAAAAAAAGTGCGGAGCTTGGTAATTTGATTAATATAGCAAAATACCATTTCATCAAATTTTTAATTATTATTTGAAAGTAGGTTAATGCAGTCAGCATATTGTTATTGGTAGTGCATTGATGAGTATTATTTGGGTTCGTTTACCTTGGTACTACGCGAGATAGTGCCCACCCAGGTGGCCGAGTCACCTGAGAGACTATCTATGAGGTAGGCCCCCTTGTGGGAGTATCGTGGTGGCTGTGTTTACTCCAAGCGGACACATATGGTATTAGGTAATATTATCAACGGATTTTATTATTGAATGCAAGAGGTGTTAGATAGACTTCGCATCTTACCAAGGAGTGTGGACATGCCTCAACATGTTCCATAAAATTGGTACTAAAATTCTATCGAGGGGTACATCTTAGGGCTCTGGTCTAAGCCCAATTTGACTCTGAATGCGAGTGGGCTCGTCGTGAAATTAAGACTTAATTGTCAGGCGTTCACGTTAAGCTTATTCTCATCCTGTCGGTTGGAGTAACGAGGAAATCAGGAATGCCCAAGAAGATTCAGACATTGAACCCATCCTTGCATGGAAAGAGCACGGGGAGAATCCAGAATGGGTTGACATTTCCGATAGAAGCCCGGTGTTAATAGCCTATTGAGCTCAGTGGAATTCCCTTCATGTACAAGAAGGAGTGTTCAAATGGAAATGGGAATCAGCAGATGGCAAATTCTACGTGATGCAGGTAGTTGTTCCTCTGTCCAAAGTCAACGAAAATCTTCGGGATGCATGATGGCGCTTCTGGACGCCATTTAGGCTTCAAAAAACGCTGGACAAGATCCGAGATCGCTTTTACTGGCTTTATGCAAAAGAAGACGTCGAAAGATGGGGCAGGAAATGTGACAATTGTGCTCCTACGAAAATAATTGGCAAGAAAGTTCAAATTGCTTTGCGCCAGTACAAAGGATTGCAATGGATATTACAGGTCCCTTACCGGAAACCAACGATGGAAACCGATATTTTCTTGTGATCATGCATTACTTCAGCAGGTGGCCTGAAGCGTTTGCCATTCCAAACCAAGAAGCAAAAATGGTTGTGCACTAATTGGATAAGTAGTTTTGGTGTACCTATGGAACTCTGTAGTGGTCCTTACCACACAAGAGGTTTAGCTACCATAAACGACCAAAGAAAATCCAACCAAGTGTAAACAAACCACTAGCGCATGTGTGAATGAACACAACTTAATACTCAAATAGTATTTTCCGAGCGCTACCCAAATTTCATAGTAAAAATCAGTTCAATGTTCTTTTAAAAACAAATCTAGACAATAATTCCGCCATTCCTTTTTTGATATTCCTGTTTCTTCCTCGAAAGACGTGAGACGTGCCTTTAAAATAATTATCACTCCCATCTTTTTTATAAAATAAAATTATGTTTTGAATATGTATTTTTAACTTAAAGTAAAGAAATAAAAAGTTCAGAGTAAAATTAATAAAGTGTTTGCTATCATTTGAAAGAATAAAATCCTCAAGATAGTGCTACCAAACAGCGAACTATATTGGTGACCCCGAGAGCACGCAGAGAAGAAAAAAAAAAAAATTTTTTTCTCGAGGTTATTTTTTTTTTTACAAAGGAGCAAACACGCTGTCGTATCACAAAGCCAGTCGGCAATAAAAACCATCGTTCTAAAACCACCACGTCCGCCACACCACCAATTGGCCATTTTACCAACTTCGACAATCCTGCCGCCCATCCAATTTTGTCGCGCCGCCACCATCACCGATCACATAGAGGCGACGCTCCAGACACGTTGCCCTCATAAGCATACAGTGCTCCAGTGGCATACCAGTGTGCAATGGTTGTTCACACTAACAACAATTATTGACACGGTTTGCGACACAAGATCGCCCTGCGTCCACGCCCATTTTTTTTTTTGGAACTTTACAAAGACTTCAATTATTTCCTGAAAACGACATAGTATATCGTATACCAGCATTCAGCAACTACTTGTCAACGCCAACAGCGCACTTCCAGTCACACACAACAGCGCCCAACCAGAAAAGCAGAAAGTTAAGTAGGCAACAAGAAAAGCAGCATCAAATATGAAGAGAATTTCCCAACAACATTTATAAAAATTTAAATTTATTATGTACAGGTGAGAGTGATTTTTCAATAGCACAGCACGTTCATAAAATTCATTTTTCATTTTCCCGTTATTTTTTATTGGCGCATATACATATAATTATACCGTTTTTCGATATCACACCGCCATTTTACTTTTGGTACCTAAAATTTTTCCCGCTTAATTTAAAAAAATTTAGAAGAACATTGTCATCCTGATTAAAATTATTTCATTATTCTAAAAAACTTATATTGCAATTATAACTTTCGTGTATGGTGTTAGCATAGGGTGTTAACATCATAATATAACAATAAAACATCATTTTAAAAAATTTATTACGTGGATTCAGCATGATTTTGGGTGTTCTTTGGTTGTTTTAGATAATTATTCTGGAGCTTGTGATTTATTTAATAATAAAAAAAAAAAAAAAAAAAAAAAACCATTTTAGCACACATTGTGATTCGCATTGTAATCCGTCGCGTTTTAAATTCTTTGGCGAAGTCTGCTTGTTCATTTGATGCTAGAAGTTAAACCGAAAATGACAAATCCCCAAGATAATTTAACAGAAGGGGGAATTACAAGTGGAAACAGCAATGCGAATCAGAATGTTAATTTGAATCAAGGCATCAATGCAAACCGGTCGGGTTTCCCCGAAGAAGTGAACTCAATACGAGTACGTCTTCCTACATTTTGGAATGCGAATCCGGTCACTTGGTTCATACAAGCTGAGGCACAATTTACTGTGCACAGGATAACCAGCTCAGAGACCAAATACTGTCTAACAGTAGCTTCGTTGCCTTCAGACACTTGCGATTCAGTTATAGATATCCTTTCCAACCCACCAGCAAACGACAAGTATGCATCACTAAAAGCTGCCTTAATTCAGAGACATTCAGTCTCGGAAACTAAACGTTTGGAATCACTAGTTGAAAAAGCAGACATTGGGGATCGCAAACCATCTGAGGTTTTCAGATCAATGAAGATGCTTGCAGGAACATCCTTTAACGATGAAATTATAAAAAATTTGTGGTTACGACGCTTACCTCAGCATATAAATATCGCTCTATTGTCTGTAGGGGAGAAGTCACTTGAAGAACTATCTTCATTAGCAGATAAGATTTATGAAGCATCTCAGGGAGCAAATATCTTTACTGTTTCCGCATCTCAAAGTTTCACTCCATCCAATAACAACAATAGAAACTTTGAAGATAGGTTAGCAAGAATAGAATCAAAAATTGAAGCGATTTCCTTGCGCGCTCGTTCAAATAGTAGACATCGACATAATTTCAAAAATAACCGTTCACACTCGCGCACGAATTCAAGGCCAACTTCCGACATTTGTTGGTACCATAGGCGTTATAAAAACAATGCGCGAAAGTGTGAGAAACCATGCAACTTCGAAAAAATAAAATTTCAAACTCCGTCAAATTCCCCAAACTAATTGAACCTGCTGTTGCAGCGGCAAACATGCAGAAGAGTTCCAGTCGCCGCCTCTTCATTAAAGATAGTAACAATAATTTGCTATTTCTCGTCGATACTGGCGCTGACCTTTCAGTTCTTCCTTTCAAACCAAACAAATTAATTTCAAAACAAAACTTCAATTCATTTTTCTTATTATCCGCCGCTAACGGCACTACTATTCCAACTTTTGGTTCGAAGCTTCTCAATGTTAACATAGGCCTAAGACGGAACCTCGTTCATACATTCATTCAAGCTGCAGTAAATCGACCCATTTTGGGAGCCGATTTTTTATCCAAATTTGGATTACTAGTTGACATGAAAAATAAAAGAATAATAGATCCGTTAACAAAAATACACGCCAACGCTTCGATTGTCTGGTCGGATGACCCAACTCCAATACAGTTTCAAATTAACGAAGAATATAACAAAATTTTAAAGAAATTCCCCACTTTAACTCAGGAACCAGATTATTTCGCTCCAATAAAACACCCCATAGTCCACCACATCGTTACCAAAGGACCTCTTCCAATCTCCCGTCCTAGACGCCTGGACGTTACGAGGCATAAGGCAGCTAAAGCTGAATTCGAGTACATGAATCAACTCGGCATTTGCCAGCCATCAGCTTCTCACACTTGCTCTCCTCTACACATGGTAAAAAAGAAAAACAATCAAGATTGGAGACCTTGCGGTGACTACCGTAGGCTTAACGCCGCCACAGTGCCTGATCGTCACCCAATCCGACACATTCAAGATTTTTCAATGAACGTGGAAGGTTCCACGTTTTTCTCCAAACTCGACATCGTTAGAGCATATCACCTTATCCCCGTAGCCCCTGAAGATGTTCATAAGACAGCCTTGACCACTCCTTTCGGGTTGTTTGAGTGGCTTCGAATGCCATTTGGTCTTCGAAATGCTGCACAAACATTTCAACGATTCATAAACACTGTTTGTTTCAATTTAGATTTTGTCTATGCTTACATCGACGATCTACTTATCGCCAGCAAAACTGAACAAGAACACACAAAACATTTAGAGATCCTTTTTAAAAGACTTGAGGAGTATGGAGTTAACATTAATCTTTCTAAATGTGTTTTCGGTGCTTCGAGTCTTGACTTCTTAAGTCACACCATTAGTAGAGAGGGAATCACGCCGTCCAAAGAGCGAGTCGAGGCGATCAATAGTTTTCCCACTCCAACATCAATTAAGCAAACCCAGAGATTCATTGGCATGATAAACTATTATCACCGATTTTTACCAAATCTCGCAGAAATCTTAGCACCACTTCATGAACACTTATCATCACTAAATAAAACGAAAAATCCGAAGAAAATATTTTCCTGGCCTCAACATGTTGACCAAGCTTTTAGAAATGCCAAAAGCGCCCTTTCACAAATCACACTCTTAGCACACCCCAAATCGCACGGGGATTTCAGCATCGCTACTGACGCTTCAGATAAAGCGGTAGGAGCGGTGTTGCAACAGAAGAGCAGTGAATCATGGCAACCATTGGCATTTTTTTCAAAGAAACTCTCGTTGGCTGAAATGAAGTATTCGGCGTTTGACCGCGAACTGCTGGCGATATATTTAGCCATAAAGCACTTCAGGTATTTCGTTGAAGGTCGGGAGATAACTATTTTCACCGACCACAAACCTCTCACGTTTGCACTCACCACTAAAACAGAACGTAGTCCGCGCCAAGCAAGGCATTTAGACTTCATTTCACAGTTCACTGCGAACATCCAACACATAAAAGGAAAAAACAACTCGGTAGCTGATGCACTTTCACGCATCGAAGAAAACGAGGTTGCGAGTTCGGTGGTCAAAGAAATAAATCAACTAGATTTGAAAACAATAAGCAAATTACAAAAAAATGATGAAGAATTACAGATACTATTAAATGAGAAAAACAAGAAAGAATTTTCGAAATATCATTTAAAAGAATTCGCTTTTCCAAATTTAAAAATTTATTGTGAGACTTCCACACTTAAAAACAGACCCTATATCCCGAAACCGCTTCGCCAGAACGTTTTCCAAATTCTTCATGGTCTTTCACATCCAAGCATTCGCGCGACTCGAAAGCTCATATCCGAACGCTACTTCTGGCATAACATGAATAAAGACTTGAACAATTGGTCAAGGTCATGTATTTCGTGCCAAAAGTCCAAGGTACACCGACACACAAAGTCACCCCAAGGTAAATTCGAAGTGCCATCAGGGCGTTTCGACCACATACATCTCGACTTGGTTGGTCCTCTGCCTTTATCCAACGGGTTTTCATACATTTTGACAGCCGTAGACAGATTTACACGTTGGCCAGAAGCTTATTCTTTGAAAGACACCACTGCACAAACAGTAGCAAAAACCTTTGTGGAAAATTTTATTTCCCGTTTTGGCACCCCTTTGAGGATAACAACGGACCAAGGTAGTCAATTTGAGTCCAAATTGTTCAGCGAGCTTTCCAACTTGCTCGGAGTACATAAAATTCACACTACACCTTATCACCCACAAGCCAACGGAATGGTCGAACGTTTCCACCGCCAGCTAAAAGCTTCATTGAGATCTCGGTGCAACACTATAAATTGGAGTTCAGAACTACCCATCATCCTTTTAGGCATTCGCTCTGCGATAAAGGAAGATTTAGGTTGCTCAGCCGCAGAAATGGTGTACGGACAAAATCTCAGACTACCAGGAGAAATTTTTGTCAGCGACAAAACTAATAATACCTCCCCAGAAACACTGATCGAGAATCTACGGAATATTATGCGAAATCTAATTCCAAAAGACACTCGTGAAAGCCGCTCCAATGTGTATGTACCCAAACATCTAAACGACTGCGAATACGTGTTTCTCAGAGTCGACAGATTAAGACCTGGTCTTACGCCACCTTATGAAGGCCCTTATAAGATAGTACGCAGAATGAGGAAGCACTTCATCATCGAAATAAAAAATAAAAACACTTCGATCTCAGTTGACAGGCTCAAACCTGCGCATAGTATTTTGGTTTCCGATGGACAAAAACAGGTGACAACTAAGAAAGTTTTCCTTGGGGGGAACTCGACTGGGGGAGGGTGATGTAGTGGTCCTTACCACACAAGAGGTTTAGCTACCATAAACGACCAAAGAAAATCCAACCAAGTGTAAACAAACCACTAGCGCATGTGTGAATGAACACAACTTAATACTCAAATAGTATTTTCCGAGCGCTACCCAAATTTCATAGTAAAAATCAGTTCAATGTTCTTTTAAAAACAAATCTAGACAATAATTCCGCCATTCCTTTTTTGATATTCCTGTTTCTTCCTCGAAAGACGTGAGACGTGCCTTTAAAATAATTATCACTCCCATCTTTTTTATAAAATAAAATTATGTTTTGAATATGTATTTTTAACTTAAAGTAAAGAAATAAAAAGTTCAGAGTAAAATTAATAAAGTGTTTGCTATCATTTGAAAGAATAAAATCCTCAAGATAGTGCTACCAAACAGCGAACTATAAACTCCATTCCGACCAAGGGAAAAACTTCGAGTCAAATATCTTCCAACAGGTGTGCTCGCTCCTTGACATTCATAAGAAAAGGACAACACCGCTGCATCCACAATCAGATGGGATGGTAGAACGTTTAAACAGAACGCTCGAGGAACACCTTTCCAAGTAGTGGAATACTTGCAACGAGACTAGGACCGTTGCTTTCCACTGTTCTTGAAGAGCTATCGGAGCGCAGTTCATAGTACTGCAGGCCATACTCCATGGGATATCTTGTTTGGTGAAGTGAAATTCGGATGCCCTCCAAATGAGCCATAAATCCAAGAAGAATATGTGGAAGATCACAAAAAGAGGCTCACGTACATTCATGAAAGGACCAGAACAAAGATCAAGGATGCCAGTGATCGCATGAAAACACATTATGATGCACACGCAAAGACGGCAGATTTTCAAGTGATGTGGTTTAACGTGTTCAGAGAGGTGTTAGAATAAAGATAAAACTTGTTCACAGGGTCCAACTACCATGGCCAGGAAAGTGATAGATTTGTTCGGGACGAACAATCTTAAGAGCAGGGCAATGTTATATGAATGGTTTCTGTCTCTACTACCGTAATTTTGCTGTAACAATTCTGACCAGTACTGTCGCTGTAATAATTCTGACCAGTACTGTACTTGAGCATTATGAAACTTGAAAGCTCTGAAAGCTTTAAAAGCATCTTGAATATTCTGAATTGTTCGAGTATTAAATTCTTAGAGAACCTTTCTACCATTCTAAATAGGACATCTCAAACTGAAACGCCACAGTTTGGTTTTAACCGTGGTGACGATTAAATGTTTAATAATTAGTGGTGCTAATATAAATAAATAAATAAAGTGTTTGAACTTGGATAAAAGTGAGTTTCATTTATAGAGATAGAAGTGGTGATTTAAAAGTGAAAGAAAATAAGTTTTAGTGTCGAACCTAAGACTACAAATATTACAGTATAATTTTTTTTGAAAACTTAAGACCTGTTATATCTAAGACTTTTAATTTTTATTTTTTAATCAAAAATAACCATATCTAGATAATATGATATATGTTATTCAAACTGACTCAAAAATGTATAATAAAATAAGTTTTTTACAAATCTACAGAGGTGGCGATGGCTGGGTGCTGTATGAATAGGGTAGACCCTGATTGGTATCAACATGGCGATGCCCAGCGTTGCAACTGTCTCATACGCATCAATTGTGCTTATTTTACCTCCAAGTGGTAGCCATCGGGTACTGGTCTTGTCCACCCGGACTTGACTTGCTGAACTTATAAGCGCGAGTGTTGATCACAGAAAAATAGCAACACTATAATTGCCTTGCCATAAAGCTCCTCTGTTTCTCTTGTTGGGTAGCAGTTTATTCTGTACGAACCCCTCAGAAAGCAAGCGAGCGGCGGATGAGCTTCCAATTAAGTGAACCAACGGCGACGCTTACAGACAATATGGTAGGCACCCCATTGAGCTACTTCGACATATTCGGAGCTCAGGTCTTTGGGTCCTTTCACTACTATTAGTCAGGGTAGTGAAGTAGAGAAGGTGGCGGATGAGCCCATATAGGACCAACGGTAGCTCTCACATCCCCGTAGTGGGTTACTGACTCTGGATTTCTCCAGCTCCTTTTGTCCAAGGAAAGCAGCATAGGGCCTGGTCCCCCAGGTTGGGGGTTGTGCGTCGGGGTAACTTCCCTACCACGTAAAAAACCTCTTGTTCCGAAACAACCAACTGCCTCGGATATGGATGACCCTACTGATGACAACCCTAGCAAACGAAACAAGGACAACGAATTTCGGTTCTGCACGTGGAATGTCCGGACCCTTAACAGACCACGTGCAGCCGAACAATTAGTGGAAGCCCTAGATGGTGTCAAAGCCGACATCACAGCCATCCAAGAAGTGCGATGGGATGGTGAAGGCACAAGGAGGATGAAAACTGTGACATCTACTACGGCAAGTGCTACAGGACAAGGAAACAGCGGCTATTTGGATGCGGATTTGTGATAAGAGGAAGGCTTAGGCAAGAAGTCTTGGGGTTTCGTGGCATTAGCGAACGCATTGTCACAATCCGCATTAAATCCAAATTCAGCAACATCTCGCTGATCTGCGTCCACGCCCCCACGGAGGAAAAAGATGACACGACCAAAGCAGAATTCTACGATCTTCTCGAGAAGACGTATGATGAATGCCCGAAGTACGACACTAAGTTTATTCTTGGTGACTTCAACGCCAAAATCGGAAAGGAGTGTAACTTTGGCTCGAAAGTCGGAAAGCATAGCCTGCACGACAACACTTCCGGTAACGGACACAGGCTAATCGACTTTGCTGCGGGGCGAAGTGTCATCTTAGCTAGCACATACTTCCCACACCTCAATATTCACAAGGGGACCTGGCGGTCTCCTGATCAAAATACCGTCAACCAAATTGATCACATTGCGATTGATAGCAGACATGCGTCCAGTGTCATGGGTGTCCGCACTTTCCGAGGGGCCAACATAGACTCGGACTACTACCTTGTTGTAGCTAAAGTGCGAATGCGGATCTCCACCAGACCGCAGAACCGAACATCCACTGTGAGAAAGTTTGATGTTGCTAAGTTACAATCTTTTCAGAAGAAAAAAAAGACAACTGGAAAAACGAATGGTTGAATCTATTGAAGGGTGCTACGGCAGAAGCCATGTTCGAAAGTTCTACCAAAGGGTAAAGCATTCGTTCAAGGGTTACAAAGCCCGAGCGAAAGCATGTAGAGACGAGATTGGGAATGTCGTTGTAGATACACAGTCGGTGCTGAGAATTTGGAAAGAACACTTCTGCAGACTGTTAAACGGCGAAGACAACCAACTAATCGCTGTCAGGCAGAATGATCCATTCGATTTGGATGATGATGAACAAAATTTCCGTCCTCCCGACCAAGAAGAAGTTCAGATAGCAATATCTAAACTAAAGTCCAACAAGGCTGCTGGAGCTGATGGCCTTACGGCTGAACTCTTCAAAGCAGTGGGAGATGACTTGGTAAGGAGCATACACCAACTCATCTGTACAATCTGGTCGGATGAAAGTATGCCTGACGAATGGAACCTCAGCATTGTGTGCCCTATCCACAAGAAAGGAGATACTCTAAGCTGCGCCAACTACAGAGGTATAAGTCTCCTAAATGTCGCCTATAAAATCTTGTCGGCCATTCTGTGTGAACGTCTGAACCCATTCGCACGTGAACTGATTGGCCCCTATCAGTGTGGTTTCAGACCCGGTAAGTCAACCGTCGACCAAATTTTCACACTTCGGCAGATTTTGGAAAAGACCCAAGAATTCCAGATCGATACTCACCACCTCTTTATCGATTTTAAAGTCGCCTATGACAGCGTAAACAGGAACGAGCTATACAGAGCCATGTCGCTTCTTGGCATCCCTGCCAAACTCGTTCGATTGTGCAGGATGACTATGGAGAACTCTCGCTGCTCCGTCAAGGTTGGTAAGAACACCACCGACTCATTTAATGTCGAGAAAGGCTTACGACAGGGTGACGCGCTGTTATGTAACCTCTTCAACATCATTCTTGAGGCAATCGTACGCAACTCGCATGTCAACACCAGCGGTACGATTTTTTTTAGATCCGTTCAATTACTTGGCTATGCTGATGATATTGACATTATTGGAAGAACGAAGCGCGCTGTCAGTGGAGCATTCGCAAGTATTGAAGTGGAAGCGGCTCGAATGGGTCTGGCTGTAAATGAAGATAAAACAAAGTATATGCTGTCCTCGGGTGAAGTAGATCATCACCGTAGGCTCGGACAAAGCGTCCCAATGGACAGATATAACTTTGAGGTTGTCAAGGACTTTGTCTATTTGGGTTTCACTATAACCTCTCAGAACAACATCAGTGAAGAGATCAGTCGAAGAATCACTCTTGCCAATCGCTGTTTCTTCGGGCTAAGAAGGCATCTTAGTAGTAAAGCCCTCTCTCAAAGGACCAAGGAGACACTATACAAGACCCTTATCATCCCAGTCCTGCTGTATGGGGCAGAAGCGTGGACACTGACACAATCGGATGAATACAGGCTGGGGTGCTTTGAGAGAAAGATTCTTCGGGTGATATTCGGGCCTGTATGTATCAATGGAGTATGGAGGAGAAGATTCAATGACGAACTGTACGGGCTATACAGCGACATTGACTTGGTTAAGACGCTGAAAATTCAGCGGCTTAGATGGATGGGTCATGTGGAGCGTATGGACGAAAACGCTCCTGCCCGACGAGTCTTCAATTCCAACCCAGAGGGCCGACGCAGTTTTGGAAGACCCCATCTAAGGTGGCGCGATCAAGTGGTAAACGACCTCAACCAACTTGGTGTGCGCAACTGGAGGCCACTGGCTAGGGACCGGCCTAGCTGGCGAGGATTGTTTGTTGAGGCCGTGGTCCACAATGGACTGTCTGCGCCACCTTAAGTAAGTAAGTAACTACAGAGGTGGCAACAATGCCTTGTACCTTGTACGTCTGATTATTAAATTCTTGAAGCAAGAGTTTTCTTCGTTTTAACGTCCTCAGCTGATATTAATGAATTGAATTTCTTATAAGTGAGTATATATGAGGAGGTTTGATGGGTGTGTGTGTGTGTGTGTGATAGATATGAAAGATGTTATGTAAATGTATGCATTTTTTTTTTTTTAAATTTCTTAATACAAACTCTATATACTGCATTTATAAATAAAATAAAATAAAATCAACCAAGTAGAAGACTCAGCACTAATAGTGGACTGTTGAATTATTGATTCAAAATAGCTTTTTATGGCCTTTAGTCCAACAAAAAATTGGCGTTTCATCCAGGAATCTCACTTTGGAATCATCAGTTGACATACAGTGAAAGAAACCTTGTCAATACGCAATTTTTAAATTTTTCTAGTACAACTTACATAGAATTTTTGACAAAACCCTAATGTGAACTATATCCAACAAGATTAAGATTTTAATCATTAAGAAGGAAGTTTAAGCCCGTGGCCTGGCTCAGAAGTAGTTTTTAAAAATTTTCTTAATACAAACTCTATATACTGCATTGATAAATAAAATAAAATAAAATCAACCAAGTAGAAGACTCAGCACTAATAGTGGACTGTTGAATTATTGATTCAAAATAGCTTTTTATGGCCTTTAGTCCAACAAAAAATTGGCGTTTCATCCAGGAATCTCACTTTGGAATCATCAGTTGACATACACTGAAAGAAACCTTGTCAATACGCAATTTTTAAATTTTTCTAGTACAACTTACATAGAATTTTTGACAAAACCCTAATGTGAACTATATCCAACAAGATTAAGATTTTAATCATTAAGAAGGAAGTTTAAGCCCGTGGCCTGGCTCAGAAGTAGTTTTTAAAAATTTTCTTAATACAAACTCTATATACTGCATTGATAAATAAAATAAAATAAAATCAACCAAGTAGAAGACTCAGCACTAATAGTGGACTATTGAATTATTGAATCCAAATTTCTTTTTATGGCCTTTAGTCCAACAAAAAATTGGCGTTTCATCCAGGAATCTCACTTTGGAATCATCAGATGACATACAGTGAAAGAAACCTTGTCAATACGCAATTTTTAAATTTTTCTAGTACAACTTACATAGAATTTTTGACAAAACCCTAATGTGAACTATATCCAACAAGATTAAGATTTTAATCATTAAGAAGGAAGTTTAAACCCGTGGCCTGGCTCAGAAGTAGTTTTTAAAAATTTTCTTAATACAAACTCTATATACTGCATTGATAAATAAAATAAAATAAAATCAACCAAGTAGAAGACTCAGCACTAATAGTGGACTGTTGAATTATTGATTCAAAATAGCTTTTTATGGCATTTTGGTTCTCATTTATTTTGTTTTGATTTTGCCTAATCACAAAATTTTAAAATAAATCTTTTTACTCAGAGCGGGAACTAAAATGCACGACTTGCTCATATTCTTTAAAATTGTTTGTGGGATAAGTATTTTTAAGAAAATTTTGCAAAATTATTTAGAACAGCCTTTAACTTTTTCTTATTACAAATTAATATACTTTTCGAAATAATATGTAGACATTTTGGAATATGTTTGAGTAAGTAGGTATGTGGCAGCGGCGAAATTTGAAGTTATTTTCTCCGGGGAAAATCATTTAAAAGAAAAAAAGTTCACTTGTTTTCAAATTATTTCAGAAGCTAAGAACTTTAAAAAAAATTATTATTTTGCAAACCAAGTTCTCGGCTTCTATATTTTCGTATTAATATGTGTGATTGCAATCTTACCCAATTTTTTTGACTTCTCCATTTTATATTGCTATGTGTGATTGTAATCTTAAATTTCTTTTATGCATAACGTTCTACCTAAGAGGTACCTAACCGAATATATAAAATATGTCGACACGACATACTTTTCATTTTTTTTAAATAAACAATTTTATTTCACAAAAACTCGGTTTCCAAGCAACCTGCAATTTTTTGTTCATTAATCTTATGATATGACATTCCTTATGAACATTTCTGTTATTGTTGTCACACTCTGTTTTATAGCAGCCTTCTCTTTCGCACAATTTCTGGAAACTCGATAACAGCGACCTATACTATACAGTGACCAACAATCGCGTGATTAAATACTCGTTCACGCCAGTACTATAACTATAAGGTCTATAGATAATCGTTAGGAAATAGCGCATACGGAAATATCGCCCAGACTGATTTGGAAATAACGCCCGGAAAAAAGCATGGCATCAGTTTGAACGTACAATCAGCAGATTTGTAGCTATGTGAATGCTTGACTGTATGAAACACCAATGTTGCCTCAACAGCATTACTTAATTTCTTGTTGGTATCACTTTTTCCAAAAAAAATTCGAAATACTCATTGTTTTGGGGTTTGGCGTCATTGAAATTGAATTTCGATGACGTTTAGATTGCAGGTGTCGTTTAACATCAGATTCTCCTCCATGAATTATTGCAAATTTGCAAATGCAAACTTTGCAAACTGCAAAATTTTGGGAGTTTTTATTTGGGCATATCCAATTGTACTTTTGTTCGTACAAATTGTTGTATTTCACTTTCCTTCTGCACTTTTTTCTTGGAAGGCTCATTTTTTTTAGAAACTGAGCAGCTAGCTACAACTGCATCGGATTCTGAGCTGTCGGTGGAGTTTTCGTCATGGTCACCAAGAGTTTGCATTTGCATATCAGATTCGGAGTTTGTGGAGGTGGAGCTCATTTTATTCAGCTAAATACCGATTACATTATATACATATTTAGGTATTAAATAATTAATGCTGTTAAAAAAAATCTCAATTACCTTTTAGGTGCGCTCAGAAAAACAAGAAACAAATCTACTCAGAAGCCAAAAAAGCGAAAGCCGACGAAATATGAAAAACAAACAGAAAATATTAGAAAGATTATGACATTTGTCATAACTTCGATTCTCGAATATTTGCGTTCAGTGAACATTATAATGATTAAAGATTATTTACATTTGTGACAGTTTCGATTCTCGGAGAATATTTGCGTTCAGTGAAGATAATGGATAAAAGTAGAGCGAAATCTAAAAATTTTAACACACGATACGTTAACACATACGTTGCACTTAGAATAATACAATATATATATAATAATAGTAAGATATTAAATTTTTTGCAGGTTTAGCAGGACATTAAATCGAATTGCGGGACATAATTTTCCAGTGGGACACTTGCGGGACAAGATTCATCATCCCTAATTCCGATGCTAGGTTTGGATTATAGCTAGATATGTATTTATTATTAGCCACAGCATTTCTGTGACTACATTGACACAAACCACCTCTAATTCTAGTTTTAAAAAAATTTTACATGTCGACATCAGTTAAAAGCTCCAACTTGATATTAGTTGTTTTAAGCATAGCGTCCCATGATAACCCAGGAGCTGTAAAATAATGACAAGGATCAAGTTCGTAGATTGAAATACAAAGTTTCCTAAAACTTTCAAAAATATCTGCTAATAAAAGCACATCAGTCTTAAGATAGAGAACCATATAATCTTCAAGTTTTTTACACTTAAAGTGATCCCATACATGAAGAGCATGTTTATAGTCCTCAACTAAACATTCTTCATCAATCATTTTGTTATACAATTTCGATTTCGACAGTAAATAGGTTTCCTCAAATCGTTCCCATGAATCTAAATGATCATAAGGAAATATACCTTTTCTTTGCATTAAATTAAATGATACATTGTCTTGGAAAACACTTTTAGTATTTTTCAAATCATTAGACGATAAATTCTTTGCTAAAGATGCGATGCTCGACTGAAGAAACCTATTTGAATCTAAAATCGTATCTCAAAAGTGTTTTTAGCATCTGAATAAATTTGTTTAGAAAGAGAAATATAATTTTCTTTGTTCAATGGAATTATTGAAATTTCTCCGTTGATATTAGAAAGACTTTTTATAAAAAGATGACAATCATAACCCGAAAAATTATAAAAGAAGAAGACGGGGAAAAATTATAGTATTTGGAAATTTAAATTACACTGAACGTGAGCGGGTCCTCTATACAACACGGTGAAGTGACAATGATCTCTTGCCCTTAAATCTGAATTCTTAAAATTATTCTTACATATATGACATGTTGGCGAATGTCTTTGTCTGAAATCTTCGGCTATGGTCAACATGGGCATCGGTTTTGGGTTTTTGATGACTTCTTGATATAAATTCGTCAAATTTTCCACCAACATTTCGACAAATTTGTCTGACGAAATCTCACCTAAAACAGAAAAATGTACAATTATAAATATGTTTATTGGGAAATATTATTATATTTATATTTAAATTCTTACCAACAAATGTCTTCTGTGTGTTTAACTTTTCATCAAATGTACATTTAATAAAATAAGAAAAAGCGCAGGGTACATGCTGTTGGACATCAGTTGTTGAAGAAAAATCCGGGTTGGGCTGTTGATGGTTTATCGGCTCTAAAATGGACTCGAAGTCAGCGTAAACTACAAATGGTGCTTCCAACTTCTTTCCATGCTTTTCAACCTTTATTGAGGACTTATCTCCCTCTGGCATCATTGTAACAATCTTGCAACATTCGTTTTTATGTTTTTTTAATGAGGCTTCATCAGCAAAAGATTGTAGACAACCATTACAAAGATTCAACTTATTTTTTTTTTGTTAATTGGGATCTGATTAATCGTCATATGTTTTTAATAAGAACATAATGAGTAAGTCCCTCCTCATTCTCAAAAAAGAGCAAATTTATATGCTCACTCTGCTCCTTTTGGGTGTGATAGAATGGACCAATTATTTGTATATCATTATTTTTATTAGTCATCTCATAACCAAACACATTCACACTTATCTCAGGGTTGTTTTCCTCAAATATTTTAACATCTTTTACAGCCAGAGGGAATTGCAGGTCTTTGAAGCTTACGAGTTGATTAAATTTATCTATTGTTTCATCAGCAATATTATATTTACATGGATATGATTCAGTGTTTTGAGGATTAGATAGTCTTCCTGCGAGAGCAGCTACGAGTATAATTGACCATTTAAAACAGTTCTCATCGTTGTTTTGAACGTTTATGCATGCTTTTTTGTTTCTTATTTTGGCCGGCAATTCAAAATAGGATGATCCTCCAACATGTTGGTATTTATTGATGTTAATTTCGATTCTGAGAAATGAAAGCAAAGCCCATCCGCTCTCTTTTTCCTGAAATTCTTCTAATTTCACTTTTATTTCATCAATGAATTGTTGAAGCTTTTCATCTATTTCACTTTCACTCAGCACCACACGCATTTTTGTTTGAATATTTTTCACATCCGAAATCAACTCATCAGGACTATTGTTGGACTTCACGAAATCACCGAAAAGTTCAATGTTTAGCTTCAATGCGCCTAAAATGCCCATCTCGTTTTCCAGCAACTCTTTGATGAGACATTTATTTTCGTCAAACAAAACATTCACATCTAAGATTGATTCATCGACAATCTTTATGCAATAAGTCTTAATTCGATTTTTGAAAGCTCCACTTATAACACTTCCATTCTCAGTCAGAAGCTGCATAACCAGTGCTCTATGTGAAGCTTTTCTTTGATGATATGTCATTTTTCGCTCCTCGACATCCTCCTAACAGATGTAGCAATAAGTAGTTTGAAGAGAACCCTCACCATCACTTTCTGAAAGCAGCTGTTTAACTAGCGTTTTATGTGAAGCTTTTTTATTATGCTCGCTCCATTCCACAACATCTTCACAGATATGACAGTAAACATTAGCAATTGTTCATGGTTTTTTGTTCAATATCGCTTTAGATGTTGAAGGTTGAGGAGAATGTTCCCTTTTTCTAGCGCTTCCTTCATTCTTTAAAACAGCTACTGCTGAATGTTGACTTCTGATGTGATCGTTAAGCTTGTCTTTCCTCGACAGAACCTTCTCACATATATTACACTTGAAAATTGTTTTTAGATCATCATGGAAAGTCATGATGTGTCTTCTTAGATTTGCCTTTTGAGCGAAGGATTTTTCACACTTTTCACAAACAAACTTTTTCAGAAATTAATTTTTTAACGTAAATTCAAAAAGGAAACAGAAAAAATCACAAAATTAAACTTGGATCTTTAGTAATATTATATTATCAAAAACAGATTTTCACTGAAAAATTAAAAAAACAACTTGATTGAAACAGACTGTAAATTTAACTTAAATTCCAAAAGAAAACAGAAAACAACACAAAATTGAATTTGATTGTTTAATAATTATTAAAATCAGATTTTCAAAGATAATTCAAAAAACGAACTTGGTTGTCTTATTCACAAAAACAGAATGCCCTGCTTCATATTCAAAATTTACCTTTTATACATTTTTTTCTTTATGTTTTAGAATAAAAAAAGGAAAAAATTCTTAAAAAAAAAAAGCCGATATTTCTTTACCAATCAGATTTGTGTATATATTTTTCTTTATGTTTTGAAAATATTAAAAAAAAAAATGTAAAACGACATCTCACATATTATGTAGGTACTCCATGAATGCATTTTTTTTTTATTATTTTCTCCATACCGTTATAAATCAATCAATTTTTATTACTATTTTAAAGAATCATGATCCCGTCAAAGCATCCCCTAAGAAAATAACGATTTTTTCAATCGTTTCGCGTTAACTCATTTCTTATCTACTTATTTTATTTATTGATTTTAAAGAACATAAAAAAGCATAAATTGTAGAAGGACAGTAGGTACTCCATGAATGCATTTTTTGTTATTTTCTCAATACCGTAATAAATCAATCAATTTTTATTACTATTTTAAAGAATCATGATCCAGTCAAGGCAACCCTTAAGAAAATATCAATTTTTTCAATTTTTTCGCGTTAACTCATTTCTTATCTACTTATCTTATTTATTGATTAAAAAGAACATAAAAAAGCAAAAATTGTAAGAGGACAGTAGGTACACCATGAATGCATTTTTTGTTATTTTATCAATACCGTTATAAATCAATCAATTTATTATCCACCAAACAACCAAACCAAACATGATTCCGTCAAACCAACCCCCAAAAAAGTACCTACCTGCTTCAAAAAAAAAAAAAAAAAAAAAAAAAAAAAACACATCGGATCAAGGAAATATAGCGCCGCAGCATCACAAGAGCATAGGTATAGCTCCGCACATATGTATGTAGCTCCGCGCATAGGTATAGCTCCGCACATAGCTCCGCACATAGCACCGAATCTCCATACATTACAGAAGGCACCTGGTATAGATCCGCACATAGCTCCGCACATAGCACCGAATCGTCATTTTCATCCCTTTTGATGCTCTACTCCCTGTCTAATCCCTCATTCTTCGGAATCTCCATACATGCCAGAAGCCTCCAAAACTAACTACTAAAAGCAGTATAAAAGCAGTAAAAAGCAGTAAAAAGTCGTATAAAAGCAGTTCAAACGCAGTATAAAAGCAGTTCATAAATGAAAGCAATAACCCATAACAGCATCAGTCGACTTATGCTAAAAATGAGTTAATAATGACGTTTTGTTGCTCTTGTTTCGGACTTTATTCCGTGAATTTTTGATTTTGATATCTTTGACCGTTACAAAGTTATAGCCTTTTGAAAGTCATGAAATTCCAGATTTGCAAAAGGATAAACAACATAAGTCATAAAATATCAAGTAACCGCACTACTTATGCTATTATATCAATTGCGTTATTTGAAAATCTACACGTATAAGTCGACTCATACTTTTTTTCCATTTTTTTTTTTCATTTACACTTGTAAGCACATGTCTACTTGTGCTTTTCTTCCAAATTTCGTTTGTTCATTCCGATAAGCACATGTCTACTTGTGCTTTTGTTCCAAATTTCGTTTGTTCATTCCTATTAGCACATGCCTACTTGTACTTTCCTTCCAAATTTCGTTTGTTCATTCCTATTAGTACATGTCTACTTGTGCTTTTTTTCCAAAATGTTTCTTTTCTTTTTCTTTTTGCTCAAAATCAGCAAAATCAGAGAAAATTCTACATTTTATCACTTAACTTCAAAAATGTGCTTAAGTTATTGCTTTTTTATAAAAGAGCTTCAACTGATGACCAAAACTTCAAATGCTTCTCCTGAAAAATTGCGAAAATTGACTTATGCTGTTATGGGTTGTTGCCACAGATATAATCATATCAAAATTCATATTACACCTAAGCTTCATATTGGTGACTTTGTAAGAATAAGTAAATATAAGCATGTTTTTGAGCTTTAAATACTGGGCATAGCCACAATTTCCGTTTATGTTAACCTTATTCACTAAGTATTATTTCAAAAATGTAAATTTTAAAATACTTATGTTACTAATAAAATACATACAAATACAAATACAAATACAAAATGATTTGGAAATAACGCCCAAAAAAATTTTTAACGCCCAAAATCAAGAAAAAAAAAAAGGAAATAAGACCCAAAAGTTTAGGCTTCACACCCAAAATTCCATATCGCCCAGATCAATAAATGGCAATATCGCCCAAAAATTTTATATGGAAATTGTTTTTGCAATATTTGGGCTATATTTAAATAATTTCGGGCGTAATTTCCAATCACTATTTTAAGTAAAAATGTTTGGTTCTCATCACCCAAAAACAATTTTGAAGCATGTAACATTTACTTAATCTCTGGAAAAGTGTATTGAACAATATCCTTAAGATGTGGAAATTAAATTCAGTGCGAGTGGGGGGGGGGCTACGCGGGGGGCACGCGGCCTTGCGACCGCAGTGACCAGGCGGGAGCGTGCCGTCGCATGTGGAAATTACTTTGGTGCGTGGGGGGGGGGGGCGATGCGGGGGGCACGCGGCTTTGCGACCGCAGTGACCAGGCGGGAGCGTGCCGTCGCGCGACGTCACTGCGGTCGCAAAGCCGCGTGCCCCCCGAGTCGCCCCCCCCCACGCACCGAAGTTAATTTCCACATCTTAAGGATATTGTTCAATACAAGAAAACTGTTTGTGTCCATTATGCAGGCAAATAGTGGTAGACAGTATACAAGTATTTGTTTGAAAAATAAATTTGTTGCGATATTTCCCCTATTTGGGTGCCTTTTTTTTGAACTTGCACTTTTGGGCGGTTATTCCTACTTTTGGGCTTTAATTCCTTATACACTATTTCAGCTTCATATTTTGGGCAGTATTGCCTTTTATAAAAACCAACTAAAACAAGGAAATAGCACCCAAAATGGAAAAATAAATACAACGACAATTTGTTCGACTATTTTTTGGGCGTTATTTCCAAATCAGTTTGGGCGATATTTCCTTGGGTGCTATTTCCTAACGCCCTATAGATAGTCTATATACAGAGTACCGACTTACTCAACATAGGTCTGAAAAAAGAAACTTTTTAAATTAAAATTTCTTTATGTAAACAAAAAACTTAAAGGAAGCAAGTCCTTAAGGTATTTTTTATTTATTTTTGCAACTTTTTTAACATACGAAAAATCAACGAAGAAAGATTCCAATTTACAGATATTACAACGAAAAATATTAAAAGTTAAATAACCTTGTACATATTGTGAGTCATATGCATATCTTTTTTTCTCATAAGAACTCGCCACTCGGCTTAATTATTATGTCCTGTATCTGAAAATAAAAAAAAAAAACTGATTTGTACGCACACTAGGTATTTTAAAAAATCAGTTTACAAATAAATCCTTACCAATACATTTTCTGGAGTACAGATAGCGAAAATCACAGCTTTTGCAACTTCAGATGGGTCTAATCGAGGCATCAATGTGACTAAATCATTTTCTGAGCTTGCAGTAACTATATCATTCTCCACAAGCCCGGGGCTAATATTCTAAGCATGTTTAACCAATATGAATATTTACTGACACATTTTTGCATTCCTTTAAAAAACAACCATCAACAAATAAAAACCCGACTCTTACCATTATTTTGGCTGGGATTTCGAAATACATTACTTCCTGCCTAAGACATTCAGTAATAGCAGTCATGGCAAATTTACATGCTGGATACATTCCGTTCACTGGCTTGGTGCCCGGCACACAAGTATTTAACTTATGCCCTAAAATGCTAAAATGTAATTTGTTTGATCAAACTCATTTTTCATTGCTCGCCATTATAAGATAACAAACGAGTTAACAGACCTATTAATGTTTACTACAGAAGCTGTCACTTCACGAGCTTTCATCATTTTAAGGGCCTGTTTTGTGCAGATTATCAGTCCAATTATGTTGGTGTCCAACATTGTACGAAAATCCCTTATATTTTTGTTGTCCAGCAGCAAAAGCTTACTTGTTATAGCGGCGTTGTTTACTAGGAGGTCAATGCCACCAAATGTCTTCTCAATCCAAGTAAATGCTGTACTTACCGACGCCTCTGAGGTTATGTCACATTCGACGGCGTTAAGTTGTCCTTTTGCTCCAACTACGCTTACTCTAAGAGCCTTGAGTAATATATGAGTTATTTAATTGAAAAGTCATTAGAGCTAAGCCTACATCAACTTTATCCTTTCTTCGGGCAAGACCGCAGACAATCAACCCAGACTTGACGAGCTCTATAACTATAGATGAACCCACTCCGCCAGTAGCACCTGTAACTACCGCCACTTTACCAACCCAATGTTCCATTGCACTGTTAGCGCTATGATAATACACGGTCAACTGAGGATACGGCAGTTCATGGCTTTCCTATTTATATTATTGAGGACTATTGAAATTCACTTCTTAGGGGCTAGACATTTTATCCCACGGAATAATTTTCTTATAATTTAAGATCAAACAAATTTCCTGATTAGCTATGTATAGGTACATAAATTATGTAATAAATTGGAATTGAGAGTTTATTTTTAGTAGATACAGTTAAATCAAACGCTTGCTCTGCATCATGTTGTATCTCTCTGACTATTTGCATGGTAAAATCGGATAGATGATGCATTGTGGTTTATTTCAGACCACTCAACTAGAATGTATAGAGGAATACTTTTTAAAATATTATAAATATTATTCGGAGGAAATGTTTTAACAAAACATGGTGGTATATACATAATAATCATTATCTTAATAGATACTTGCTTTTTATTTGGGGGCTTCTTTTTTTTTATATGCATGTCTCCCAATAAATAAAATCTTAAGATTGGCGATAGCTAGGTATATACGATAGGACTGAAACGTATTTGAAAATAATAGCGCTAAATTTATGTACAAGTGCTACATACTATTCAAGAACGTTCCCTTGTGCTACTAATATGTACCTACATTTACATAATATGTATAGAATCCCGATTTCGAATGTTTGCTGTTTGTTGAGTTAAGGAATATACTGATGTATTTAATAATTATTAAATAAGGTATTTTTTTCTGTTCAGATACACTAAGATAGATGAACGTCAACTAAGCGAAGCACTTTTTGAAAATCAAAAATCTAAATATGCCCGAATTAGTTGCTAATTAGTTGCTCTTTTATTTCCTTAAGAAATCGTTTGATTCGCTAAGTTGATATCAACTTAGCGAATCAACTTTTGAAATTCAAAATTCTAAATATGCCAAAATTAGTTGCTATTAAGTTGCTAATTAGTTGCGCAAAAATTAATTTAGTTGCTCACTTTTTCGCTGACTTTTTTTCAACTCAGCGAAAAAAAATTCGAAATTTGAAAATCTTAATATTGCAGAATTAGTTGCTAATTAATTGCTAACGAACTGTGAAAAAATAAAATTAGTTGCTCCTTTATTTCCTAAAGAAATGGATTGATTCGCTAAGTTGATAATATCAACTTAGCGAATCAATTTCCGAAGATCAAAATTCCAAATATGTCAGAATTAGTTGCTATTTAGTTGCTAATTAGTTGCGCAAGAATTAATTTAGTTGCTCACTTTTTCGCCGACTTTTTTTCAACTCAGCGAAAAAAAATTCGAACTTTGAAAATCTTCATATTGCAGAATTAGTCGCTAATTAATTGCTCACGAACTGTGAAAAAATAAAGTTAGTTGCTCTTTTATTTCCCAAAGAAATCGATTCCGAAAATCAAAATTCCAAATATGCCACAATTAGTTGCTATTTATTTGCTAATTAGTTGCGCAAGAATTAATTTAATTGCTCACTTTTTCGCTGACTTTTTTTCAACTCAAGCAGTGCCCCAGTTGAAAATGAATTCAAGATCCTCAAACACTTGGTTGTGCCACAAGAAATAAGAATCGACGTTGCAGTTGAAACCCTGGTAAAATACTATGATGGAAAACTAAAGTTGATCGATTGTTCAACTAGACAAAAGCAAGAGGAAATTAATGTAAAAGAATCAAAAAGGCAATCATTTGCAAACGTATCCCAAAAAGAACATGAATTGGTGCCATACAGTAAATACGAAGAGAACATAAGTATGGATAAAGAAATCTTTGCATCAGTGAACAAACATTCCGAAATGATAGATGTTCAGAAAATAAACGCAAACGTTTCCCGCGAGGCTTTAGAGGAATTCGGATCTTTGTTGATATGTATTATCAACTTAGCTAATCAATCGATTTCTTTAGGAAATAAAAGAGGAACTAATTTTATTTTTTCACAGTTCGTGAGCAATTAATTGGCAACTAATTCTGCAATATTAAGATTTTCAAATTTCGATTTTTTTTCGCTGAGTTGAAAAACAGTCAGCGAAAATGTGAGCAACTAAATTAATTTTTGCGCAACTAAATAGCAACTAATTCTGGCATATTTGGAATTTTCATTTTCGGAAGTTGATTCGCTAAGTTGATGTTATCAACTTAGCGAATCAATCGATTTCTTTAGGAAGTAAAAGAGCAACTAACTTTATTTTTTCACAGTTCGTGAGCAATTAATTAGCGACTAATTCTGCAATATTAAGATTTTCAAAGTTCGAATTTTTTTCGCTGAGTTGAAAAAAAGTCGGCGAAAAAGTGAGCAACTAAATTAATTCTTGCACAACTAATTAGCAACTAATTCTGGCATATTTGGAATTTTGATTTTCGGAAGTTGATTCGCTAAGTTGATGTTATCAACTTAGCGAATCAACCGATTTCTTTAGGAAGTAAAAGAGCAACTAACTTTATTTTTTCACAGTTCGTGAGCAATTAATTAGCGACTAATTCTGCAATATTAAGATTTTCAAAGTTCGAATTTTTTTCGCTGAGTTGAAAAAAAGTCGGCGAAAAAGTGAGCAACTAAATTTATTCTTGCACAACTAATTAGCAACTAAATAGCAACTAATTCTGGCATATTTGGAATTTTGATTTTCGGAAGTTGATTCGCTAAGTTGATATTATCAACTTAGCGAATCAATCGATTTCTTTAGGAAATAAAAGAGCAACTAATTTTATTTTTTCACAGTTCGTGAGCAATTAATTAGCAACTAATTCTGCAATATTAAGATTTTCAAATTTCGAATTTTTTTTCGCTGAGCTGAAAAAAAGTCAGCGAAAAAGTGAGCAACTAAATTAATTTTTGCGCAACTAATTAGCAACTAAATAGCAACTAATTTTGGCATATTTAGAATTTTGAATTTCAGAAGTTGATTCGCTAAGTTGATATCAACTTAGCGAATCAATCGATTTCTTAAGGAAATAAAAGAGCAACTAAATTAATTTTTCCGCAACTAATTAGCAACTAATTCGGGCATATTTAGATTTTTGATTTTCAAAAAGTGCTTCGCTAAGTTGACGTTCATCTAGGATAGTGGTGTGACATTAATTATTGAAAAATTACTTTACGGAAGCAATAACCCACTGAAAATAATTTCTTAGTAGTACATAATAATAATAATTTCATGAGATCAGGTTCCTACATAATTATGTATGTACTTGTTTATTATTATACTTTGTTTAAGTTTAAACATACTATGCTTGGACGTAACTCACGCAGTTAACCCCGAGACAATTCCCGAAGGCAGAATTCAAATCACTGAATAAATGTAGTTGACTTATTCTTAATTTAACGTATATCAATTATATTTAATACAGGGTGGTTAAATTTTAAGGACCGATGTTGAATGTAAATCACACCTAAACGTCAAGCTTTTTTCTGAATTTTATTAGACATTTCTCAATTTCAGACGAATTCAATTTGAACCTTGGAAAGATACACAATCGAGCAACGCGTTTAAGTTATTCAGGCTTATTATGAAAATGGGCCACAGTGGATGACCAATTTTCGAAGAAAATCATCTTCAGTGATGAGGCAGATTTTCACCTCATTGGATTCGTCAATAATCAGATTTCCCGCATTTGGACGAATGATAATCCAGGAGTGATTGTCAAAAAACCAATGCACCAACAAAGAGTGACTGTTTGGTGCGGTTTATGGGCTTGCGGCATCATCGGGCCGTATTTTTTCCAAAATGAGGACGGTCAGGCAGTTACTGTGAATCATGTTCGCTATCGTTAGATGATAACGAACTTTTTATGGCCTGAATTCGAAGATATGGATGTGGACGATATGTGGTTTCAACAGGACGATCCCACTTGACACACAGCTAACGAAACAATGGCTCTTTTGAAGGACATTTTCAATGGCTAAAGAGTGAGATAATTCGGCACATTAACGGCATATAACCTCAATTATGCCACAGCGTCATTGAAAATTTGAACAATCACATGGAGGTGTGCCGCCGGGGTCGCGGCAGGCATTTGGCCGATATTTTATTCCATACATAACCAATATTATCATAATAAAAAGAAATGACAATAATTTCCTAAATAATTTGTGTTTTATTCAAAATCAACATCGGCCCTTAATATTTAACCACCCTTTATAATGTGAAGCATGCAAGGAAGTACAAAAAATTTACTGAAAATATTTGTGAGTCCAATTCAAAAAGCTGTATAAAAGCCTCTTGCTGAATAAGTTTAACATCGGTGAAACTCACCAAAAATCTCAAATGCTCCAACGAAGCAAAATACTTGGCTCTTATTTCGGACATTAAATAAGGCTGGAAGTCTAACATAATAGAGAGCAAGAAAAGACACTGTCGATAATGGGGGTAGAGTCCCGTGTAGTCTGCTATAAACATCAGTGATTTGACCGATTCTCAATTAAAGAGTAGGCGTGTGGTGCGGTGGACTACCCTTGACAGTTGACATAAAGACAAATTGTGATAAGCTGGGGAAGTAGTGCGTTGCGCAGTTCTCCTTCTGCAGCGCTCTACATTTTATTTAACCTATCCCCCTAGATACTTTCAGCAAACAAACTGCTGCTTGATCAGCAACTCAATTAAAGGCGATCTCACAGATAACGCGCAGAAGAATTAAATGTACGAATTATTACACGGCTACGATGTTAAGTTTCAGATGCAGCACTGAAAGTAGCTGGAGTGCAGGTCGACTCAACTCCACAACTCCAACTGCACGAACACACAAGCTGCGCTGTTTAATAAACGAAATTAAATTTAATTAATATGTACATAATTGATCACAATAAAAATGATTTGACATTTGTTCCTGAGAATCAAAAAAAAAAATTATTTTGTTAAATCGCGAATAGAAAATATCTTTATTAGCTAAGAAATTATTTTCAGTGGGTTATTGCTTCCGTAAAGTAATTTTTCAATAAATAATTAATGTCACACCACTATCTTAGTGTATTTGAACAGAAAAAATACCTTATTTAATAATTATTCAATACATCAGTATATTCCTTAACTCAACAAACAGCAAACATTCGAAATCGGGATTCTATACATATTATGTATGTGTAGGTACATATTTGTAGTACATATATATAATAATAATAATGATGCTTACACAATACCGTAATTGCCAGGTGTTCTGCACTTGGCAGATGTTTTGCTCCTAAACAAAGTTTGAACTTAAGCAAGAGCTCCAGCATACGGTTCAACGACAGATTTTATGCACCTAACCAATTTGTCGCAAAGTTTGTATTAAAGCAAAAGCTCCAGCATACGGTACAACGGCAGATGTTTTGCACCTGAATGAATTTCACCAGCACCAGCTCCAGCATACGGTACAACAGCAGATGTTTTGTACTCCAGCATACCGTACAACTACAACAGCAGACATTGTGTACTTAGCAAATGTTTGCACCCAAATACTTTTGTGTACAAATTAAGGTGGTGGGAATGGGAACTGGGAAGTAAAGCTTATGAAGCATCTTGATGAATAAGGGAGGAGTTCAGTCTTAGTTTTTAGTCTTAGTCTTAATTAAAAAGAATAAAGTCGAAATAAGAAATCTGATTATAACTAAAACTTGTCTTACATATCCAAAACGAACTCGAGGTCTGAGTCAAGATGATAGCTGGCGCAATCGTTATAAAAAGGCAATGAGTTAAATAGCTTTTAAAATAAAGTATACATACATACGCAACTACATTTAACTACTAGTAAAATATTAGTTACTTTAACAACATTGAGACTCCCAAGTTTAACAGAAATTTAAAAGTTTAAAAAAATTAGAAATTACAGAAACCAGCGAGAATCAAGTAGCGATATGTATAAGAACAAAAAAAAAAAAAAAAAACCTTTTGGCGTCGTAAATCCGACAACACATTGAAAGTTCTCGTTACCAAGATATTTATTGATAATTTATTTCAATAAAGTGCACGACTGGGTTGTACGAACTTGCTCTAATGTGTCTTGGGGCTTGAGATTTTGGGAAAAAAGCATTGAAGAAATCATATGAAATTTTATTAATCACTTAAAAAACAATAGTTAAAACGTTTTTGGAGAAAATGAAGTAAGACTTAGGGTTTCTTCAGCTTTTTTGAATTTTAAGGAAATTTTTTTTTTCAATATCGTTGGAGCAGTTTTTTTTTAAAAAGCTGTTCGAAAACATATTCCAAATTTTTTTTAGTATGCCAACATCTAGCAGTTAAAAGTTCTTATCAGAAAACTGAAATTTTACAAAATCGGAACAAATCGTTTTAAAAATAACTAAAAAGTAGTTACGTTTGGCGGGTTCTGGCGCTCGAGGGATTCGGTGGGAGCTACGTGCGGAGCTATAGCAGGTGTGGGAGCTATGTGCAGAGCTATACCAGGTGCCTTCTGGCGCTCGAGGGATTCGGTGGGAGCTATGTGGCTATACCAGGTGCCTTCTGTAATGTATGGAGATTCGGTGCTATGTAGGGAGCTATAGGGAGTAGAGCATCAATAGGGATGAGAGCTTCAATAGGGATGAGACAGGGCGCTGCGGTACGAAGAGATGCGAGAGGGAACAGAGTTCTATGCTTGCTGGGAAACGTAAGATGGAAGAATGTGTGTTTTTGGTTTGGGACAGGTACCTTTTTTTTTTTTTTTGTTGCTTTGAATTTTTAAAATGTTTGGTATGGACTAAAAATGCATTTTTGCGGTGCATATGTGAAGTGTCCTTTTAGAATGAATGTTTTTGGTTTGGGACAGGTATCTTTTTCTTTTTTTTTTTCATTTGAAGTACATAGATATTTTTTCTTTATTTTTATCGTGTGATCATAGCAAGTAAAAATATATATTTTATTAAGGTTTGAAGGAGGAAAAAAAAACAGAGTGAATATTTTTAATGAAACGCGATCTTTATTAAAGAAAAAAAATACAATTTTTGTTCATCGTTTTGAGGTATAGATGTCCAAGAATTGTGTTCAGATGGGAAACCAAGCCATTTCACAAATATTTGTCTCTTTTTGGTTTTAAGTACTTTTTCTATGAGGTAGGTATCTGGAAATTTTGTTTTTTGTAATTCAAGTTCATAGAATCCTCCTTTGATGGGATTTCCTTGATAGTCCTCTAACAAATATGTAACGGGATTTGTGTGTTGAACTTTTATTATTTTTAAGATTTCAGTTGTCCAATCGGGGGTGTATCCTTTCTCAAAAACATGCTTATATTTACTTATCACCAATATGATGTTTAGGTGTAATATGAATTTTTATATGATTATATGCTGTTGAAAGTATGTGTTCTTCATTTCTAGAATTAAATTCAGATGGACTCATTTTAATAGTGCGATGTCTCGTGGTATTATATGATTTAGTCAGTGATTTTATCATGTCAATCAAACGATATGAGCCATTAGTGCTAAATTCTTTTCACATCATGTTTTTAAGGTGCGATTGAATCGTTCAACAATGGATGCACTAAGTGTAAAGTAATGTTTGATTTTATATGTTTTCATGAGATGTTGAAAAATTTTATTATAAAATTCTTTTTCGTCATCTGTTTGCAGATTCTTTGGGGTGCGTCCTTCATTAAATATGTTTTTCATAGCTGCAGTGACATCAACTCCTGTTTTACTTTTGATAGGTATACTCCATGCAAATTTAGAAAATGTGTCTATTACCGTAAGAAGATATCGATAATTATCATTTTCTGGTGAAAAGGTACCCATTTCCACCAAATCAGCTTGCAATAATTCATCAAGTCCCTTTATAATGACTCGTCTTTTTTGAAATTTCTTCTTGCAGGTTTATGCAGCTCGTTAACAATGTTTCTCTTACTTATCTTTCAGTTGATTGAAATAAAAATGTAATGTTTTTCTTTTTATAATATTTTATTTATTGTAATATTTTATATAATAACATAATTTTTTTTTTAATAGTCTATTTTCAATCATGTAGCACGCACATGTATCTGGCCCTGATTTACATTTATTAGAAGACCATGGGCAATTTATAAAGTGACACCCATGATAAGATGTTGTAGAGGATATATTTTCAAATTTCCTCCGAAAATTTATACTTGCTATGAAAAACTCATAGTGTTCGTGTGTTGATTTGTTTTAAGAAATGTTAAAATTTCATCAAAAATCATAGAAATATTTATTCCTGCTATTATTAGGTTACTGTCCTCTCACACTGATATTCAAAATAAGACTGAAATCAAAAAAACAATTTCCTCGTTAAGTTAAATAGTAGATTTTATTTTTAATAGTCTTTTTTCAATCATGTAGCACGCACATGTATCTGGCTCTGATTTACAGTTATTAGAAGACCATGGGCAATTTATAAAGTGACACCCATTATGAGATGTTGTAGAGGATATATTTTCAAATTTCCTCAGAAAATTTATAGTTGCTATGAAAACTCATAGTGTTCTTCTAGTATAGTATGTTGATTTGTTTTAAGAAATGTTAAAACTTCATCAAAAATTATAGAAGAAGTATTTATTCCTGCCATTATTAGGTTACTGTCCTCTCACACTGATATTCAAAATAAGACTGAAATCAAAAAAACAATTTCCTCGTTAAGTTAAATAGTAGATTTTTCTTTTTTTTTTAGTTTTTTTTTTAATTCAATCATTAGAATAACATTCGTAGGAAATAAGAATGTTGGGGCTGGGAAGTAGGAGAAAGAGATAGAATGTTGGTTCAACCAGTTTGAAATTTCACCCAACGGTTATAAATACATATTTCTTGAATTCAAAAATATAATTTCAATTCAATTCAATTCAATTAATTTATTAATTTATTTTCTTCTACTATATATCAGTTACAAAGTACAATGTTGATCTTAAGAAATAATTATAAATAACTCTGTATAAAAATAAAATAACATTTTATAGATAACTAAAAATGAGAAAGTATCTATAATTACTCTTTAAGCGTTTTTCAAATCTTTTAAGTAGAAGAAGGATACAATCTGATGTCTTATGACAAGTGGCGAAAGTACCATTATATGAACTCATTCGTATTTTACAAAATTTAAAACAATGTGGGGTTAGTGTCATGGAAAAAAAAATATGTATATAAAAAAAATAATTTTAGTAAATCAAAAGAGTATGTAACAAAAAAAAGAAAAAATAAGAATAAAGTTAAACTACGATTCTGATTAAATTATTGACATCGTTAAAATCATAATTGAAAAGCCATTTTTTAATTTCCCTAGTGAATTTAAAGGAAGAGCGGAAATATTTTTCATCTTTAGAATATAAATATTCTTCAATTTTGACAATTAAGCTAATATTACTATTTAATTTCTTGTATAATTCTTCAATTTTTTCATCAATATAATTTTTTGTTGCTGCATCTTCCTTCTCTTGTGGGTCCTGTAGGTTTTGTAGACGCTTCCAGTTTATATTATAGTTGCCGTTTTCTGTTTTTAGATATTCCTCACTAGGTGGTCCCGGCACTCCTTGCAACCCAGGTGGTCCTGGCACTCCCTGCAACCCAGGTGGTCCTGATTCTCCTCGCTCCCCACGTGGTCCAATTTGTCCTGTTAGACCTCTGACAGGAGTTCTATTTGAAAACCGTCCGAACTTATCTACACTCATTTTTTATTCGATAATATTAGATTCTTTTAATTCTTCGACAATTGATACAATTTCATTGGAATGATTTTTATGTTCTGCTTGATGTGAAGTGACAAGAAATCTTAATCGAACTACAAGTTCGTTGGGATCATCCCAAGAGATATGGTCTTTTTCTTTCTTAGGTAATCGCATTAATCCATTTCCTGTATGTGAAACTGGAGTAGTAGTATCTGTTAGCAGTTTGCTTATAATTTCTTTATATTTACTTCCACGATTTCCTAAAACTTGTTTTGTAAAATCATGAGAATGTCTATATGCATTGGTATCTTTCAATATATCCTTATATATTTTTAAGTCTTTCTCATTGTATATTTTTTGACAGGGTTTTTTCATGAATATTAGTTCATATAAGCCGTTTAAACCTTCATAGATTTTATTTTTTATTTGTATATTTCTTCCAAGAATCTTAAACTCTCCATCCCCGATGAACCACTTGCCATTCTTTTCGTGAATACCATATATATTGTCAAAAGTAATAGACTCATTCAAAAATAAATCTAAATACTTCTGTGATATTTCATCGAATGCAGTGTCTTCTATTTGGTCGGTTAAATGACGAGCTTTGTAACGATCACGTACTCGTTGTCTGCTTTCTCTAAAATGCTTGCTTTTGGGTGCTGCTGAATAGTTTTTTGGAGTAATACTACTGATGCTTGCAGCAGGTGTAGCAAAATCATCATCAAAATTCTGTTTTGATTTAGTGACAGGGGTTTCAAAATAGTTTTGCTGTTCATTTGATTTCTCAACTAACTCTTTCAGAGGATTGGTGCTTGCTTTAAAGGTAGTAGTTAGTTTTAGCGGGTTTTGGCGCTCGAGCGGAGCTATGTGCGGAGTATGGATGTGCGGAGTTTGGATGTGCGGAGTAAATCGCGCGGATGTGCGGAGTAAATCATCAATAGGGATGAGACAGACCGTTCTATGCTTGCTGGGAAACGTAAAATGGAAAATTGTGTGTTTTTGGCTTGGGACAGGTACCTATTTTTTTATTGTTGGTGTTGCTTTGAATTTATAAAATGTTTGGTAGGTAGGTAATAAAAATGGATTAATTTATAGCGGTATGGACTAAAAATGCATTTTTGTAAAGTGTCCTTTTAGAATGAATGTTTTTGGTTTGAGACAGGTATCTTTTTCTTTTTTTCATTTGAAGTAGATATTTTGTCTTTATTTTTATCGTGTGATCATAGCTAGTAAAAATATATATTTTATTAAGGTTTGAAGGAGAAAAAAACAGAGTGAATATTTTTAATGAAACAGCATCTTTATTAAAAAAAAATTATACAATTTTTGTTAATCGTTTTGAGGTATAGATGTCCAAGAATTGTGTTCAGATGGGAAACCAAGCCATTTCACAAATATTTGTCCCTTTTTGGTTTTAAGTACTTTTTCTATGAGGTAGGTATCTGGAAATTTTGTTTTTTGTAATTCAAGTTCATAGAATCCTCCTTTGATGGGATGTCCTTGATAGTCTTCTAAAAAATATGTAACGGGATTTGTGTGTTGAACTTTTATTATTTTGAAGATTTCAGTTGTCCAATTGGAGGTGTATCCTTTCTCAAAAACATGCTTATATTTACTTATTCTTACAAAGTCACCAATATGAAGCTTAGGTGTAATATGAATTTTGATATGATTATATGCTGTTGAAAGTATGTGTTCTTCATTTCTAGAATTAACTTCAGATGGACTCATTTTAATAGTGCGATGTCTCGTGGTATTATATGATTTAGTCAGTGATTTTATCATGTCAATCCAACGATATGAGCCATTAGCGCTAAATTCTTTCCACATCATGTTTTTTAAGGTGCGATTGAATCGTTCAACAATGGATGCTTCAAGTGCACTAAATGTAGAGTAATGTTTGATTTTATATGTTTTCATGAGATGTTGAAAAATTTTATTATAAAATTCTTTTCCGTCATCTGTTTGCAGATTCTTTGGGGTGCGTCCTTCATTAAATATGTTTTGCATAGCTGCAGTGACATCAACTCCTGTTTTACTTTTGATAGCTATACTCCAAGCAAATTTAGAAAATGTGTCTATTACCGTAAGAAGATATCGATAATTATCATTTTCTGATGAATAGGTACCCATTTCCACCAAATCAGCTTGCCATAATTCATCAAGTCCCTTTATAATGACTCGTCTTTTTTTGAAATTTCTTCTTGCCGGTTTATGCAGCTCGTTAACAATGTTTCTCTTACTCATCTTTCAGTTGATTGAAATAAAAATGTAATGTTTTTTCTTTTTATAATAATTTTATTTATTGTAATCTTTTATATAATAACATAAGTTTTTTTATTTTTAATAGTCTATTTTCAATCATGTAGCACGCACATGTATCTGGCCCTGATTTACATTTATTAGAAGACCATGGGCAATTTATAAAGTGACACCCATGATCAGATGTTGTAGAGGATATATTTTCAAATTTCCTCAGAAAATTTATACTTGCTATGAAATACTCATAGTGTTCTTCTAGTATAGTATGTTGATTTGTTTTAAGAAATGTTAAAATTTCATCAAAAATTATAGTAGTATTTATTCCTGCCATTATTAGGTTACTGTCCTCTCACACTGATATTCAAAATAAGACTGAAATAAAAAAAAAAACAATTTCCTCGTTAAGTTAAATAGTAATTTTTTCTTTTTTTAGTTTTTTTTATTCAATCATTAGAATTACATTAGTAGGAAATAAAAATGTTGGGGCTGGGAAGTAGGAGAAAGAGATAGAATGTTGGTTCAACCAGTTTGAAATTTCACCCAAGGGTTATAAATACATATTTCTTGAATTCAAAAATATAAATATTTTTCATCTTTAGAATATAAATATTCTTCAATTTTGGCAAATGTGCTAATATTACTAATTAATTTCTTGTTTAATTCTTCAATTTTTTCATCAATATAATTTTTTGTTGCAGCATCTTCCTTCTCTTGTGGGTCCTGTAGGTTTTGTAGACACTTCCAGTTTATATTATAGTTGCCGTTTTCTGTTTTGAGAAATCCCTCACCAGGTGTTCCCGGCACTCCTTGCAACCCAGGTGGTCCTGGCACTCCTTGCAACCCAGGTGGTCCTGATTCTCCTCGCTCCCCACGTGGACCAATTGGTCCTGTTAGGCCTCTGACAGGAGTTCTATTTGAAAACCTTCCGAACTTATCTACACTCATTTTTTATTCGATAATATTAGATTCTTTTAATTCTTCGATAATTGATACAATTTCATTGGAATGATTATTATGTCCTGGGGTGGAATCGGCTAAGGTGATTTGTGATATGTGATAGTCACAATATACAAATTTCGTCTAGCTAAGGTGATTGTCACATGTGACAATCACATTTTTGTGACTTTTTCTTGTGACAGCTATTTAGGTGTCACTTGCATACAAAAATAATAATAAATAAAAAATAAACCTCTGACGCTGACTTATAAAACAAAATTATTTGCTTTTGCTGTCAAAGATTTGTCAAAGATCTATACTAATGTTGTTTTCGATTGGGAGAAATTAGTTTCTCCTCATGATTAAAGTAAAAATAAAAACAATAAAAAAAAAAAAAAAAAACAGAAATGAACATTTTTTAATTGAGATATTTTTCTGAAACGCGTATATGTTGTGAGCAATCACGTGAAGTGACAACTAAATTAATCTTTTCTAAATAAATACATAATTGTCACGTCCCTTAATGTAAATTATATATTAAAATTGTTCGAATTGTTTAATTTGAAATACAAAATATATAGAAACTGTGACGTTCGTATATATGCGCCTTCAGACCGCATATTTCATAAAAAGCAGAAGAAGTAAGACTCGCAAAACACAACTCCGAAGAGAAACGATTTGTCTTCGGAGTTCTCTCCAATTGCCCAACGGAAAATGACATAATGAAAATAAACAAAATTCCGGTGATCACATTATGCAGACGCACAAAATTATTTTATCACATGTGATTGTCAGAAATGTGACAATCACAAATCACATTAGCCGATTCCACCCCTGCTTGATGTGAAGCGACAAGAAGTCTCAATCGAACTACAAGTTCATTGGGATCATCCCAGAAGATATAGTCTTTTTCTTTCTTATATAATTGCATTAATCCATTTCCAGTATGTGAAACTGGAGTAGTAGTATCTGTTAGCAGTTTGCTTATAATTTCTTTATATTTACTTCCACGATTTCCTAAAACTTGTTTTGTAGAGTCATGAGAACGTCTATATGCATTGGTATCTTCCAATATATCCTTATATATTTTTAAGTCTTTCTCATTGTATATTTTTTGACAGGGTTTTTTCTTGAATATAAGTTCATATAAGCCGTTTGAACCTTCATAGATTTTATTTTTTATTTGTATATTTTTTCCAAGAATCTTAAACTCTCCATCCCCGATGAACCACTTGCCATTCTTTTCGTGAATACCATATATATTGTCAAAAGCACTAGACTCATTCAAAAATAAATCTAAATACTTCTGTGATATTTCATCGAATGCAGTTTCTTCTATTTGGTCGGTTAAATGACGAGCTTTGTAACGATCACGTACTCGTTGTCTGCTTTCTCTAAAATGCTTGCTTTTGGGTGTTGCTGAATAGTTTTTTGGAGTAATACTACTGATGCTTGCAGCAGGTGTAGCAAAATCATCATCAAAATTCTGTTTTGATTTAGTTACAGGGGTTTGAAAATAATTTTGCTGTTCATTTGATTTCTCAACTAACTCTTTCAGAGGATTGGTGATTGGTTTAAAGGTTTCCTCCAATTGAGTTTCGAATGCTTCTCTTCCATTCCTTAGAGCTTTATATTTCTTTCGTAGAGCATCAGTAGTTTTAATGAGTTCACTTGTCAATTCCTTATTTAAATTCATCATAGTGAAGCTGTGTTGGTCTTACAACAGACTGTAAATAAGCTTCTTATATTATGAAAGAGTCTTTCAATAGGTTTGAAATTTATTTTAATGTTGAATGTACTACTTCTGATTGATGAACATCGATTTTTAAACCGAGTTGAGCGACTTCGTACTTCTACGGACTGTGCGTTGAACTGCTTTGAGCTGCTCTCATAGAACATAACTCTACGTATGTTGTAAACGATATGGAGAAATGCTTATTATTGTTTTCATTTATGAACTGCTTTTATACTGCTTTTGACCTGTTTTTTACTGCTTTTTACTGCTTTAAAACAGCTTTTTACTGCTTTTGACCTGTTTTTTACTGCTTTCGAACTGCTTTTTACTGCTTTTATACTGCTTTTTACTGCTTTCGAACTGATTTTGAACTGCTTTTTACTGCTTTTATACTGCTTTTTACTGCTTTCGAACTGTTTTTGAACTGCTTTTTACTGTTTTTTACTGCTTTCGAACTGCTTTTTACTGCTTTTTACTGCTTTTATACTGCTTTTTACTGCTTTCGAACTGCTTTTTACTGTTTTTTACTGCTTTTATATTGCTTTTTACTGCTTTCGAACTGCTTTTGAACTGCTTTTTACTGTTTTTTACTGCTTTTTACTGCTTTCGAACTGCTTTTGAACTGCTTTTTACTGTTTTTTACTGCTTTCGAACTGCTTTTTACTGCTTTTATACTGCTTTTTACTGCTTTCGAACTGCTTTTGAACTGCTTTTTACTGTTTTTTACTGCTTTCGAACTGCTTTTTACTGCTTTTATAGTGCTTTTTACTGCTTTCGAACTGCTTTTGAACAGCTTTTTACTGCTTTTGAACTTCTTTATACTGCTTTTGAACTGTTCTCATAGAACATTAATATACGTATGATGTAAACTGTTATGAAGAGCTGCTTTTATAGTTTAAGGAAATGATCAAAGCCCTTTCTATATCGACCTTCTTTCAAAGGACTGTCTTTATCAATAACCAAAAATCCATATTTATCATTCCAGCATTCTGCACATACATTTTGAAATATATTAAATGCCATGTCAGAATTAACATGATCATTATGAATATGTTTCAAGTTCATATCGTCCTGTTTGAAAACAATTAAAAAATTTGCATTGTCGCGTATAAGATGTTTTGGAATTCTTGTATATGTTTGACATAAATAAAAACTATCAATAAGATGATGTCGTCCCATACTAAAGTAGGTTCGTATAGTATCTTGTTTTTCACAAGCAATATCATCAAAGATAAAAACCGAATTTGGTTTTGCTTCTTCAGGTGGTATAACTTCACTATTATTGGAAAACGTAAAGAAACCCATTCCTTTGATTGGTTTGACGGCTTTTCGTAAAAACTCATACTTTGGTTGATGTAATGACTTTGAATAAATATATATGTTTTCAAATTTTAAACCGTTAGGATGCTGTAGTAAACTCATCATAGCATTTGTTTTTCCGCAATTCGAGGGACCCGTAATTAAACCTCTTATGCTATTGGGTAATAGTTGACCATGTTTTCTTGACTCATTACTTTTAGTCAAATCAAAATTTTGAATTGGTAAAAGTTGTTTTGATGGTTGGGTGCTGTATGAATAGGGTAGGCCCTGATTGGTATCAACATGGCGATGCCCAGCGTTGCAACTAACTCATACGCATCAATTGTGCTTATTTTACCTCCAAGTGGTAGCCATCGGGTACTGGTCTTGTCCACCCGGACTTGACTTGCTGAACTTATAAGCGCGAGTGTTGATCACAGAAAAATAGCAACACTATAATTGCCCTGCCATAAAACTCCTCTGTTTCTCTTGTTGGGTAGCAGTTTACTCTGTACGAACCCCTCAGAAAGCAAGCGAGCGGCGGATGAGCTTCCAATTAAGTGAACCAACGGCGACGCTTACAGACAATATGGTAGGCACCCCATTGAGCTACTTCGACATATTCGGAGCTCAGGTCTCTGGGTCCTTTCACTACTATTAGTCAGGGTAGTGAAGTAGAGAAGGTGGCGGATGAGCCCATATAGGACCAACGGCAGCTCTCAAATCCCCGTAGTGGGTTACGGATTCTGGATTTCTCCAGCTCCTTTTGTCCAAGGAGAGCAGCATAGGGCCTGGTCCCCCAGGTTGGGGGTTGTGCGTCGGGGTAACTTCCCTACCACGTAAAAAACCTCTTGTTCCGAAACAACCAACTGCCTCGGATATGGATGACCCTACTGATGACAACCCTAGCAAACGAAACAAGGACAACGAATTTCGGTTCTGCACGTGGAATGTCCGGACCCTTAACAGACCACGTGCAGCCGAACAATTAGTGGAAGCCCTAGATGGTGTCAAAGCCGACATCACAGCCATCCAAGAAGTGCGATGGGATGGTGAAGGCACAAGGAGGATGAAAACTGTGACATCTACTACGGCAAGTGCTACAGGACAAGGAAACAGCGGCTATTTGGATGCGGATTTGTGATAAGAGGAAGGCTTAGGCAAGAAGTCTTGGGGTTTCGTGGCATTAGCGAACGCATTGTCACAATCCGCATTAAATCCAAATTCAGCAACATCTCGCTGATCTGCGTCCACGCCCCCACGGAGGAAAAAGATGACACGACCAAAGCAGAATTCTACGATCTTCTCGAGAAGACGTATGATGAATGCCCGAAGTACGACACTAAGTTTATTCTTGGTGACTTCAACGCCAAAATCGGAAAGGAGTGTAACTTTGGCTCGAAAGTCGGAAAGCATAGCCTGCACGACAACACTTCCGGTAACGGACACAGGCTAATCGACTTTGCTGCGGGGCGAAGTGTCATCTTAGCTAGCACATACTTCCCACACCTCAATATTCACAAGGGGACCTGGCGGTCTCCTGATCAAAATACCGTCAACCAAATTGATCACATTGCGATTGATAGCAGACATGCGTCCAGTGTCATGGGTGTCCGCACTTTCCGAGGGGCCAACATAGACTCGGACTACTACCTTGTTGTAGCTAAAGTGCGAATGCGGATCTCCACCAGACCGCAGAACCGAACATCCACTGTGAGAAAGTTTGATGTTGCTAAGTTACAATCGCAAGAGACCGCCACAACCTTTGCCAATCATGTCTCCTCTTATCTCTTGACAAGCCCGGCGCCTGCGCCAAACCCAGAGGCCCAGTGGCAACATTGCAAAATGGCCATCAAAACCGCTGCCACGGATGTTTTGGGTTTCATTAGGCGACCACAACGAAACACCTGGTTTGATGATGAGTGCAGGCTCGCACACTTGGCCAAAGACGAAGCCTATCATGCAGTTCTGAATGCCAGAACTAGAGCTGCCAAGAGCGCTTTCCGTGCGGTGTACCAGCAAAAGAGGAAAGAGGAACATCGGCTTTTCAGAAGAAAAAAAAGAGAACTGGAAAAACGAATGGTTGAATCTATTGAGGGATGCTACGGCAGAAGCAATGTTCGAAAGTTCTACCAAAGGGTAAAGCATTCGTCCAAGGGTTACAAAGCCCGAGCGGAAGCATGTAGAGACGAGGGTGGGAATGTCGTTGTAGATACACAGTCGGTGCTGAGAATTTGGAAAGAACACTTCTGCAGACTGTTAAACGGCGAAGACAACCAACTAATCGCTGTCAGGCAGAATGATCCATTCGATTTGGATGATGATGAACAAAATTTCCGTCCTCCCGACCAAGAAGAAGTTCGGATAGCAATATCTAAACTAAAGTCCAACAAGGCTGCTGGAGCTGATGGCCTTACGGCTGAACTCTTCAAAGCAGCGGGAGATGACTTGGTGAGGAGCATACACCAACTCATCTGTACAATCTGGTCGGATGAAAGTATGCCTGACGAATGGAACCTCAGCATTGTGTGCCCTATCCACAAGAAAGGAGATACTCTAAGCTGCGCCAACTACAGAGGTATAAGTCTCCTAAATGTCGCCTATAAAATCTTGTCGGCCATTCTGTGTGAACGTCTGAACCCTTTCGCACGTGAACTGATTGGCCCCTATCAGTGTGGTTTCAGACCCGGTAAGTCAACCGTCGACCAAATTTTCACACTTCGGCAGATTTTGGAAAAGACCCAAGAATTCCAGATCGATACTCACCACCTCTTTATCGATTTTAAAGTCGCCTATGACAGCGTAAACAGGAACGAGCTATACAGAGCCATGTCGCTTCTTGGCATCCCTGCCAAACTCGTTCGATTGTGCAGGATGACTATGGAGAACTCGCGCTGCTCCGTCAAGATTGGTAAGAACACCACCGACTCATTTAATGTCGAGAAAGGCTTACGACAGGGTGACGCGCTGTCATGTAACCTCTTCAACATCATTCTTGAGGCAATCGTACGCAACTCGCATGTCAACACCAGCGGTACGATTTTTTTTAGATCCGTTCAACTACTTGGCTATGCTGATGATATTGACATTATTGGAAGAACGAAGCGCGCTGTCAGTGGAGCATTCGCAAGTATTGAAGTGGAAGCGGCTCGAATGGGTCTGGCTGTAAATGAAGATAAAACAAAGTATATGCTGTCCTCGGGTGAAGTAGATCATCACCGTAGGCTCGGACAAAACGTCACAATGGACAGATATAACTTTGAGGTTGTCAAGGACTTTGTCTATTTGGGTTCCACTATAACCTCTCAGAACAACATCAGTGAAGAGATCAGTCGAAGAATCACTCTTGCCAATCGCTGTTTCTTCGGGCTAAGAAGGCATCTTAGTAGTAAAGCCCTCTCTCAAAGGACCAAGGAGACACTATACAAGACCCTTATCATTCCAGTCCTGCTGTATGGGGCAGAAGCGTGGACACTGACACAATCGGATGAATACAGGCTGGGGTGCTTTGAGAGAAAGATTCTTCGGGTGATATTCGGGCCTGTATGTATCAATGGAGTATGGAGGAGAAGATTCAATGACGAACTGTACGGGCTATACAGCGACATTGACTTGGTTAAGAAGCTGAAAATTCAGCGGCTTAGATGGCTGGGTCATGTGGAGCGTATGGACGAAAACGCTCCTGCCCGACGAGTCTTCAATTCCAACCCGGAGGGCCGACGCAGTTCTGGAAGACCCCATCTAAGGTGGCGCGATCAAGTGGTAAACGACCTCAACCAACTTGGTGTGCGCAACTGGAGGCCACTGGCTAGGGACCGGCCTAGCTGGCGAGGAATGTTGGTTGAGGCCGTGGTCCACAATGGACTGTCTGCGCCACCTTAAGTAAGTAAGTAAGTAAGTAAAAGTTGTTGTTGTTTCACGAATCGCATCATGAAAGGTACTAAACAATTTCCTTTAAATGTGAAGGTTTATGATGTTAACACAACCCCACCGTTTCCTGGAGCAGGATACGGAGTTCCGTCATATTATGATGGATCAAGATTTGGAGATCCACCTTTTCCTTTGTAGAGCTAAGAAAAAATTAAATAAGAAAAAAAGAAAAAACAAAAAAAAATTTTATATAAAAACTGTTTTTATTCAATTAAACATATTCGTCTCTTATTGGCTAATAAAAAAAATAATTTTATATTTCAAAAGAAAAAACCAAATTTTGTATTCATTTCGCTCTTATTCGCTAATTTTTCTTATTTCTAGTTTAACAGATCTTCCGATTGGACCTTTGTATATGATACAGTATGATCCTGTTTTCATATTTATCATTTCAACTCCCTTTTCAGTTAATTTGTTGTAGCGGGCTGGAAGGAATACCTATGAAAGAAAAATCATATTTAAAATTTTATAGAAAATTAAAAAAAAAAAAAAAATATATATATAATTTACTTACATCGTTTGTACCCAGATCGACAACTAATTGCGTTCCGAATTTAGTTTGGATCCTTCTCATGCTTATTATTGGATAGCAATGATTTTGCTCTAAGTTTTTTATATTAATCACAGTATTAAAACTGCTTCCAACTTCAATTTCTTGAATTTCTTTTTCAAATTCTTGAGACATGGTTTAATAATATTGATTTTTCAGATTATACTAATAAAATTTCATCTCAAACAGCTGAATTTATACGGATTTTATTTTTTTTGCTCTCTCTTTTTTTAGCTTCTTAGGGGGAAAGTTTATTAGTTTGTTTCTTCTTTTTCATGTTTTAAGTGTTTCTTTTTCCGGAAAATTGATTTTTTTTTCGTTCTCCTTTTTTTTTACCTTCTTAGGACAAGTTTATACGTGTTTTGTTTTCCTTCATTCATAATATTTTTTTTATGTGCTTCTATTCCTAGAAAAACATATTCTTTTTCTAACAGCTGCAGGTGTTTCTCATAAATCATGTATGTTTTCGAACTTCTCCAGTTAGGGGACTGTACTCAATAATACGATCATGTATGATCATGCAATATATTGAAGTATTTGCTGGTACAGCTACGTTTGTTTTGATTTCAAGTTTTACATCTACAGGAGCCGACTTGATGGACTCGTTTTGTCTGGAACAATCAATTACAATAATTGGGGCAGTTTCCTTGTATTCTTCACGTGATAAGAGTGGTTGCGATTGTTTGCTGTAAAAGGATTGTTGAAATCGGCTGTACATATCATAGAGAACAGCGTATCGGTCAGTGGTAAAATCAACATTCAAATCTTCACGCGGATATGACTCAGAGTTCAAATGTATCTTAACGTTTCTCAACGTGCAGTGATCAAATTTGCTAGCATCCTTATCTTTTTGATTTTTTCTGTTTGTTTGTAGTCCAATTATAATATATCTAGGTTTTTCAAGTTGACTCGAAGTTTTAATGGTCCATATATGATCGGTTGCAGCTGGTAGTGTTGGATATTCATACATTTCCCAGTTTCTAAAATGCATTTGAATGGGTTTTGATTGTATTTGTTTAAGTAAGGTTAGCTTTTCAGCATCGGCCAAAGTGATGTGAGGAACTCTCCATTGCATTTTCAGGATTTTAATTTGTACATCTTCCGACGAAACAAAAGCATTCTCATCAGTTCGAGTACGTATTAAAATCAATTCATGTCTTGCGTTTGCTATAATCCTTTTGTAATCTTCAGCAAATCCTAACAAACTTTTAAGTGGTACGCAAAAGTTGAAAGTACCAGATGAGGTCAAAATGATGTCTTTTCCATACCATGATGCATTTTGAAGATATCTGCTTTCATTCTCATTCAAAGATATATAGTTTTTTAATGTTGTTGTGATACCCACATTTTTATTGTATTCAATATCCACACCATTCAATTCATAATGAATTTCCTCAAAAAGAAAGGCCATAGCATTATTGCATAATTTAGCTGAATCAGAATTACTTCCGTCTAATTTTTTGAGGGTTCCTTAAATGTAAATATAACTTTCGCTAGGTAGAATACACACGTTTTGTTGTTGAATAGAAATACGTATTTCGTCGCTTGTATTGTAAGACTGTAAGAACGGAGAGTAGCTGTGATATTCAAATTTGGAAATGCTATTATCATAACCAGGTGTTTGGGATATATTCAATATATAACTCATGTTTATTTTTTTTTTATTTTATTTTTTATTATTTTATATTTTTATTTTAAAACAAATCCTAAAGACTGAAGATAAGATTTATTTTCAGATGTGAGCTTTGGTCTTGTCAGTTTTGCTGCTCTTGTAGAACTAACCGAATCGTCACTTTTGCGGTTGATTATATTATTATAAATCAACATTATGAATCACCTAATGGTTTTAAATGTAAACGTATGGTTATTGTTTCTCCTCTAAAATTAATTAAATCTCCGTCCTGGTCAACAAGCTTCAATGAAATAGAACTTAACTCTTTGACGTTCACTGGTAAATAAATGACATTTCTTGGAACTTCAATGATTTTATATCCAGGTCCTACTTCTGGTGAAAATTCATGTATTGTATGCATTGGTTTGTTATTAAAATATGAACCAGAAATAATATTACACTCAATTCGTATGACATTCACTTTGTTTATGTCAACAGGTAAATCTGAAGTATGCAATAAATCAGCTTTCAAAGATCGTTTACTGAACCCCAATAATTTTCCAATAGATCGATCTTTCTCAAAATGTACAGCCTCTGTACTATCCACTTCACATTGTAATGTTTTATTATTAGCTTCAATTTTCATAGAGATAGGAAAATTCATTTCATTTAATTTATAGTTAATAAAAGAATAAATGTCATCGATTTCATATGAGCCTGTTGGAATTTCAATAACATGTGCTCCAATATGCAGCAAATTGTTTCGTTCATCAACATTAGGTATGGAGTTATATGATTGAAAATCTATCAAATCGCAAACATAGTCCCGATCCAACTTTAAAGGTGGAAAATATTCTGCTATCAAATAAGAAGTATTTCCGCTCAGTGTAAGTGTTAACGCCATGACAATAAAAAAGACAATGAAAATAATTTTACAAAATGTATGTTATTTATTCATAATAGTAGTCATATAAAAACTTTAAACATAAATGGCCACAATTTACTGCGTTATAATCTTGATACTTAATATAATTATATTTAATCTTATCGCCTAAATAATCAATTAATTCTTTCGGTGGTTGAAGGTTTCCAAAACTATCGAAATATTCAATGTGACTGCCTTTCTTATAATACGCTACCCAATGTGTTCCTGGTCCATTTGAGGAATCTAAATTCACTATTGCACATTCGTTTCTTAATGGTTTACTTTTCGGTAAATTATCACGCATGAAAACTCCCCGAAAATGAGGTATAAACCTCATGGCAAAAGCTCTCAAATCCAACTCATTCAAGGCACGTTTGGGTAACGACTTTATAAGTTTTTTGAATGCGGATGCAAATAAAGTCCGAGTCCTTTTCTATAAGGTTTTAAATGTAGCCCGTTACCCATTGAAATAGCTTCCAATTTTCGATTATGACGTTTTTTCTCATCTAAATCTTTTTTAGCATTATTAGCATCGTTGACAGCCTTAGCAATACCGGCAGCACCTCCAGATAAAGCTCCGAGAGCTGAAAGCCCTGCAAAGAGAGGAACAAGAAATGGTATAACACCACCAATTTTCGGTACTGAAATAACTCTTGGTGTTTTAATTTTGTGACCATTTTTATGAATTGTTTTCTTAGCAGCTGACAATGCTATTTTGATAGCTCTTTCCAGATTATGTGGTTTTTTTCTTTGAATAGTTTTTCCAAGACTTTTAATTGTTCTACTAAAAGTGATGCTCTTCTTGATTTTCTGTTTTTTGTTTTTTGATTTCGTTTTTGCATTACTGTTTGAGCAACCCATACCTAATTTTAGTTTAGCTTTCATTAGATTGGTAACTAGTACAGCATTTGCTCGTTCACTTAACCCAGTGTCCTTAGATGTCGCTCGCTTCCAAGCTTTCTCAGTTAAGATTTTATCTGCTGTATGACGTTCAGATGTTTTTTTAAATTTAGAATAAGATATATCGTGTTGCTTGCATGCCTGATCAAGCAAGTTAATTCCTGGATCTCCTCTTGCTAATCGTTTTTCTAGATTTGTTCCAGGTCTACAATATTGATAACCAGGAAGATGTAGTTCAAGAGGTAATTTGTTGATTATAGAATTTACCAAACCGTCTCCTTTCACGGTGCTTTGTTGACTGATAAGTTTTTTTGAAAAATCCAACATTTTTATAGAAATAAAGTTATGTACTCAATAGGACGGCTTACAATGTTATGACAATTTTGTAATAAAACCTTCACATTTAAAGGAAATTGTTTAGTACCTTTCATGATGCGATTCGTGAAACAACAACAACTTTTACCAATTCAAAATTTTGATTTGACTAAAAGTAATGAGTCAAGAAAACATGGTCAACTATTACCCAATAGCATAAGAGGTTTAATTACGGGTCCCTCGAATTGCGGAAAAACAAATGCTATGATGAGTTTACTACAGCATCCTAACGGTTTAAAATTTGAAAACATATATATTTATTCAAAGTCATTACATCAACCAAAGTATGAGTTTTTACGAAAAGCCGTCAAACCAATCAAAGGAATGGGTTTCTTTACGTTTTCCAATAATAGTGAAGTTATACCACCTGAAGAAGCAAAACCAAATTCGGTTTTTATCTTTGATGATATTGCTTGTGAAAAACAAGATACTATACGAACCTACTTTAGTATGGGACGACATCATCTTATTGATAGTTTTTATTTATGTCAAACATATACAAGAATTCCAAAACATCTTATACGCGACAATGCAAATTTTTTAATTGTTTTCAAACAGGACGATATGAACTTGAAACATATTCATAATGATCATGTTAATTCTGACATGGCATTTAATATATTTCAAAATGTATGTGCAGAATGCTGGAATGATAAATATGGATTTTTGGTTATTGATAAAGACAGTCCTTTGAAAGAAGGTCGATATAGAAAGGGCTTTGATCATTTCCTTAAACTATAAAAGCAGCTCTTCATAACAGTTTACATCATACGTATATTAATGTTCTATGAGAACAGTTCAAAAGCAGTATAAAGAAGTTCAAAAGCAGTAAAAAGCAGTTCAAAAGCAGTTCGAAAGCAGTAAAAAGCAGTATAAAAGCAGTAAAAAACAGTAAAAAGCAGTTCAAAAGCAGTTCGAAAGCAGTAAAAAGCAGTATAAAAGCAGTAAAAAGCAGTTCGAAAGCAGTAAAAAACAGGTCAAAAGCAGTACAAAGCTGTTTTAAAGCAGTAAAAAGCAGTAAAAAACAGGTCAAAAGCAATAAAAAGCTGTTTTAAAGCAGTAAAAAGCAGTAAAAAACAGGTCAAAAGCAGTATAAAAGCAGTTCATAAATGAAAACAATAATAAGCATTTCTCCATATCGTTTACAACATACGTAGAGTTATGTTCTATGAGAGCAGCTCAAAGCAGTTCAACGCACAGTCCGTAGAAGTACGAAGTCGCTCAACTCGGTTTAAAAATCGATGTTCATCAATCAGAAGTAGTACATTCAACATTAAAATAAATTTCAAACCTATTGAAAGACTCTTTCATAATATAAGAAGCTTATTTACAGTCTGTTGTAAGACCAACACAGCTTCATTATGATGAATTTAAATAAGGAATTGACAAGTGAACTCATTAAAACTACTGATGCTCTACGAAAGAAATATAAAGCTCTAAGGAATGGAAGAGAAGCATTCGAAACTCAATTGGAGGAAACCTTTAAACCAATCACCAATCCTCTGAAAGAGTTAGTTGAGAAATCAAATGAACAGCAAAATTATTTTCAAACCCCTGTAACTAAATCAAAACAGAATTTTGATGATGATTTTGCTACACCTGCTGCAAGCATCAGTAGTATTACTCCAAAAAACTATTCAGCAACACCCAAAAGCAAGCATTTTAGAGAAAGCAGACAACGAGTACGTGATCGTTACAAAGCTCGTCATTTAACCGACCAAATAGAAGAAACTGCATTCGATGAAATATCACAGAAGTATTTAGATTTATTTTTGAATGAGTCTAGTGCTTTTGACAATATATATGGTATTCACGAAAAGAATGGCAAGTGGTTCATCGGGGATGGAGAGTTTAAGATTCTTGGAAAAAATATACAAATAAAAAATAAAATCTATGAAGGTTCAAACGGCTTATATGAACTTATATTCAAGAAAAAACCCTGTCAAAAAATATACAATGAGAAAGACTTAAAAATATATAAGGATATATTGGAAGATACCAATGCATATAGACGTTCTCATGACTCTACAAAACAAGTTTTAGAAAATTGTGGAAGTAAATATAAAGAAATTATAAGCAAACTGCTAACAGATACTACTACTCCAGTTTCACATACTGGAAATGGATTAATGCAATTATCTAAGAAAGAAAAAGACTATATCTTCTGGGATGATCCCAATGAACTTGTAGTTCGATTGAGACTTCTTGTCGCTTCACATCAAGCAGGACATAATAATCATTCCAATGAAATTGTATCAATTATCGAAGAATTAAAAGAATCTAATATTATCGAATAAAAAATGAGTGTAGATAAGTTCGGAAGGTTTTCAAATAGAACTCCTGTCAGAGGCCTAACAGGACCAATTGGTCCACGTGGGGAGCGAGGAGAATCAGGACCACCTGGGTTGCAAGGAGTGCCAGGACCACCTGGGTTGCAAGGAGTGCCGGGAACACCTGGTGAGGGAAACAGAAAACGGCAACTATAATATAAACTGGAAGTGTCTACAAAACCTACAGGACCCACAAGAGAAGGAAGATGCTGCAACAAAAAATTATATTGATGAACAAATTGAAGAATTAAACAAGAAATTAATTAGTAATATTAGCACAATTGCCAAAATTGAAGAATATTTATATTGTAAAGATGAAAAATATTTATATTTTTGAATTCAAGAAATATGTATTTATAACCCTTGGGTGAAATTTCAAACTGGTTGAACCAACATTCTATCTCTTTCTCCTACTTCCCAGCCCCAACATTTTTATTTCCTACTAATGTAATTCTAATGATTGAATAAAAAAAACTAAAAAAAGAAAAAAATACTATTTAACTTAACGAGGAAATTGTTTTTTTTTTGATTTCAGTCTTATTTTGAATATCAGTGTGAGAGGATAGTAACCTAATAATGGCAGGAATAAATACTACTATAATTTTTGATGAAATTTTAACATTTCTTAAAACAAATCAACATACTATACTAGAAGAACACTATGAGTATACATCTACAACATCTGATCATGGGTGTCACTTTATAAATTGCCCATGGTCTTCTAATAAATGTAAATCAGGGCCAGATACATGTGCGTGCTACATGATTGAAAATAGACTATTAAAAATAAAAAAACTTATGTTATTATATAAAAGATTACAATAAATAAAATTATTATAAAAAGAAAAAACATTACATTTTTATTTCAATCAACTGAAAGATGAGTAAGAGAAACATTGTTAACAAGCTGCATAAACCGGCAAGAAGAAATTTCAAAAAAAGACGAGTCATTATAAAGGGACTTGATGAATTATGGCAAGCTGATTTGGTGGAAATGGGTACCTATTCATCAGAAAATGATAATTATCGATATCTTCTTACGGTAATAGACACATTTTCTAAATTTGCTTGGAGTATAGCTATCAAAAGTAAAACAGGAGTTGATGTCACTGCAGCTGCTATGCAAAACATATTTAATGAAGGACGCACCCCAAAGAATCTGCAAACAGATGACGGAAAAGAATTTTATAATAAAATTTTTCAACATCTCATGAAAACATATAAAATCAAACATTACTCTACATTTAGTGCACTTAAAGTATCCATTGTTGAACGATTCAATCGCACCTTAAAAAACATGATGTGGAAAGAATTTAGCGCTAATGGCTCATATCGTTGGATTGACATGATAAAATCACTGACTAAATCATATAATACCACGAGACACCGCACTATTAAAATGAGTCCATCTGAAGTTAATTCTAGAAATGAAGAACACATACTTTCAACAGCATATAATCATATCAAAATTCATATTACACCTAAGCTTCATATTGGTGACTTTGTAAGAATAAGTAAATATAAGCATGTTTTTGAGAAAGGATACACCCCCAATTGGACAACTGAAATCTTCAAAATAATAAAAGTTCAACACACAAATCCCGTTACATATTTATTAGAGGACTATCAAGGACATCCCATCAAAGGAGGATTCTATGAACTTGAATTACAAAAAACAAAATTTCCAGATACCTACCTCATAGAAAAAGTACTTAAAACCAAAAAGGGACAAATATTTGTGAAATGGCTTGGTTTCCCATCTGAACACAATTCTTGGACATCTATACCTCAAAACGATTAACAAAAATTGTATAATTTTTTTTTAATAAAGATGCTGTTTCATTAAAAATATTCACTCTGTTTTTTTCTCCTTCAAATCTTAATAAAATATATATTTTTACTAGCTATGATCACACGATAAAAATAAAGACAAAATATCTACTTCAAATGAAAAAAAGAAAAAGATACCTGTCTCAAACCAAAAACATTCATTCTAAAAGGACACTTTACAAAAATGCATTTTTAGTCCATACCACTATAAATTAATCCATTTTTATTACCTACCTACCAAACATTTTATAAATTCAAAGCAGGTGTTTGGGATATATTCAATATATCACTCATGTTTATTTTTTTTTTATTTTATTTTTTATTATTTTATATTTTTATTTTAAAACAAATCCTAAAGACTGAAGATAAGATTTATTTTCAGATGTGAGCTTTGGTCTTGTCAGTTTTGCTGCTCTTGTAGAACTAACCGAATCGTCACTTTTGCGGTTGATTATATTATTATAAATCAACATTATGAATCACCTAATGGTTTTAAATGTAAACGTATGGTTATTGTTTCTCCTCTAAAATTAATTAAATCTCCGTCCTGGTCAACAAGCTTCAATGAAATAGAACTTAACTCTTTGACGTTCACTGGTAAATAAATGACATTTCTTGGAACTTCAATGATTTTATATCCAGGTCCTACTTCTGGTGAAAATTCATGTATTGTATGCATTGGTTTGTTATTAAAATATGAACCAGAAATAATATTACACTCAATTCGTATGACATTCACTTTGTTTATGTCAACAGGTAAATCTGAAGTATGCAATAAATCAGCTTTCAAAGATCGTTTACTGAACCCCAATAATTTTCCAATAGATCGATCTTTCTCAAAATGTACAGCCTCTGTACTATCCACTTCACATTGTAATGTTTTATTATTAGCTTCAATTTTCATAGAGATAGGAAAATTCATTTCATTTAATTTATAGTTAATAAAAGAATAAATGTCATCGATTTCATATGAGCCTGTTGGAATTTCAATAACATGTGCTCCAATATGCAGCAAATTGTTTCGTTCATCAACATTAGGTATGGAGTTATATGATTGAAAATCTATCAAACCACAAACATAGTCCCGATCCAACTTTAAAGGTGGAAAATATTCTGCTATCAAATAAGAAGTATTTCCGCTCAGTGTAAGTGTTAACGCCATGACAATAAAAAAGACAATGAAAATAATTTTACAAAATGTATGTTATTTATTCATAATAGTAGTCATATAAAAACTTTAAACATAAATGGCCACAATTTACTGCGTTATAATCTTGATACTTAATATAATTATATTTAATCTTATCGCCTAAATAATCAATTAATTCTTTCGGTGGTTGAAGGTTTCCAAAACTATCGAAATATTCAATGTGACTGCCTTTCTTATAATACGCTACCCAATGTGTTCCTGGTCCATTTGAGGAATCTAAATTCACTATTGCACATTCGTTTCTTAATGGTTTACTTTTCGGTAAATTATCACGCATGAAAACTCCCCGAAAATGAGGTTTATACCTCATGGCAAAAGCTCTCAAATCCAACTCATTCAAGGCACGTTTGGGTAACGACTTTATAAGTTTTTTGAATGCGGATGCAAATAAAGTCCGAGTCCTTTTCTATAAGGTTTTAAATGTAGCCCGTTACCCATTGAAATAGCTTCCAATTTTCGATTATGACGTTTTTTCTCATCTAAATCTTTTTTAGCATTATTAGCATCGTTGACAGCCTTAGCAATACCGGCAGCACCTCCAGATAAAGCTCCGAGAGCTGAAAGCCCTGCAAAGAGAGGAACAAGAAATGGTATAACACCACCAATTTTCGGTACTGAAATAACTCTTGGTGTTTTAATTTTGTGACCATTTTTATGAATTGTTTTCTTAGCAGCTGACAATGCTATTTTGATAGCTCTTTCCAGATTATGTGGTTTTTTTCTTTGAATAGTTTTTCCAAGACTTTTAATTGTTCTACTAAAAGTGATGCTCTTCTTGATTTTCTGTTTTTTGTTTTTTGATTTCGTTTTTGCATTACTGTTTGAGCAACCCATACCTAATTTTAGTTTAGCTTTCATTAGATTGGTAACTAGTACAGCATTTGCTCGTTCACTTAACCCAGTGTCCTTAGATGTCGCTCGCTTCCAAGCTTTCTCAGTTAAGATTTTATCTGCTGTATGACGTTCAGATGTTTTTTTAAATTTAGAATAAGATATATCGTGTTGCTTGCATGCCTGATCAAGCAAGTTAATTCCTGGATCTCCTCTTGCTAATCGTTTTTCTAGATTTGTTCCAGGTCTACAATATTGATAACCAGGAAGATGTAGTTCAAGAGGTAATTTGTTGATTATAGAATTTACCAAACCGTCTCCTTTCACGGTGCTTTGTTGACTGATAAGTTTTTTTGAAAAATCCAACATTTTTATAGAAATAAAGTTATGTACTCAATAGGACGGCTTACAATGTTATGACAATTTTGTAATAAAACCTTCACATTTAAAGGAAATTGTTTAGTACCTTTCATGATGCGATTCGTGAAACAACAACAACTTTTACCAATTCAAAATTTTGATTTGACTAAAAGTAATGAGTCAAGAAAACATGGTCAACTATTACCCAATAGCATAAGAGGTTTAATTACGGGTCCCTCGAATTGCGGAAAAACAAATGCTATGATGAGTTTACTACAGCATCCTAACGGTTTAAAATTTGAAAACATATATATTTATTCAAAGTCATTACATCAACCAAAGTATGAGTTTTTACGAAAAGCCGTCAAACCAATCAAAGGAATGGGTTTCTTTACGTTTTCCAATAATAGTGAAGTTATACCACCTGAAGAAGCAAAACCAAATTCGGTTTTTATCTTTGATGATATTGCTTGTGAAAAACAAGATACTATACGAACCTACTTTAGTATGGGACGACATCATCTTATTGATAGTTTTTATTTATGTCAAACATATACAAGAATTCCAAAACATCTTATACGCGACAATGCAAATTTTTTAATTGTTTTCAAACAGGACGATATGAACTTGAAACATATTCATAATGATCATGTTAATTCTGACATGGCATTTAATATATTTCAAAATGTATGTGCAGAATGCTGGAATGATAAATATGGATTTTTGGTTATTGATAAAGACAGTCCTTTGAAAGAAGGTCGATATAGAAAGGGCTTTGATCATTTCCTTAAACTATAAAAGCAGCTCTTCATAACAGTTTACATCATACGTATATTAATGTTCTATGAGAACAGTTCAAAAGCAGTATAAAGAAGTTCAAAAGCAGTAAAAAGCAGTTCAAAAGCAGTTCGAAAGAAGTAAAAAGCAGTATAAAAGCAGTAAAAAACAGTAAAAAGCAGTTCAAAAGCAGTTCGAAAGCAGTAAAAAGCAGTATAAAAGCAGTAAAAAGCAGTTCGAAAGCAGTAAAAAACAGGTCAAAAGCAGTACAAAGCTGTTTTAAAGCAGTAAAAAGCAGTAAAAAACAGGTCAAAAGCAATAAAAAGCTGTTTTAAAGCAGTAAAAAGCAGTAAAAAACAGGTCAAAAGCAGTATAAAAGCAGTTCATAAATGAAAACAATAATAAGCATTTCTCCATATCGTTTACAACATACGTAGTTATGTTCTATGAGAGCAGCTCAAAGCAGTTCAACGCACAGTCCGTAGAAGTACGAAGTCGCTCAACTCGGTTTAAAAATCGATGTTCATCAATCAGAAGTAGTACATTCAACATTAAAATAAATTTCAAACCTATTGAAAGACTCTTTCATAATATAAGAAGCTTATTTACAGTCTGTTGTAAGACCAACACAGCTTCATTATGATGAATTTAAATAAGGAATTGACAAGTGAACTCATTAAAACTACTGATGCTCTACGAAAGAAATATAAAGCTCTAAGGAATGGAAGAGAAGCATTCGAAACTCAATTGGAGGAAACCTTTAAACCAATCACCAATCCTCTGAAAGAGTTAGTTGAGAAATCAAATGAACAGCAAAATTATTTTCAAACCCCTGTAACTAAATCAAAACAGAATTTTGATGATGATTTTGCTACACCTGCTGCAAGCATCAGTAGTATTACTCCAAAAAACTATTCAGCAACACCCAAAAGCAAGCATTTTAGAGAAAGCAGACAACGAGTACGTGATCGTTACAAAGCTCGTCATTTAACCGACCAAATAGAAGAAACTGCATTCGATGAAATATCACAGAAGTATTTAGATTTATTTTTGAATGAGTCTAGTGCTTTTGACAATATATATGGTATTCACGAAAAGAATGGCAAGTGGTTCATCGGGGATGGAGAGTTTAAGATTCTTGGAAAAAATATACAAATAAAAAATAAAATCTATGAAGGTTCAAACGGCTTATATGAACTTATATTCAAGAAAAAACCCTGTCAAAAAATATACAATGAGAAAGACTTAAAAATATATAAGGATATATTGGAAGATACCAATGCATATAGACGTTCTCATGACTCTACAAAACAAGTTTTAGGAAATTGTGGAAGTAAATATAAAGAAATTATAAGCAAACTGCTAACAGATACTACTACTCCAGTTTCACATACTGGAAATGGATTAATGCAATTATCTAAGAAAGAAAAAGACTATATCTTCTGGGATGATCCCAATGAACTTGTAGTTCGATTGAGACTTCTTGTCGCTTCACATCAAGCAGGACATAATAATCATTCCAATGAAATTGTATCAATTATCGAAGAATTAAAAGAATCTAATATTATCGAATAAAAAATGAGTGTAGATAAGTTCGGAAGGTTTTCAAATAGAACTCCTGTCAGAGGCCTAACAGGACCAATTGGTCCACGTGGGGAGCGAGGAGAATCAGGACCACCTGGGTTGCAAGGAGTGCCAGGACCACCTGGGTTGCAAGGAGTGCCGGGAACACCTGGTGAGGGAAACAGAAAACGGCAACTATAATATAAACTGGAAGTGTCTACAAAACCTACAGGACCCACAAGAGAAGGAAGATGCTGCAACAAAAAATTATATTGATGAACAAATTGAAGAATTAAACAAGAAATTAATTAGTAATATTAGCACAATTGCCAAAATTGAAGAATATTTATATTGTAAAGATGAAAAATATTTATATTTTTGAATTCAAGAAATATGTATTTATAACCCTTGGGTGAAATTTCAAACTGGTTGAACCAACATTCTATCTCTTTCTCCTACTTCCCAGCCCCAACATTTTTATTTCCTACTAATGTAATTCTAATGATTGAATAAAAAAAACTAAAAAAAGAAAAAAATACTATTTAACTTAACGAGGAAATTGTTTTTTTTTTGATTTCAGTCTTATTTTGAATATCAGTGTGAGAGGATAGTAACCTAATAATGGCAGGAATAAATACTACTATAATTTTTGATGAAATTTTAACATTTCTTAAAACAAATCAACATACTATACTAGAAGAACACTATGAGTATACATCTACAACATCTGATCATGGGTGTCACTTTATAAATTGCCCATGGTCTTCTAATAAATGTAAATCAGGGCCAGATACATGTGCGTGCTACATGATTGAAAATAGACTATTAAAAATAAAAAAACTTATGTTATTATATAAAAGATTACAATAAATAAAATTATTATAAAAAGAAAAAACATTACATTTTTATTTCAATCAACTGAAAGATGAGTAAGAGAAACATTGTTAACAAGCTGCATAAACCGGCAAGAAGAAATTTCAAAAAAAGACGAGTCATTATAAAGGGACTTGATGAATTATGGCAAGCTGATTTGGTGGAAATGGGTACCTATTCATCAGAAAATGATAATTATCGATATCTTCTTACGGTAATAGACACATTTTCTAAATTTGCTTGGAGTATAGCTATCAAAAGTAAAACAGGAGTTGATGTCACTGCAGCTGCTATGCAAAACATATTTAATGAAGGACGCACCCCAAAGAATCTGCAAACAGATGACGGAAAAGAATTTTATAATAAAATTTTTCAACATCTCATGAAAACATATAAAATCAAACATTACTCTACATTTAGTGCACTTAAAGTATCCATTGTTGAACGATTCAATCGCACCTTAAAAAACATGATGTGGAAAGAATTTAGCGCTAATGGCTCATATCGTTGGATTGACATGATAAAATCACTGACTAAATCATATAATACCACGAGACACCGCACTATTAAAATGAGTCCATCTGAAGTTAATTCTAGAAATGAAGAACACATACTTTCAACAGCATATAATCATATCAAAATTCATATTACACCTAAGCTTCATATTGGTGACTTTGTAAGAATAAGTAAATATAAGCATGTTTTTGAGAAAGGATACACCCCCAATTGGACAACTGAAATCTTCAAAATAATAAAAGTTCAACACACAAATCCCGTTACATATTTATTAGAGGACTATCAAGGACATCCCATCAAAGGAGGATTCTATGAACTTGAATTACAAAAAACAAAATTTCCAGATACCTACCTCATAGAAAAAGTACTTAAAACCAAAAAGGGACAAATATTTGTGAAATGGCTTGGTTTCCCATCTGAACACAATTCTTGGACATCTATACCTCAAAACGATTAACAAAAATTGTATAATTTTTTTTTAATAAAGATGCTGTTTCATTAAAAATATTCACTCTGTTTTTTTCTCCTTCAAATCTTAATAAAATATATATTTTTACTAGCTATGATCACACGATAAAAATAAAGACAAAATATCTACTTCAAATGAAAAAAAGAAAAAGATACCTGTCTCAAACCAAAAACATTCATTCTAAAAGGACACTTTACAAAAATGCATTTTTAGTCCATACCACTATAAATTAATCCATTTTTATTACCTACCTACCAAACATTTTATAAATTCAAAGCAACACCAACAATAAAAAAATAGGTACCTGTCCCAAGCCAAAAACACACAATTTTCCATTTTACGTTTCCCAGCAAGCATAGAATGGTCTGTCTCATCCCTATTGATGATTTACTCCGCACATCCGCCCGATTTACTCCGCACATCCATACTCCGCACATCCATACTCCGCACATAGCTCCGCTCGAGCGCCAGAACCCGCTAAAACTAACTACTAAAGGTTTCCTCCAATTGAGTTTCGAATGCTTCTCTTCCATTCCTTAGAGCTTTATATTTCTTTCGTAGAGCATCAGTAGTTTTAATGAGTTCACTTGTCAATTCCTTATTTAAATTCATCATAATGAAGCTGTGTTGTTTTTACAACAGACTGTAAATAAGCTTCTTATATATTATGAAAGAGTCTTTCAATCGGTTTGAAATTTATTTTTATGTTGAATGTACTGCTTCTGATTGATGAACATCGATTTTTAAACCGAGTTGAGCGACTTCGTACTTCTACGGACTGTGCGTTGAACTGCTTTGAGCTGCTCTCATAGAACATAACTATATGTATGTATGTTGTAAACGATATGGAGAAGTGCTTATTATTGTTTTCATTTATGAACTGCTTTTATACTGCGTTTGAACTGCTTTTATACTGCTTTTTACTGCTTTTGAACTGCTTTTTACTGCTTTTAAACAGCTTTTTACTGCTTTTGACCTGTTTTTTACTGCTTCTGAACTGCTTTTATACTGCTTTTTACTGCTTTTGAACAGCTTTTTACTTAACAAACTTAATAACAAATAAAATAAAAATAAAGATGAATTGAAATTTTTTTTTTAATTTTAAGTATTTATTATTTATAAGAGTGAACTTAATTTACAAGATTTTTTTTTGTTTTATTATTGAAAAGCGACGCGTTTCAGACATTCGTCCTTCTTCGGGCTTTGGCGATTACTGGTGATGGTGATGTTGAAGAAAGAGGTGAAAGTTGTGTGAAAGTGATGAATGTATATTTTTTTTTTTGCGATGTTTGGTGTTTATGTGTTCAGTTAGAATTTTTATTATTAATTTTGATTAGTCTGTTTGTCTCTATTTATCTTGTGCGTTTTACTAAATGGTTTATAGCTGTGTTGTATAGTGTATTGTTTTTGATTGTTAGTTTGTCGTTTAATATCTTGTCTTGTTCTGGCTTACAAGCCTTATAAATTTCAAATTCCTCCCGTGCGTCCAGGGTCGTCCCTTTTCTGCATATGTGCAATGGTTTGCAATTTGTTTTGAAGTCTATATAGTTGTGATTTTCATCCATTAAGTGTTGTGCGTAATTTGATTTAGTGTTTTGTTTTGGTTTATGTTCCTTAAATCTGTCGTAAAAGTTTCTGCCGGTCTGTCCAATGTAGAACTTATTACAATCGCTGCAATTAATTTTGTAAACTCTCGAACATTGTTCGATAGATTTGGGGTTACTTGTTTTTATATGGTTCTGAATATTATTGTGGGTTTTGTATGTGACTGTTATATTATGTTTTAATAATAATTTGTGGTAATAAGTTTGTATATTCTATACATATGTATTTATTATTGTTATCTTGTGTATTGTGAATCACAATCAAAGATACGAACATTGTTTATTGAGAGAGAGAGACATTTCTTAAGAGGCAACGGTAATCCTTACGTTGCATTTTATGTTTGGAATTTTTAAGTGGTTTTAATTATACAGAGTGATAGACGATGTAAAGATTTTATGATAGTACTTTATTATAAGTACTCAAGCAAATACGCTTGGTATGCTTTTATTTATGTTGGTGAGTCTTTATAATACTCAAGCAAAGATGCTTGGTATGCTTTTATTTATGTTTATGTTTTGAAGTAATTCTATACCTCGCGCGGTGATAAATATGGAAGAAATGTAAAGGAGCGTGTAAATTTTGAGTATGATCTAGTATCTGTCGAAGGTAAGTATCATGATAAATGTTTCTCCAATTTTTTTCGATAGTCAGTGGAAAGGGTGACGCAGGCCGTCCAATGGATGAAAATATTGGGATTTCCATGGAGAATATTTTTCATTGCATAGAAAATAATGACGATCGTCAATTCACATTGGCTGAGTTGAAAGATGTGATGAATGATTACGTTCCAGACGAATTAGGAAAATTCATTGCTTGGCATTGGAGTAATACTGTAATTACCACGAAAAGTAAATCCTTAACAATAATTTGCTTTCGAGATACTGCAACTAATATTTTGACTAATTCATGGTACGAAGAAAAAAACAAAATCATTGTGATGAACGTCTTCGAATTGCAGAACCTGCTGCATTAATAATTAAAGAAGATATTCGTTCTATTATAATAGTCCAGGAAAATTAGACATAAATATCGACAAAGTTCGGAAAAATTATATACAGGGTTTTTATTTTTGAATCAGAATCGTTTAACTGTTATGAATATTTGAGGAAAAGTCCCAATCAAACAAAAATCATGCACGCATGAAACTTGGCAAAAATGTTTCAATTATCATTAGAATGAAGGACCAAAAGAGTTCATAAAAATATGAGGGGTGAAAGGGTGTTTTGAGGGGGAGGGGAATGGAGAATGGGGTGTGGGCTTTTATTAGAAACAAAACCTATAAAAGAAGAGTGTCAGCAATGACACTGTGCAAAAGTGTTTCATTTGTCATGATAATGAAGACTCTAGAGCGTGTATAGAAATATATAGGGTAAATATTTACTTTTTGAGGAGGGGTATTCAAAACCAAAAAATTATTTTTAAAAAACCTAGGCATATGGCACATCATTTTAGGGTATTTTTTAATGCTGGATCTAATAAAAGAAAAATGAGGACGCTATATACACCATTGATAGAGTTAAGACTTTATAAAATAAAAATGTAAGAATGACTGTGAGAGTCACCCCGGGATATCTCGCACATCGCGAGCCTTGCGATATTCATTGTAGATATGTATGGTATTTTTGTACCCTCTTTCACATCACCTAAGAGGTTGAGTACAAGATGCGTTTTTTTTTACTTAGTTGTATCCCCAGTAGGTCTAATCCATTGTTTACCATTGATATTTATATTTTTGCTTATTTATTTTTTTTATTTTTTTTTATTTTTTTTTTTTTGTAATTAGTTTAATAGCTCTGGACTCTAATCTTAATCATCTGAATCTGACTCCATTGTCTTCAATTTTTAAAGTATGCACGATAAATCTACATCGTCTTCCAAATCTGACTCTGTGCGCTGCTCTAGAGCAAATGATTGATCCATATCATTGTTCGTCTCCTCTTCAGTATAGTTCTTAGGGTCAGTATTAAGGCATGCTTGACCATGACATCGCAGATTTCTTTCAATTCATTTAAAGTGAACTGGCAGTCATCGTTGTCCTCGATGTACTTATAAATTTTTTCAATCCCTGCTGAAACACTTTTGTCTTCAGGACGACCAGCTTTGTCTTCAATTGGAGGTTTCTTGAAGGACACCCAGCAGTTTAAATGGTATCGGGCTCTTACAGCTTCTAAATCTTCATATTGTAATCGATGAACAACGGATTTTGCTATAATATCACTGCGATGTTCGGCATGCTCCAATATGGAGCTTTTAAATGAAATAGTTGATACAAGCCGTATAGGACGGCGAGATTCAACTTTTTTCTTTTTTCTTCTTCCTCAGAGGCATCTTTACCACAAAAACTACATTCTTTTTCTTATGAAAACCCTCCGCTTGACAGTGTTCTCACTCGAGGTGGACTAAGAGATGGACCTGCTTCTTCAGCATCTCGCTGTCTCTTGAACTCAGCAATACTATATTTGCGTGTGTAATCCTTGCGACAAAAATCATTGTTTCCATCACCTCTTTCTTGGCTGGAATCAATTAATGTTTTCATTCCACGTTCCACCTTTACAATATCACCACGTGACAGAGATTTTTTACATATAAAACAATAATTATTGCCTTCCAGCTCCATTTTAACAAAATTGCCTTAACTAATTCGGAGACACTTAATAAGACTTCCGTACCCTATAAATATTCCCAAATTATAATAGGTACAACCGCTACTTACTTTTATTTTTTACATTTATATTTGGGGCTAAGGAACCAATTAAATATTTTATTATCTTATTGTTTTACTATTCTCTACATATTATTTTATATTCAAATTATATAATGATGTTAAATAAATAAATAAAAAAAAAACTGTCTATAACATCTTAATTATTCTTTTTTTTTTGATCCAGCACTAAAAAATACCCTAAGATGATGTGCCATATGCCTAGGTTTTTTTAAAAATAATTTTTTGGTTTTGAATACCCCTCCTCAAAAAATAAATATTTACCCTATATATTTCTATACACGCTCTAGAGTCTTCATTCTCATGACAAATGAAACACTTTTGCACAGTTTCATCGCTGACACTATTCTTTTATAGGTTTTGTTTCTAATAAAAGCCCACACCCCATTCTCCATTCCCCTCCCCCTCAAAACACCCTTTCACCCCTCATATTTTTATGAACTCTTTTGGTCCTTCATTCTAATGATAATTGACACATTTTTTCCAAGTTTCATGCATGCATGATTTTTCTTTGATATATTCTAGTTTAAAATTATTAAAACAGCGAAATACCATGTTTCGTGACCTTTGACCCCCTGTTTTTAATAGACGCGGAGCGCGGATCAATTGGGACTTTTCCTCAAATATTCATAACAGTTAAACGATTCTGATTCAAAAATACAAACCCTGTTTGTAATTTTTCCGAACTTTTTCTCTAATTTTCCTGGACTATAACTATCCATGACTCCAGGGGCGAACGCAGGGGGGGGTTTTGGGGGTTGAAACCCCCCCCCCCGAAATATGTGAAATGAAAAAATAACCATTCATTAAAAAAAAAAAAATAAACCTGGAAATATAAAATTTATTTGAAATTTTCATTCTGTCAGTGAAAAAATCTTTCCAAATACACAATCTAACCCATCAGAGATCAATTCTTTCGTGTTGAGAATTCATCTAGAATTGCTCTTGTTTTGGAATGAAACTTGCAAAAGTGAAGAAGATAAATTCTTTTGACAGAAGGAGCAATTCTTTTCTTGTATGAAACTCGCTATAAGTAAATTTGATATGTCGATGTGGAATTAGTGTTGGGTCGTAAACAACGGGACCTGCGACCGAAATATACGAAAATTCACTTCCCTTTTTACTTGCAAAATCATCCCATCGGTCGCTCCAAAACTAGCGGTAGTTGCGACCGAAATCTACGAAAATTCACTTCCCTTCTTACTTGTAAACACATTGCATCGGTCGCTCCAAAACTAACGGCAGTTGCGACCGAAATCTACGAAAATGAAAACTTGCATCACACGTACTAAAAGCCAGTCCCTACGTATAAGAACGGGATCGACAACGGCAACTAGGAAAGAGTATACTTTTGTATTGTATAAGCATAATACACATGAAAATTAAAATGAAATTGTAATTTGAACTGTGAGGTCGATTTTCTTTTGATTCCTACATAAAATCGGTTGTTTATTAAAATAAATTAAAAGTTATTGTGAAAAAAATGAGTAATTCAATACTAAAGTTTTTTAAACCAGCAGCGAGTAAAAACAGTGCTACACCTACAGTTTCAAGTATTGGGGATTTAAACAAATTGTCTGGAGAAGGTCCCCCCACAAAAAAACAAAAACCTGAGTGGAAACCGTAATGTAAGTTCAATATAAGAAAATATTAGTTTTGTTTCCCCTGTGGTGCTGTTTCGTGCTCATGTGTATTTCTAATTGCCTTTTTTAACGGAACTGTTTAAATTGAAATTAATTTTGAACAATACACACGGAAGAGGTGTGCAATATTGTGATTAACGTTATATTAACGTAATATAAGTGCGTAAAAGAAAAAATCTTTTGGTTTCATGTTTAGATATTTTTTTTATTTTTGTATGAATAAAGGCACATAGGTGCACATATTTTGAAAAAAAAAAAAATTTTTCATAATCTCATATGGGCACAAACTTAAAAATCATAGCGTGTAACAATACATATTTATTATCTTATCCATAGAATTATGTAAACGACATTGCAAATTTTTGTCGGAAGCAATTAAACGACAGTGAAAAATATGAAGTTCTTGTTCATTGTTGGGTTCCTGATTTAGATTTTAATTTTCCGATATCTGGCCAAAGAAATTTAAAATTTCAGCACTCTTGGTTGCGCTCTTTTGTGTGGTTGACGTATTCTGCAGCAGAAGACGGTGCTTACTGCCGATATTGTGTTGTTTTTGCATTAAAGTCCGTCGGGAAAGGGTCTCATCAGGACACAAATATATTAGTACTGACTGCGTTTCGGATGTGGAAAAAAGCCCTTGAAAAATTTAGAGAACACCAAAACAAAAGTTATCACAAAGAGGCTATAGAGGATGGACAAAATTTTACGTCAATTTTCGAAAATCGAAGGCTTGATGTAGTCAGCGAACTTGACACGAGCCGGAAAGTACAACAACTCGAAAACAGAAAAAAGTTGATTCCGATCATACGAGCTGTTTTTTTTTGTGGCAGGCAAGGTATAGCTTTAAGAGGACATCGAGACCACGGCCTTGTATCAATTGATAAGCAGCCAGAAGAAAACGACGGAAATTTTAGGGCGTTACTGCGTTACGCAATTGAAAGTGGTGATAAAGTTTTGGCAGATCATTTAAATAGTTCGGGGGCAAACGCCAGATATATAAGCTATCGCATTCAAAACGAAATAATTGATGCTGCAGGAAAAATTATAACAATGAAAATTGTCCAACGTATCAACAAATCTGGATACTTCTCTGCTATTGCTGACGAAAGCACGGATATCAGTGGGGTTGAACAGTTTTCAATATGCGCTCGTTATGTTGATACAATCGACCATAAATATTTTATTCGCGAAGACTTTTTGTGCTTTATCCCGGTTGAAGACGTAACTGGAAAAGGACTAGCAAGTACGTTGCTGTCTGCAATTAAGGATATGGGCCTTAATCTAGCTAATATGAGGGGACAAGGTAAGTGTCAATAATTGGCTAGAATGATTAAGTATTAATGTTATCGTTTTTGACTGTTCAGGCTATGATGGGGCGCGTGCAATGAGTGGAAAATTCAACGGCTGTGCTGCCAAAGTAAGGGAATTATATCCACAAGCGATTTACGTCCACTGCGCGAACCATAACTTGAATTTGGCCATTACTCACGCCTGTAATATCCCACCAATACGAAATTGCATTGGGGCTATTAAAGAGGTTGTCAATTTATTCAGACTCTCAAACAAAGCAGCTCTAATTTTAAAAGACCAAATACATGCGTCTTGTCCAAAAGCAAAACAAACACGGCTTTTAAGATTTTGTGAAACCCGTTGGGTTGAGCATTTAGACTCCTTGAGTTTGTTTTTTGACGTATATGAATATATCTGCTGCTCTTTAGAGATCCTGGACGAAAAAAATTTGAAAACTGATGGAGTTAAACCGCATACTTTACTTACAGCAATACACAATGCCCAGTTCATTATTTCACTAACAGTAATCAAGCCAATTTTTAGCCTTATGAAAAACCTTAGTGAATTTTTGCAAAAAAAAGAATGCGATCTAAGCTGCTGCATAGAATATGCAAACCACCTATATGAAGAAATTGCTGAAATGCGACAGAATTCCGAAGTAAGGTTCGGTAGCATATTTGCTGCAGCCAAAGAAATTGCGGAAAAAATGGATTTGCAGTTGGTAGTCCCACGAAATGTCGCAAAACAGAGGAACAGGGATAATTACGAAGGTGGTCCTGAAGAATATTTTCGTCGGTCTATCTATGTTCCTTTTTTGGACCATTTATTGACGCAATTGAAAAATAGATTTCTCGACCATCGTGAGCTGCTTTCCAAAATTCAAAATATATTGCCAGAAAAATGTTGCAAACTTAAAGAGGACGAAATAAAAAGGACTGTTGAGGTGTTTTCCCAAGAATGGCCAGATGATATAAAAGTAGGCTTAGATGATTTTCTAGCCGAAATGAAGATGTGGCGCAGGTAAGAATGTATTTCTTTTATTTTCTTGATATGTATTTCATTGTTAAATTAACTATGGTTTCAGACATTGCTTGAGTATGCCAAACGTAAAACGGCCCAACAACTTTATAGACACCTTAAATGTTTGCGATTCGTCCTTATATAAAACAGTTCATTGTTTTATGCAGATCGGTGGGACACTTCCGGTATCCGTGGCTTCAAGCGAGCGATCCTTTTCATGTCTGCGCAGATTAAAAACTTATCTACGAGGAAAAACCGGCGAGGAGCGACTGAACGGTTTGATGTTGCTGAACATCTATAGGGATATTGAGGTTGACTATGAGGACGTTATAAATATAATGGCAAAAGTTCCAAGGCGCATTGATTTTATTTTATAAAATATTGATCATAACTAAAAATTTATGTATTTAGTTTTATATATATGTAAATACATACATACAGAGTAAAAAAAACTTACAAATATTAAAAACAAATTGTTCGTTTATATTTAATATATTTTTTTAAAAACCCCCCCCGAAAAAATTTCCTGCGTTCGCCCCTGCATGACTCTTATCCACCGCCAAGTTGAATGTTAGATAATATTAATGATGAAAATCCTAAAACTTAAAAACATTTTTTGCATGAATTAATTGTGAAGAATAAAAAAGGCCAAACAAAAAAAAGTTAAGCAAAATCAACAGCCATAGCCCATGCTATAATGATTAACACAACGTCTTGACTTTTAATTTTCTCTTAAGAGTTCTTTATTTTCCCCAAATGCGTTTTTTGTTTTTGGCTCAAATGGTCGTAACGCAAATCAGGTTTTAACGCCTTTTTTCAAATAGCCATAAGTTCACAACGGCTTGATTGAACCGACTCAAATTTAGTTTGAGATAGTTTTTCATAGTTTTCTATAGGATGGTTTAAAAAAAAATTCACTAAAGCCTTTCTAAACGGTGGCTTCCATACAACGAGCCGTTGAGTTTTAGCCAACTTTTTTGGTTTTTTCTAATTTTCTCGAAAATGGTTTTAACGATTTTCATTAAACTTTGTGTGTTATATTCTTTAAGGGTTTTTAAGAGAACTGCGTTTTTAGTTTTTGGCTAAAAGTGCAAATAACGGAGATCTGCTCTTAACGGATTTTTTTCAAATGACCATATGTTCTCAACGGTTGCATAGAATTCACTCAAACCTTGTTTTGTATAGTTTATTACAGCTTCCTATCAGTTGGCATTGATTTTTTTCAGTTTCTCTTTTTTAAATGGTGGCTCCTACAAAGAGCCACTAGATTTTGGCCAATTTTTCGTTTTTTCTAATTAACTTAAAAAAGGCTCCCCCGATTTTTATGAAACTTTTTATGTAATATATAAAGAATACTTCAAAGAAAACTGAATTTGTAGTTTTTGGCTACACATTATAATAGTTGAAATTGGTTTTAACAGTATTATTAACTTGGCCATAAGTGGACATTTGTATCATTTATAACACCCAAAAAATGGTGTCATCGAGTCATATATATAATTAGAAAATATTTGTGAGATTTTTATAATTTTTTGAATATTTGAATTTTTGAATTTTGAAACTACGAAAAATTAACATTGTTAAGTAGTTATGTACTTCAAATGTAACATTGGCAACACCAAAAAGTACTAATGTAGCTAGTTATTGCACTTTTTTATTAATTTCATCTCTTTCTAATTTGAGAAAAAGAAAGACACAATTGATTTTAAGATAAATGTACACGCGTACTTTTGACCTTGCTAGTTTAAATTAAAAGTTTTTAGGGAAGAAGAATATGCGGAAGCTGCCTTAGGAAAGGATAATGAAGATCAATTGGAGATGGTTATGGAAGCAGCTGCAGTAGCACAGGCTGCGGTTGCACAACGAGATAAAGAGCTGATGGAGTTACGTGCTGAGCTCGCGCAGATGAAGTTAAGGCTATCAAAGGATTCTCCCGTCAAAAACAAAACCGTTGGTCTTTCCAGCCTTCCAAGTAATAACGAGAAGTTGGAATTAATAAAAAGGATACAAGCCAATCACAAGGCATTGTTGAATAGTTCTGCGCAAACTGGTCAGTCCACTCCCATTCGTAAAGCACCCGAGCACCATGAAGGCAATAGTGCCACTTCCTTTAAAGACCATGATATGGCTAATCTTCTCACGATTTTTAATCGCTGTAACGTTCAAGAGCTGCCAGCCTTTTCGGGTGAGAACAAAAGAGAGTGGCCTTATTTCGAGGAGGTTTTTAAGTCTACAACCGACGAAGGCAGATACAGCGATAAAGAGAATGTTGCGCGTTTACGTAAGGCTTTAAAGGGGGAGGCGTATCGTCTAAAGTATTCTTCGGATGCCGATGCAATAATGGACTCCCTTCGTACCGTGTTTGGCCGGTATGACGTTCTCGTACATGACTTAACATCGGATTTATTATGTCTTCCCAAGCTTTCGTCAAAATGCGTTCCAATACAACGCTTATGGGCAGTGAAGCTAAATGATTTCGTAGCCGACTTGAAATCTATGAACAGAGAAAAAGATCTAACGAATGGATCTGTCCTCACTAATCTAGCTTCTAGGTTAAGAGCAGGCCTTTATCTAGATTGGCAAAAAAGAAAGTCAGTTTTGCCAACTTTCAACATTTTGTTGAGTTCTTGACGGAAAAGGTTATCGATTTACCTCCTGACCTGATGAGAACGGGTGGACTTTCTGATCAAAAGAAGCCTCAGTCAGCTGGTAATTCTAAATCTTCTCGAGTGCTGCACCATCAACCCCTTACGCCATCTGCATCAACAGCTTTATGTTGCAAGTGCAACAAAAAGCTACATGCTTTGTATCAATGCGAAGAGTTTTTGGCCTTAACTCCGGCTTTAAGGCAAACGTTTGCTAAAGAAATGTGGATTTGTTTCTCATGTCTGGATCCATCAAAGCATCAGTGGAAAGCATGCTCTAAAAAAAGATCTTGTGGTTCCGATGGATGCAACCAACGTCACCATCCGTTATTGCACTCCACATCAAATAGCAGCAACTCTGAGTTGAATTCTGCGGCAGTTCCTTTCGTTCCACAACCACATATTGACTCTTCTCATGTAGGGGCTGATGTCACAATCATTGTCAAGATAGTGCCGATTAGGATTTATGGAAATGGGGATATGTTTGTGGATAACTATGCATTCCTGGACGATGGGTTTTCATTGTCGATGATTGAGGAAGAGCTTTATTATGCACTGGGTCTGAATAGACAACCTGAACAACTCACGTTGCAGTGGACTAAAGGGTATTGCACTTTTTCTTCGCGGCACGAACACGATAGGGGAATTTATTTGATCGCTTAAATCGCGATCTATTAAATTTCAAAACAAACAAAAAAAGGAGAAAAAAAAAATTGAAATGTTTTAAACGCGCACCGACGGCGACACACGACACGAATTTACTAATGATTATGATACCTATCAATAGGCCACACACGAATAACGCGAAAAGAGAATGCGAAATAAAAAAGTGCAATATACAGCTTGATTAAAGAAGCTGTCACCACGGGTGCTCAGCTGGGGTGGGTTCGGTGGAAGAATTTTGTCATTCTTTTGATAAGCTTGATTGATTTCGTAATCAAAACAGTTTATCAAAAGAAGAAAGTATATGGTTGCACAGTAGGGTGCAAAAAAAAGTTAGGCGCCAGGAATTTTTTTCTAAAACCGAATTAGAAAATTCCAAAACTAATTTTAGGATTTGAAGGACCGATATTTTAAATAAAAAGAAAGAGAGTAAAGTGTAAATAGTTGCTTTTGTTGTTTTGGGAAACCGTGGGACAGAAGATCCCTTGACTAAAACCCAAAAGTCTTTTCAAATAAAAGGTTTGAACAGATAAATATGGCCGTTTGGCTCAAAGAAAAATTTAATAAGCAATTGAAGCTAAATAAAACTAAAAGCAATTTAAAAGATAAGAAAAAGGTAAAATGGGTTTTTAACAAAACCAAAGCGCGCCTCGTACACGAATAAATTGAATATAAGTATATATTTTGAAATTGTAAATATATATTTATATTCAGAATTTTGAACACAAACTACTTATCTTATTTTGGGAATGACTCCTTTCTCCTATCTCCTTTTCTCCTTTTTAAACTCTCACGTCTCGAATCCCGATTTCAAAAATTCTTGATCCAAAAAAAACAAAACACTATTAAAATAAATCTCCTCCTCGATTTTTTTTCTTTTTTTCCAAATTTTCTCGAAAATTCTTTGCTCAACTTCTTGTATGCGCTTATAAGGCTCTCCCAAGAGTGCCTTCCAAGCTCATTTACATCAACATCTTTCTTCCCTCGTCCATTCCAGTCATTCACTCATACATACAACGACACAACACAACCATTCGTTTCGAGATCATCGGTCACGGCTTTCTGGAAGCATGACGCTCTCCTAGAAAACAACCGTGGTGGGATCTAACGAAACATACTCACACGCACACAAACACGGTTTTAACAAGTTGTTGGATGTGTTTCCAAAACTTGCCAAAACTTACTCTCACGCACACAAACAACGTTTCGACAAGTTGTTGGATGTGTTTCCAAAACTTGTCGAAACATTATGGACGAGTTCAGACTATTTTACAACTAAAACTCTTTTCGAGAAACATTGAAAAGAAATAAAATTGAGGAGAAGTCTGCACTAGGCTTTTTCCTATTACCTACTCTACAACTATCGCGCGGGATTCGAAGCGTGAATTATATAACAAACTATTTTTGGAGATACAGAGAGGAGCGTTACTTTAATCATTATTTTAAAAATTCTATAAAACTAATCTAAACGCGTTAAAAACTCATTTTGTACATTTAACAAATTTACGTTATTTTACGTTAAAGTTAAAATTACGTTACGTTAAGTTAGATTTAAAAAAATGGATAGATAATTATAAGAAGGGGTTTAGTTGTTGTTGCTAATTTTATATCGGTAAGTAAGAGTCCACCTGACTCGTTACTTCTTCGGCTCATCCACCGGCTCTCTTCTCGTTTAGAACGTCGTACTCGAACACCTGCTTTTGTTGCTTTTGCAAGATACGGCTAGGTACACCACTGGTTGATGAGACCATGGTTGCCCTCAACTTCGCCAATATTTTGCAGCCACAACGAGAAAAAGAAAAGGGAAAAAGAACGACCGAAGGGAAGTTTTTGTTGCGGTAAAATTTACCGTAACAAATTCCACCCTTACCTCCCAAGAAATGTGTTTACTTTTCAAGAAAAATAAACCATTTCTTAAGGCTCGGCCAGGATTGGAGGGTAAAAGAACAGGGTGTACAACACAACACAGGGTTACCATCATATAAGAAAAGAAAAAAGAAAAAAAAAAAACATAATTAGTGGCACGAATTGAAAATATATAATTGGACAATTTACCAAAAAAACAAAGTACAAAAAAATTACGAATTAAAAGAAAGATTAAGGGACTTTTGACTAAGTGTCAATAAATGGCTTCAAATCCTTTACGTGCCACGTCCCTCGATCCTTCCCCTTATCGTCTATCAGGAGGTATGTCCAAGGTGACACCCCTCTACTGATCCTAAATGGACCAACAAACTTGGTCGCTAGTTTGGCCGCAAAATAATTCGCCGCATCGGACAAGGAATAATTCCTACGCCAAACGAGATCACCAGGTTGAAACTGTATGTCTCGTCTTCTCAAATTATAAGTTTTAGCGGTCTTATTTCCCGCCGCTTCCAACTTCCTAGCTATCTCCTGTCTCAGTTTCTGAAACTGCCTAACAGTATCCCCTCTATCTTGGTCCCTATCAATATCTCTAAGCCCTACATCATGGCAACTAGTTACCATGTTCCTACCAAAATTCACAAAATAAGGCGAAACACCTAACACCTCATGTTGCGAAGTTCGGATAGCACAGGCCACTTTTGCCAATTGCGTATCCCAACTCCGCTGGTTTTCCGAGACATACGCTCGGAGCGTAGTCTTAATTATTTGATTGATGCGCTCCGCAGGATTCGCTTGCGGATGGTAATGCGCCGTATACCGAAGTTGTGACCCGTACGCTTCACTAAGCGTCTTCAGTTCTTTGCTACGGAACTGGGGACCGTTGTCACAGACGATCCACTTTGGAACACCGAAGAGAAGAAAAACGTTTTCTTCCAATTCTCAAAAAACCGCTTTCGCCGTTGCGGACCGTAACGCGAACAACAGGGGAAATTTACTAAAATAATCGACGACCGTTAAAATATATATAAAACCGCGCGACGACTTCGGAAGTGGACCAACTAAATCCACACAAATCATATCCCACGGTTGGGAATTTCCCACCCTCTCAGTCATAAGACCAGCTGGCCTCTCATTCACCGGTTTCACTTTTTGGCAAGTCTTACAAACCCTAACATATCTCGTAATATCACTCCTCATTTTGGGCCAGTAATATTTTTCTGCTACCCTAGCAAAAGTCTTTTTAACTCCCATGTGTCCTGAAAGCGGAGCATCATGGCAATCATTTAAAATCTTTGCCCTATCACCTTTCCCTACAACTAATTTCCACTCCTCATTCTCGTTGTGAACAACAATATGGTTCACCCTAACATGTTTGTAGAGCCGCCCATTCTCAACTCGCCAGGATGGGTATTCTAACGGGCTCTTTTCTACCTGAGATTTCATTTTAATCACCCAAGGGTCCGAATCCGCTTCAGAGACACCGGCTACTTCGGGGACTCCTCGCGACAACATATCAGGAACGAGATGTTCTTTGCCCTTTCGATGGATGATCTTGAAATCAAACTGTTGGAGCCGAATGGCCCAACGAGCTAACCTACCCTGCGGATCCTTAAGGTTGCTAAGCCAGATCAGTGAGTGATGATCCGTCACAACCGTAAATCGAACACCTTCGAGATACGGCCGTAACTTTTCGATCGCCCAAAGAACCGCTAAGCACTCTTTTTCGGTCGTAGAGTAGTTCCTTTCATTCCTATTCAATGACCGACTCAAATAACAATTTGCCTTTTCCCCCTCTTCAAAATTCTGACAAAGTACGGCCCCGATACCAAAATCTGACGCATCTGTCTGAACAACAAACGGCCGGGAAAAATCCGGACTTGTCAAGATCGGTGCCGTAACCAAACACTCTTTGGCTTTCCTAAACCACTCCTCACACTCTTGTGTCCACTAAAATTTCTTACCTTTCTTTAAGAGATCGGTAAGAGGCCTAACTAAAATTGCAAAATTTGGCACGAATCTTCGATACCAAGAAATAGTCCCTACAAAACTCCTAATTTCCTTCACGTTTTTCGGTGGAGGAATCCTCATCATGCTTTCCACTTTTTCCGGGTCTACATGGAGCCCGTTCCTATCAACTACATAACCTAGAAATTTCAAAGAAGGCCTACAGAAATTACACTTTTCCCTACCTACTTTTAAACCCGCCTCTCCTAGCCTTCTTTGAGAATTTCTAGGTGTTTCTCAAAAGAATCGGTGACAATGATAATGTCATCTAAGTACACAAAGACGAACGGTTCTAAATCGGGACCTAGAACGTCGTCAATAAACCTCTGCCATGTCGCTGGTGAATTATGGAGCCCGAATGGCATCCTACAAAATTGAAAAAGACCCCTCCCTGGCACGGTAAAGGCTGTGTACTTACGCGATTCTTCCTCCATTGGAATCTGCCAATAAGCAGATTTAATGTCTAATGAGGACAAATACTTCGCGTTTCGAAGCTTGTCCAAAATTGCCGAAATAAATGGAAGTGGATAAGCATCCCTATCAGTAACCTCATTTAATTTCCTGTAGTCAACGCAGAACCGATAACTGCCGTCTTTCTTCTTAACGAGAAGAATCGGCGATGCCCAAGGACTCTTCGACTTCTCGATCACTCCAGCTTCCAACATCTCTTGGAGTTCCTGATCGATATGTTTCTGAATCGCTGGCGAAACAGGGTAATATCGTTGTTTTATTGGTTCTGCGGACGTCCTAATCTTGTGCTCAACTAAGTTGGTGCACCCTAATCCCTCGCTCATTGATTTAAAAAGTTCTCCTAACAAGTGTTCTAACTTCTTATTTTCTAAATCGTCCAAATCCGATTTTTCTCTAATCGCTACCATGTCTGTTACCGAAGCCACCATTTCCTGGCTCGAAAAACTCCACATACCAGATCTCAAATCCGGGACTATGCCCGATAGTACCCAAAAGTCGGCACCCAAGATCAATTGGTGTGGGAGATTCGGTATTACCAGACATTCTATTAAAATGGATCTATTCTCAACCTCCACTGGTAGAGAAATAGACCCAGCTACTCCTACACCTGCCCCATCTGCTAACGCTACTGACCCAACACTACTCTTTTCTAATCTAAGCCCTAAGTCTTTCAAAATTTTCCACCCGTCACCTTCCACAATGGTACGAGAGGCTCCTGAATCAAGAAGTCCCAAAAATTTGACTCCATAAACCCTAACTCCTAAATATGGTCTAGTGTCCCTACCGCTTGCCGCTAACGTGAAACTCAGATGAACTTGTGGTACCAGTTGATCGCCAGCAGACGACCTAACTATCGCTGACGGGTCTCCTGCTGACACAAGAGCCCGTTCCCCATTTCCCGAACACCGCCTACAATCCCTACGATAAACACCTACAGCCCCGCAACCGAAACACTTCCTTTGCACAGAACAGTTTTGTGCCAAATGCCCATCTCTGTTACAATTGTAACACCTAACCACCTGCCTAAAAGGGTTCTCTTGAACTGGAGCAACAGCCGCAACTCGGTGTTGTCCGGACGAACTCGGTTGGTAACCACATTCAGGTCCCAACAAATGCCTACCTCTACTTGGTGGAGTAAAACTGTCCACGTTTACCTTAAGGGTATCTAGTTCCCTACCTAAGATAGCAAGTTCCTTAACCGTCTTTGGTTTGGCACTCGCTATCTGCACCTGATAAAACGGATCTACATTCTTCCTCAAAATAGAAATCATTCTTCCCTCTGACAAAGGTTCCGACAATCTTCGGAACAATGTCCTCATAGTTGCAAGATACGCGCCGAAAGTTTCATCCTTTCCCTGCGAACGTCGATTTATTTCTTCCAAAAGAAGATCATCGTAATTCGCAGGAAGGAACTCCGCTTTGAGTTCCTTGACGAGTTCTTGCCAATCTCCTAAATCTTCCCTAACCGTCCTATACCACATAAGGGCCCTACCCGACAAAAGCTCCGAAGCGGATTTGAAAAGGTGGGAGTCCGGAACATCGTTAGCCAGACGAAGTTCCTCCACTCTTTCCAGGAATGAATTCACTGATGCTCCATTAGAGTCACCAGTAAATTTCACCCCCCACTTCCCTACACGTTCGGTGCATTTCTGTTGAACGACCATTTGTTCAGCAAAAGTGTCACCCCTATCAACCCTATGTCCTAATGGGACCCTAACATTAATACCACTGACTGAAGGACTACTGCCAAAACGACTTGGTTCAGGCAATGACCCTCCAGCCAGTCCTAACGCAGACCGCACATCACTTGGGGTCTGACCAACTTGTACCTGAAGTTGGGTTTGCCTTTTAACCGGAGTCTTTTCTTTCTCAACTTCCTCTTCCCTATCACTATTCTCACTATCACCAGTGAGATCTCCTAACAAACACAAAACCTTGTTACGAAGTGAGCTAATCGCATCTTCTTCGTCGTCTGCCTCATAAGGTGTCCTAGCTAACCTACCTATACACCACTCAATCTTTGTTACAATCTTAATGTACTCCGAAGACTTTGGATTCTTCGGAGGTACTTTAAGAAGGCCCCTAATCTCCTCAATTTTAGCTTCTATAGCATCCTTATCCTCCTCATAGGTGAACGGGTACACCATGCTAACCTCCATCGAGTTTCTCTTAACGAGCAACCTCGATGACCTCAATGCTTTTCGCATCTCATCTACCGAACCTACTTTTAAACCCCTGACCTTCATCTCATAGGCCAGTTCGTCCTGAGCTAATCTTCCTATATTCATCTTTATTAAAAAAAAACTAATTTAATTAATAGCACACACGAGAAAAACGAAACAAAAAAAAATTTAAAATTAAAAGAAATTGGCAACCCTTAACGATTTATATAAAAGAAAACAAATATTCAAAACAATAAATATTCAATAAAAACACGAAACTATTTTTTTTTTACTTCCCGATCTTATGTAAAAAAAGACTCTACTAAAATTTTTATCGAGATATTTTTCACGTTGGTGGCAACCGTAAACACCAATCACAATCAATTTTACACCAAAGAAAAAAAAAAACATTAACTGAAAACGATAACCTATAGCCGCGAAAAATTATGTATTTTCTTCTAAGAACAAATATTATACTACCTATCCTATTACTAAAAAAAATTCAATTTACTCAACTCAATTTTCAAAATATATATCACGAAATATCACATGCGAGAAAAAGCAATAAACAAAAACTCTATATCATTTACCACCGAAAATAACTCAAATTAAAATTTTCACTCAAGCTTATTTTGTCAACCACGAAAAGAAAAAAAAAATGTCACTATATATGTAGGTATCCCACGCGAGAAAAACAAACAATATCTAATAAAAAAAACTCTAACCAAGGTAGGTATACGAACAAAAACGAAAGAATAAAATGAAATTGAGAACAAACAAAAATATATAAAACAGTAGACACCACAGAATTAAAAAAACAAGTTTACAACACTAATAAAAAAAATATCACCAAAAACTCCTTGCTGCTACACTGCGTCTTTGGCTGGATGCCCTTTCGTTGTTTGGTTGGTGGAACGATGTAAAAAAAACAGCTTCGCCTTCTTTTGCGCGACAATTTACACACCTTTTTGTTTTTAACAAGAACTACACCAATGATTAGAAAAAAAAAAATAATTAGAATTAACTCAATCAAAAGATTGATAAAAAAACACCACAAAATACAAAAAAAAAATTCTTCCACTCTGGGCCTCAAACGTTGGGCACCACTTTATTGCACTTTTTCTTCGCGGCACGAACACCGATAGGGGAATTTATTTGATCGTTTAAATCGCGATCTATTAAATTTCAAAACAAACAAAAAAAGGAGAAAAAAAAAATTGAAATGTTTTAAACGCGCACCGACGGCGACACACGACACGAATTTACTAATGATTATGATACCTATCAATAGGCCACACACGAATAACGCGAAAAGAGAATGCGAAATAAAAAAGTGCAATATACAGCTTGATTAAAGAAGCTGTCACCACGGCTGCTCAGCTGGGGTGGGTTCGGTGGAAGAATTTTGTATTTCTTTTGATAAGCTTGATTGATTTCGTAATCAAAACAGTTTATCAAAAGAAGAAAGTATATGGTTGCACAGTAGGGTGCAAAAAAAAGTTAGGCGCCAGGAATTTTTTTCTAAAACCGAATTAGAAAATTCCAAAACTAATTTTAGGATTTGAAGGACCGATATTTTAAATAATATAGGTGGCTGGGTGCTGTATGAATAGGGTAGGCCCTGATTGGTATCAACATGGCGATGCCCAGCGTTGCAACTGTCTCATACGCATCAATTGTGCTTATTTTACCTCCAAGTGGTAGCCATCGGGTACTGGTCTTGTCCACCCGGACTTGACTTGCTGAACTTATAAGCGCGAGTGTTGATCACAGAAAAATAGCAACACTATAATTGCCCTGCCATAAAACTCCTCTGTTTCTCTTGTTGGGTAGCAGTTTATTCTGTACGAACCCCTCAGAAAGCAAGCGAGCGGCGGATGAGCTTCCAATTAAGTGAACCAACGGCGACGCTTACAGACAATATGGTAGGCACCCCATTGAGCTACTTCGACATATTCGGAGCTCAGGTCTTTGGGTCCTTTCACTACTATTAGTCAGGGTAGTGAAATAGAGAAGGTGGCGGATGAGCCCATATAGGACCAACGGTAGCTCTCACATCCCCGTAGTGGGTTACTGACTCTGGATTTTTCTCCAGCTCCTTTTGTCCAAGGAGAGCAGCATAGGGCCTGGTCCCCTAGGTTGGGGGTTGTGCGTCGGGGTAACTTCCCTACCACGTAAAAAAATTCATAGTTCCGAAACAACCAACTGCCTCGGATATGGATGACCCTACTGATGACGACCCTAGCAAACGAAACAAGGACAACGAATTTCGGTTCTGCACGTGGAATGTCCGGACCCTTAGCAGACCACGTGCAGCCGAACAATTAGTGGAAGCCCTAGATGGTGTCAAAGCCGACATCACAGCCATCCAAGAAGTGCGATGGGATGGTGAAGGCACAAGGAGGATGAAAAACTGTGACATCTACTACGGCAAGTGCTACAGGACAAGAAACCAGCGGCTATTTGGATGCGGATTTGTGATCAGAGGAAGGCTTAGGCAAGAAGTCTTGGGGTTCCGTGGCATAAGCGAACGCATTGTCACAATCCGCATTAAATCCAAATTCAGCAACATCTCGCTGATCTGCGTCCACGCCCCCACGGAGGAAAAAGATGACACGACCAAAGAAGAATTCTACGATCTTCTCGAGAAGACGTATGATGAATGCCCGAAGTACGACACTAAGTTTATTCTTGGTGACTTCAACGCCAAAATCGGAAAGGAGGGTAACTTTGGCTCGACAGTCGGAAAGCATAGCCTGCACGACAACACTTCCGGTAACGGAAACAGGCTAATGGACTTTGCTGCGGGGCGAAGTGTCATCTTAGCTAGCACATACTTCCCACACCTCAATATTCACAAGGGGACCTGGCGGTCTCCTGATCAAAATACCGTCAACCAAATTGATCACATTGCGATTGATAGCAGACATGCGTCCAGTGTCATGGATGTCCGCACTTTCCGAGGGGCCAACATAGACTCGGACCACTACCTTGTTGTAGCTAAAGTGCGAATGCGGATCTCCACCAGACCGCAGAACCGAACATCCACTGTGAGAAAGTTTGATGTTGCTAAGTTACAATCGCAAGAGACCGCCACAACCTTTGCCAATCATGTCTCCTCTTATCTCTTGACAAGCCCGGCGCCTGCGCCAAACCCAGAGGCCCAGTGGCAACATTGCAAAATGGCCATCAAAACCGCTGCCACGGATGTTTTGGGTTTCATTAGGCGACCACAACGAAACACCTGGTTTGATGATGAGTGCAGGCTCGCACACTTGGCCAAAGACGAAGCCTATCATGCAGTTCTGAATGCCAGGACTAGAGCTGCCAAGAGCGCTTTCCGTGCGGTGTACCAGCAAAAGAGGAAAGAGGAACATCGGCTTTTCAGAAGAAAAAAAAGAGAACTGGAAAAACGAATGGTTGAATCTATTGAGGGGTGCTACGGCAGAAGCAATGTTCGAAAGTTCTACCAAAGGGTAAAGCATTCGTCCAAGGGTTACAAAGCCCGAGCGGAAGCATGTAGAGACGAGGGTGGGAATGTCGTTGTAGATACACAGTCGGTGCTGAGAATTTGGAAAGAACACTTCTGCAGACTGTTAAACGGCGAAGACAACCAACTAATCGCTGTCAGGCAGAATAATCCATTCGATTTGGATGATGATGAACAAAATTTCCGTCCTCCCGACCAAGAAGAAGTTCGGATAGCAATATCTAAACTAAAGTCCAACAAGGCTGCTGGAGCTGATGGCCTTACGGCTGAACTCTTCAAAGCAGCGGGAGATGACTTGGTGAGGAGCATACACCAACTCATCTGTACAATCTGGTCGGATGAAAGTATGCCTGACGAATGGAACCTCAGCATTGTGTGCCCTATCCACAAGAAAAGAGATACTCTAAGCTGCGCCAACTACAGAGGTATAAGTCTCCTAAATGTCGCCTATAAAATCTTGTCGGCCATTCTGTGTGAACGTCTGAACCCTTTCGCACGTGAACTGATTGGCCCCTATCAGTGTGGTTTCAGACCCGGTAAGTCAACCGTCGACCAAATTTTCACACTTCGGCAGATTTTGGAAAAGACCCAAGAATTCCAGATCGATACTCACCACCTCTTTATCGATTTTAAAGTCGCCTATGACAGCGTAAACAGGAACGAGCTATACAGAGCCATGTCGCTTCTTGGCATCCCTGCAAAACTCGTTCGATTATGCAGGATGACTATGGAGAACTCGCGCTGCTCCGTCAAGGTTGGTAAGAACACCACCGACTCATTTAATGTCGAGAAAGGCTTACGACAGGGTGACGCGCTGTCATGTAACCTCTTCAACATCATTCTTGAGGCAATCGTACGCAACTCGCATGTCAACACCAGCGGTACGATTTTTTTTAGATCCGTTCAATTACTTGGCTATGCTGATGATATTGACATTATTGGAAGAACGAAGCGCGCTGTCAGTGGAGCATTCGCAAGTATTGAAGTGGAAGCGGCTCGAATGGGTCTGGCTGTAAATGAAGATAAAACAAAGTATATGCTGTCCTCGGGTGAAGTAGATCATCACCGTAGGCTCGGACAAAACGTCACAATGGACAGATATAACTTTGAGGTTGTCAAGGACTTTGTCTATTTGGGTTCCACTATAACCTCTCAGAACAACATCAGTGAAGAGATCAGTCGAAGAATCACTCTTGCCAATCGCTGTTTCTTCGGGCTAAGAAGGCATCTTAGTAGTAAAGCCCTCTCTCAAAGGACCAAGGAGACACTATACAAGACCCTTATCATCCCAGTCCTGCTGTATGGGGCAGAAGCGTGGACACTGACACAATCGGATGAATACAGGCTGGGGTGCTTTGAGAGAAAGATTCTTCGGGTGATATTCGGGCCTGTATGTATCAATGGAGTATGGAGGAGAAGATTCAATGACGAACTGTACGGGCTATACAGCGACATTGACTTGGTTAAGAAGCTGAAAATTCAGCGGCTTAGATGGCTGGGTCATGTGGAGCGTATGGACGAAAACGCTCCTGCCCGACGAGTCTTCAATTCCAACCCGGAGGGCCGACGCAGTTCTGGAAGACCCCATCTAAGGTGGCGCGATCAAGTGGTAAACGACCTCAACCAACTTGGTGTGCGCAACTGGAGGCCACTGGCTAGGGACCGGCCTAGCTGGCGAGGAATGTTGGTTGAGGCCGTGGTCCACAATGGACTGTCTGCGCCACCTTAAGTAAGATATTTTAAATAAAAAGAAAGAGAGTAAAGTGTAAATAGTTGCTTTTATTGTTTTGGGAAACCGTGGGACAGAAGATCCCTGGACTAAAACCCAAAAGTCTTTTCAAATAAAAGGTTTGAACAGATAAATATGGCCGTTTGGCTCAAAGAAAAATTTAATAAGCAATTGAAGCTAAATAAAACTAAAAGCAATTTAAAAGATAAGAAAAAGGTAAAATGGGTTTTTAACAAAACCAAAGCGCGCCTCGTACACGAATAAATTGAATATAAGTATATATTTTGAAATTGTAAATATATATTTATATTCAGAATTTTGAACACAAACTACTTATCTTATTTTGGGAATGACTCCTTTCTCCTATCTCCTTTTCTCCTTTTTAAACTCTCACGTCTCGAATCCCGATTTCAAAAATTCTTGATCCAAAAAAAACAAAACACTATTAAAATAAATCTCCTCCTCGATTTTTTTTCTTTTTTTCCAAATTTTCTCGAAAATTCTTTGCTCAACTTCTTGTATGCGCTTATAAGGCTCTCCCAAGAGTGCCTTCCAAGCTCATTTACATCAACATCTTTCTTTCCTCGTCCGTTCCAGTCATTCACTCATACATACAACGACACAACACAACCATTCGTTTCGAGATCATCGGTCACGGCTTTCTGGAAGCATGACGCTCTCCTAGAAAACAACCGTGGTGGGATCTAACGAAACATACTCACACGCACACAAACACGGTTTTAACAAGTTGTTGGATGTGTTTCCAAAACTTGCCAAAACTTACTCTCACGCACACAAACAACGTTTCGACAAGTTGTTGGATGTGTTTCCAAAACTTGTCGAAACATTATGGACGAGTTCAGACTATTTTACAACTAAAACTCTTTTCGAGAAACATTGAAAAGAAATAAAATTGAGGAGAAGTCTGCACTAGGCTTTTTCCTATTACCTACTCTACAACTATCGCGCGGGATTCGAAGCGTGAATTATATAACAAACTATTTTTGGAGATACAGAGAGGAGCGTTACTTTAATCATTATTTTAAAAATTCTATAAAACTAATCTAAACGCGTTAAAAACCCATTTTGTACATTTAACAAATTTACGTTATTTTACGTTAAAGTTAAAATTACGTTACGTTAAGTTAGATTTAAAAAAATGGATAGATAATTATAAGAAGGGGTTTAGTTGTTGTTGCTAATTTTATATCGGTAAGTAAGAGTCCACCTGACTCGTTACTTCTTCGGCTCATCCACCGGCTTTCTTCTCGTTTAGAACGTCGTACTCGAACACCTGCTTTTGTTGCTTTTGCAAGATACGGCTAGGTACACCACTGGTTGATGAGACCATGGTTGCCCTCAACTTCGCCAATATTTTGCAGCCACAACGAGAAAAAGAAAAGGGAAAAAGAACGACCGAAGGGAAGTTTTTGTTGCGGTAAAATTTACCGTAACAAGGGGTGTCTCGCGTTGAGGATTCTAAACGCGCTTCATTATGTGTGTCTGGTGTTAAGGTCGTAAGCAGTATATTTTAAAGAATGTGTACACCATGAAGGACTTGGGTCTTGCTAACCAGTCGATCGATGTTGCCCGCCTGAAAAGCTTATACCCCCATCTTCGAGGTCTTCCACTGTCTGATCTGGTGGATGCTCGACCAAAAATATTGCTTGGTTTGGATCAAGCAAAATTCCTATTAGGCCACGGTCAGCGCCATGGCAAGGGTGAGGAACCTCACTCCTTAAAGACCCTGCTATAATGGAAAGTGTACGGGAAATCAGCTCCATCGATAAATGTTTCCTGCTTGCATCAGGTATCGAAACCTTCTATGAAACTCATGTTCCACGATGCTATTAAAGATGAAGTTGGCCTACACGATCTTGTACGGTGTCATTTCACCACCGAAGAACTTGGTGTCATGCCTCCAAAAGGTGAATTGCTTAGTCGAGAAGTAAGTTGTTCCTTCGATATAATGGAACGTTCCTTGAAATTGGTGAGCAGGCAATATGAGATTGGACTTTTGTGGGATTCAGATGACGTCAGACTACCCGGCAGCTATAATTTGGCTTTTAAACGTCTTCTTGGTTTAGAGAAATCCTTAAGGAAGATGCCTCATCTTCTGGAGTGGCAAAACAATTATTTTCAGGATCTGCTATCTAAGGGTTACGCTAGAATCGCTTCGCAGGAGGAGCTGGAGAAGGATTGGCCTCGAGTTTGGTACGCGCCAACTTTTATCATCGTAAATCCAAACAAGTTTCCTCCAAACCCCAGATGTGTGGCGAACGTGGCTGCGGAAGTCAACGGCATATCTTTAAGCACTCATTTGTTGAAGGGTCCAGACAATCTTGTTCCATTATATGCTGGTTTCTTCAAATTTCGGGAGCGTGAAGTAGCTGTAAATGCCGATTTAAGAGAAATCTTCCACAGAATCAAAATCGAGGCTGAGGATCAGCAGTGCCAGCGCATTCTATGGAGAGAAGGAGACAGTTCTAAGCATCCAACAGTATACATCATGGAGGTTATGATGTTTGGGCCCAGACGTTCTCCGACTTGCGCGCAGTATGTCAAAAATCACCATGCCAACCTTTTTAAAGAGGAGTGTCCTGAAGCCGTGGATGGATTGACTAAACGCACCTACGTCGATGACTATGTCAATAGCCATAATTCAGTTGAGGACGCTATTTCTGTTACGAGAGAAGCTATTCGTATTTGTCATTCCATGAATTTTGACCTGGTAGGTGTACAATCAAATAGCCGTGAACTGTTGCATCAGATGCTGGACGGTTATGTCAATTCCAAGTTAGTAAGCATCAATCCTAATGAAAGCGACAGTTTGGTTTCCAAGATCTAAGGAATGTTTTGGCACCCATCATCCGATCACTTCTCGTATAAACGTGCAGTCGATGACGTTATGAAAGATATGTGTCATACATATAATTAGAAAATATTTGTGAATTTTTTATAATTTTTTGAATATTTGAATTTTTGAATTTTTAAACTACGAAAAATGAACATATTAAGTAGTTATGTACTTCAAATGTAACATTGGCAACACCAAAAGTACTTAATGTAGCTAGTTATTGCACTTTTTTATTAATTTCATCTCTTTCTAATTTGAGAAAGAGAAAGAGACAATTGATTTAAAGATAAATGTACACGCGTACTTTTGACCTTGCTAGTTTAAGTTAAAGTCAAAAGAAAGTCAGAGGATAAAGTCCTAATGAAATCTTAGCTTTGGTAAATTTGATAATTATTTTTCTTATATTTGTAAAATAATATTATTTTAAATTTAGATTTTTAAAGCATTTAAATATTGTTTTGAGTTGTTGTCAAGTGCATTCTGGAAGTGTTAAGATACGTTCATATACCAATTTGTAAGTTTAAAATGTCTTTTTGAAGTCAAGTTTTAATCTGTTCATATTACAGAAAATAAAATCGAATTTGTATTGCTGTGAAGAAGTGCTCAGTGGTTTTTTGTTTTTGATACTACCATCTACCTTCTTATCTGGTTCAGCAGTCTTTGGATATTCGATATTTATTATTGGTTTTAATATCCGTTTTTCCAGTTTGTTCCGTGGAATAACATTATTTTAATTTAAATTGTTCTTGTTTTTAAAAAAACATATTTATTTGATTCTTTGGTGCCTTTTGATATGGATAAGGAGCCAGGATAAAGTTGCAGTCGAGCTGTGTCGAGTTGTCAAAGAAAGGACGATGACTCTATGGTCAGCTGTGACAAATGTAAGCGTGTGTGGCACTTTAACTGCCACGATTTTGATCCTAATCAATATGATACGGCCACCCCTTGGTACTGCGAGGAAACTGACTGCGTTTTTAGGGAAGAAGAAGATGCGGATGCTGCCTTAGGAAAGGATAATGAAGATCAATTGGAGATGGTTATGAAAGCTGCTGCAGTAGCTCAGGCTGCGGTTGCACAACGAGATAAAGAGCTGATGGAGTTACGTGCTGAGCTCGCGCAGATGAAGTTAAGGCTATCAAAGGAATCTCCCGTCAAAAACAAAACCGTTGGTCTTTCCAGCCTTCCAAGTAAAAACGCTACTACTTCTTAGTCCGCTGAGAAGGTGGAAATAATAAAAAGGAAACAAGCCAATCACAAGGCATTGTTGAAAAGTTCTGCCCCAACTGGTCAGTCGACTCCCATTCGTAAAGCACCCGAGCACCATGAAGGCAATAGTGCCACTTCCTTTAACGACCATGGTATGGCTAATCTTCTCACGATTCTTAATCGCAGTAACGTTCAAGAGCTGCCAGCCTTTTCGGGTGAGAACAAAAGAGAGTGGCCTTATTTCGAGGAGGTTTTTAAGTCTACAACCGACGAAGGCAGATACAGCGATAAAGAGAATGTTGCGCGTTTACGTAAGGCTTTAAAGAGGGAGGCGTATCAACTTGTTAGTGATCGTCTAAAGTATTCTTCGGATGCCGATGCAATAATGGACTCCCTTCGTACCGTGTTTGGCCAGTATGACGTTCTCGTACATGACTTAACATCGGATTTATTATGTCTTCCCAAGCTTTCGTCAAAATGCGTTCCAAAACTACGCTTATGGGCAGTGAAGCTAAATGGTTTCGTAGCTGACTTGAAATCTATGAACAGAGAAAAAGATCTAACGAATGGATCTGTCCTCACTAATCTAGCTTCTAGGTTAAGAGCAGGCCTTTATCTAGATTGGCAAAAAAGAAAGTCAGTTTTGCCAACTTTCAACATTTTGCTGAGTTCTTGACGGAAAAGGTTATCGATTTACCTCCAGACCTGATGAGAACGGGTGGACTTTCTGATCAAAAGAAGCCTCAGTCAGCTGGTAATTCTAAATCTTCTCGAGTGCTGCACCATCAACCCCTTACGCCATCTGCATCAACAGCTTTATGTTGCAAGTGCAACAAAAAGCAACATGCTTTGTATCAATGCGAAGAGTTTTTGGCCTTAACTCCGGCTTTAAGGCAAACGTTTGCTAAAGAAATGTCGATTTATTTCTCATGTCTGGATCCATCAAAGCATCAGTGGAAAGCATGCTCTAAAAAAAGATCTTGTGGTTCCGATGGATGCAACCAACGTCACCATCCGTTATTGCACTCCACATCAAATAGCAGCAACTCTGAGTTGAATTCTGCGGCAGTTCCTTTCGTTCCACAACCACATATTGACTCTTCTCATGTAGGGGCTGATGTCACAATCATTGTCAAGATAGTGCCGATTAGGATTTATGGAAATGGGGATATGTTTGTGGATAACTATGCATTCCTGGACGATGGGTTTTCATTGTCGATGATTGAGGAAGAGCTTTATTATGCACTGGGTCTGAATAGACAACCTGAACAACTCACGTTGCAGTGGACTAAAGGGGTGTCTCGCGTTGAGGATTCTAAACGCGCTTCATTATGTGTGTCTGGTGTTAAGGTCGTAAGCAGTATATTTTAAAGAATATGTACACCATCAAGGACTTGGGTCTTGCTAACCAGTCGATCGATGTTGCCCGCCTGAAAAGCTTATACCCCCATCTTCAAGGTCTTCTACTGTCTGATCTGGTGGATGCTCGACCAAAAATATTGCTTGGTTTGGATCAAGCAAAATTCCTATTAGGCCACGGTCAGCGCCATGGCAAGGGTGAGGAACCTCACTCCTTAAAGACCCTGCTATAATGGAAAGTGTACGGGAAATCAGCTCCATCGATAAATGTTTCCTGCTTGCATCAGGTATCGAAACCTTCTATGAAACTCATGTTCCACGATGCTATTAAAGATGAAGTTGGCCTACACGATCTTGTACGGTGTCATTTCACCACCGAAGAACTTGGTGTCATGCCTCCAAAAGGTGAATTGCTTAGTCGAGAAGTAAGTTGTTCCTTCGATATAATGGAACGTTCCTTGAAATTGGTGAGCAGGCAATATGAGATTGGACTTTTGTGGGATTCAGATGACGTCAGACTACCCGGCAGCTATAATTTGGCTTTTAAACGTCTTCTTGGTTTAGAGAAATCCTTAAGGAAGATGCCTCATCTTCTGGAGTGGCAAAACAATTATTTCCAGGATCTGCTATCTAAGGGTTACGCTAGAATCGCTTCGCAGGAGGAGCTGGAGAAGGATTGGCCTCGAGTTTGGTACGCGCCAACTTTTATCATCGTAAATCCAAACAAGTTTCCTCCAAACCCCAGATGTGTGGCGGACGTGGCTGCGGAAGTCAACGGCATATCTTTAAGCACTCATTTGTTGAAGGGTCCAGACAATCTTGTTCCATTATATGCTGGTTTCTTCAAATTTCGGGAGCGTGAAGTAGCTGTAAATGCCGATGTAAGAGAAATCTTCCACAGAATCAAAATCGAGGCTGAGGATCAGCAGTGCCAGCGCATTCTATGGAAAGAAGGAGACAGTTCTAAGCATCCAACAGTATACATCATAGAGGTTATGATGTTTGGGCCCAGATGTTCTCCGACTTGCGCGCAGTATGTCATAAATCACCATGCCAACCTTTTTAAAGAGGAGTGTCCTGAAGACGTTGATGGATTGACTAAACGCACCTACGTCGATGACTATGTCAATAGCCATAATTCAGTTGAGGACGCTATTTCTGTAACGAGAGAAGCTATTCGTATTTGTCATTCCATGAATTTTGACCTGGTAGGTGTACAATCAAATAGCTGTGAACTGTTGCATCAGATGCCGGACGGTTATGTCAATTCCAAGTTAGTAAGCATCAATCCTACTGAAAGCGACAGTTTGGTTTCCAAGATCTTAGGTATGTTTTGATCACTTCTCGTATAAACTTGCAGTCCATGACGTTATGAAAGATATGTGTCATCGAGTCATACATATAATTAGAAAATATTTGCGAATTTTTTATAATTTTTTGAATATTTGAATTTTTGAATTTTGAAACTACGAAAAATGTACATATAAAGTAGTTATGTACTTCAAATGTAACATTGGCAACACCGAAAGTACTTAATGTAGCTAGTTATTGTTTTTTTTTTTATTAATTTCATCTCTTTCTAATTTGAGAAAGAGACAATTGATTTAAAGATAAATGTACACGCGTACTTTTGACCTTGCTAGTTTAAGTTAAAGTCAAAAGAAAGTCAGAGGATAAAGTCCTAATAAAATCTTAGCTTTGGTAAATTTGATAATTATTTTTCTTATATTTGTAAAATAATATTATTTTAAATTTAGATTTTTAAAGCATTTAAATATTGTTTTGAGTTGTTTCCAAGTGCATTCTGGAAGTGTTAAGATACGTTCATATACCAATTTGTAAGTTTAAAATGTCTTTTTGAAGTCAAGTTTTAATCTGTTCATATTACAGAAAATAAAATCGAATTTGTATTGCTGTGAAGAAGTGCTCAGTGGTTTTTTGTTTTTGGATACTACCATCTACCTTCTTATCTGGTTCAGCAGTTTTAAATATATTCGATATTTATTATTGGTTGTAATATCCGTTTTTCCAGTTTGTTCCGTGGAACAACAATATGCTAGATGTGGAAGCGGTTATAACAAAGCGTCAGATGCTTAAAACCGTCATGAAGGTTTTTGATCCTTTAGGTATTATCTCTTTGTTCATCATCCGTGGACGTATCATACTTCAGGAGGTTTGGAGAGAGGGGTTTAATTGGGACGAACCGGTATCATCTCATTTACGTAACTTGTGGCTTGACTTTAACAAGGCACTGAAAAACATTGAAAATATCAGAATTCCTAGACGTTACGTATCATGGAATCCAGACGATTGCAAATTGATACTTAAGAATATTCTATTGACCAATTTGGAGTTATTAATTTGTGTTTGGAAAAGTTCTTTCCGTCGGCTTTTTTGGTCACTGTAGTTTTAGCAATGAAACAACTCTGTTACATTTGCTTTTCCCGACGTTTCGGCAGGGATTGCTGCCTTCCTCAGGGGAACTTTATTTGAACAAAAAATACATTTATTATACAAAATATATAGTGACATTTAAAACAGTGGGAATTACACTTACTTTGTTTTTTAAAAATATATAAATTTAAAAAATTTTAAAATAAGAAATGACACTTCGAATGAAGTTTCGTCTGTGTATTAAAAAAAAAACAAAAGAATGAAAACTATGAGGATGAAGACACTAAAGAGCAATTGACAGAAGAAATGTTTTGTGTGTCTTGTTTTCTGTTCATATTATTATTGTTATTTAGTATGTGTAATGTTTCCAAGGTATATCGTTTAGATACATGTTTCTCCGTTTGTAGGATTTTGACATCTTCAAAGTTTGGAGAATGACCACTCTCGATGCTGTGGCTTGCCAGGGCTGTTTTCCCAGAACTATTGGACTTAATATCAGATTTGTGGTTTGAGATCCGGTGTCGAAGAAATTGTTTTGTGGTTCCTATATAGCATAGGTTGCAAGGCTCGTTTGGTTTGCCGTTGCAATTAATTTTGTAGATTACGTCTGTTTGTTTGTCTTTGTCAGGTTTTGTTTTTAATTTGGTGTATAGATGGTTAAGCGTTTTGTTGGATTTGAAAGCCAAACGAACGTCTTTTACGCTTCTGTTGATAACCTGTTTGAAGTTTTCAGTGAGTTTTGGAACATACACTATACTTTTGTAGAAACCATTGTTTGTATCTGTTTCTGTTCTTGTAGCTTGTGTCTTGTATTTGTGTTTGAAGATTAAAGCACGAATTATATTAGGAGGATAGCCATTGTCCTCGAGAATTTTCGTTATTCTTTTTTCATTGGAGGGATGAAATTGTTCGCTGCTAAGAGTGAAAACCTTACTTACGAGGTTGGAGGCAGTGTTCATGATGATGTGTTTGGCTTGGTTTGAACGAAAATTGATGATTCTGCCTGACGCAGTATGTTTTTGATGCCAATTGTACAATAAGCGGTCGTTTTCCCTGTGGACTTTAACATCCAGAAATGAAATCGCATTATTGTGTTCCATTTCAACTGTGAATTGTATTTTTGGGTGGAATCCGTTGAGGATAGAAAGCACGTTGTCAACTTCAGGAGAGACCTTCGTTCATCGCGAAATATGTGGACGACATATTTGCTGTGATTGACAAACAGGAAGTTGACAACATGCTTTCTATCCTCAACGGATTCCACCCAAGGTCGCGACTGTCAAGACATTGTCAATACCTCGTTTAGAGCTACAAGCTGCTGTACTTGGCGTTCGATTAGCAGCTACAATCAAGGAGTCGCATTTCATTCGGATTGACGAGTTGTTGCTGTTTTCCGATTCGAAGACTGTGCTTTCTTGGATCAACAACACCAATAAATTACCCTCCTTCGTAGCAACCAGAGTGGGTGAGATTCTGGACTCTACTTCCCCCTGACAGTGGTTTCATATAAGCTAAAACGATAATGTGGCTGATGATGGCAGAAAACGTTTCGAAACATCGATGGGAGATCAGGACACGAGATGTTTCAGAGGTCCCTATTTCCTAAAACGTTCCTTTGAGGAGTGGCCCGTTACATCTTGTTTAGCTCTGATCTAGAGGACGAAAGGAAAATTTCTAAGATGTTTCTTCATGTTTCTACTTAAAGAAGTTTTTACGGTGCTTTCAACTTCAAACAAATCTTTCAAAAAAAGGCCACCATTAAAGAAGGCAAAAGGCAAACTCTTCTTATTCCTCTCGCAACCCAGCTATACTCCCTTAAAATCATCCTTTGGTTGATCTATTTATTGAGTACCATCATCAAAGCAATTCTCACATGGGGACGGCTACTGTTATTTCTGACATTCGTGAAAGGGCCTGGATAATCAGCATACGAGGAGCTGTTGAGAGAGTGCGAAAAGGATGCTACATGTGTAAGCATCTTAAGGCTAAGGCAGTTATGCCGTTAATGGTTCAGCTTCCCAAAGCTCGCTTAGCTTTTGACTCCAGGCCATTTACTCATGTTGGAGTAGACTGCTTTGGTCCCTTGTTGGTCAAGTTTGGTCGAGGTACGGTGAAACGTTACGGCATGATTTTCACATGCCTCACATTCAGAGCAGTGCAGATCGAGTTATTGAATGATATAAGTTTAGATCAATGCACCATGGCTGTAAGGCCCTTACTTATCAACCGAGTGGTTTCGAGATTTTTCTACAGTGACAACGGTCTTAACTTTGTTGGGACTAAGAATTTATTAGACAGAGATGCTAAGGAAATAGAGACCTCTCTCTGTGATTACTCATCAAGGTACGAGGGTATTCTGTGGCGCTTTATACCAGCCTACGCTCCTTGGATGGGAGGAGCTTAGGAACGTCTCATTCAGTCCATCAAAAGGAGCATAGATTTCGTGCTTAAAGGTTGCGTACCTAGAGATGATGTCTTGCGGAACGCCCTCATGGAGGCCCAGGGCCAAATAAACCGCCGCCCACTGACTCACATCCCGGTCGATCCGGAAGACGCCAAACCTCTATCCCCAACAAATTCAATGCTTTTCGGCGAAGATGAAAGAGACGTTACGGCCCCCGGAATCTTCTCGGATAGAGATTTTTGCAGCAAGCTCTATAGTCGTCGTTCTCAACACTTGATGGCTGAGCTTACTAAACGTTGGTACGCCGAATATTTGCCTGTTATCACAAGGCAAACCAAATGGTTTAAGGACGTAAGACCAGTTCAGATAGATGACATTGTCATTGTAATCCAACCTAATAGGGACAAATATTTGTGAAATGGCTTAGTTTCTCATCTGAGCACAATTCTTGGACATCTATACCTCAAAACGATTAACAAAAATTGGGTTTTTTTTTTCCTTAATAAAGATCGTGTTTCATTAAAAATATTCATTCTTTTTTTTCTCCTTCAAACCTTAATAAAATATATATTTTTACTAGCTATGATCACACAATAAAAATAAAGAAAAAATATCTACTTCAAATGAAAAAAAAAAGAAAAAGATACCTGTCCCAAACCAAAAACATTAATTCTAAAAGGACATTATATGCACCGCAAAAATGCATTTTTAGTCCATACAGCTATAAATCAATCAATTTTTATTATCTACCTACCAAACATTTTAAAAATTCAAAGCAACACCAACAAAAAAAAAAGGTACCTGTCCCAAACCAAATACACGCATTTTTCCATCTTACGTTTCCCAGCAAGCATAGAACCCTGTACTCTCTCGTTTGCCAGCAAGCATAGAACTCTGTTCCCTCTCTCATCCCTTTGTACCGCAGCGCCCTGTCTCATCCCTATTGATGCTCTCATCCCTATTGATGCTCTACTCCCTATAGCTCCCTACATAGCACCGAATCTCCATACATGCCAGATGGCACCTGGTATAGCCACATATGTAGCTCCCACACCTGGTATAGCTCCGCACATAGCTCCAACCGAATCCCTCGAGCGCCAGAACCCGCCAACACTAACTACTTATATACCTTTACATTGCACTATTAATGATGTTTTCCATCATAACGTATATAAACATAAACTTTATAAATATCTTAAACAAAACCACGCAATTTCCTTACATTTAACAAGTCTAAGTATAAATCGTAAAATTTCCCTTAAATTCACAACATCTGACAACGCTATAATTCATTTTGAATTGACTTTTGAAACTGAGCAAAATTTCTTTGGTTTACCTGAACCCCTTTCCTTCAGGTGCGAGGAAGATAGGGAATACGGTCAGCCTGGAACTTAGGTCGTGTCATCAAGATTTACCCCGGTCCGGACAGAGTTGTTCGAATGGCAGACGTAAAACTTCCCAACGGTTCAATAAAGGCAAAGAGATCCATTGGAAGACTCGCTGTATTATATTTAAAGTCCTCATCATAGTCTCAGAGGCCCCGGAATGTCATCGAGTCATACATATAATTAGAAAATATTTGTGAATTTTTTTATAATTTTTTGAATATTTGAATTTTTGAATTTTTGAATTCTGAAACTACGAAAAATTTACATATTAAGAAGTTACGTACTCCAAATGTAACATTGGCAACACCAAAAAGTACTTAATGTAGCTAGTTATTGCACTTTCTAATTTGAGAAAGAGAAAGAGACAATTGATTTAAAGATAAATGTACACGCGTACTTTTGACCTTGCTAGTTTAAGTTAAAGTCAAAAGAAAGTCAGAGGATAAAGTCGAAATTAAATCTTAGCTTTGGTAAATTTGATAATTATTTTTCTTATATTTGTAAAATAATATTATTTTAAATTTACATTTTTAAAGCATTTAAATATTGTTTAGAGTTGTTGCCAAGTGCATTCTGGAAGTGTTAAGATACGTTCAAACACCAATTTGTAAGTTATAAAATGCCTTTTTGAAGTCAAGTTTTAATCTGTTCATATTACAGAAAAAAAAATCGAATTTGTATTGCTGTGCAGAAGTGCTCAGTGGTTTTTTGTTTTTGGATACTACCATCTACCTTCTTATCTAGTTCAGCAGTCTTTGGATATTCGATATTTATTATTGGTTTTAATATCCGTTTTTCCAGTTTGTTTGTACACGTAACTAATGTAACGAGCCTTGCAACCTATGCTATATAGGAACCACAAAACAATTTCTTCGACACCGGATCTCAAACCACAAATCTGATATTAAGTCCAATAGTTCTGGGAAAACAGCCCTGGCAAGCCACAGCATCGAGAGTGGTCATTCTCCAAACTTTGAAGATGTCAAAATCCTACAAACGGAGAAACATGTATCTAAACGATATACCTTGGAAACATTACACATACTAAATAACAATAATAATATGAACAGAAAACAACACACACAAAACATTTCTTCTGTCTATTGCTCTTTAGTGTCTTCATCCTCATAGTTTTCATTCTTTTGTTTTTTTTTTAATACACAGACGAAACTTCATTCGAAGTGTCATTTCTTATTTTAAAATTTTTTTAATTTATATATTTTTAAAAAACAAAGTAAGTGTAATTCCCACTGTTTTAAATGTCACTATATAAAGTTCAATAAAGGCAAAGAGATCCATTGGAAGACTCGCTGTATTATATTTAAAGTCCTCATCATAGTCTCAGAGGCCCCGGAATGTCATCGAGTCATACATATAATTAGAAAATATTTGTGAATTTTTTTATAATTTTTTGAATATTTGAATTTTTGAATTTTTGAATTCTGAAACTACGAAAAATTTACATATTAAGAAGTTACGTACTCCAAATGTAACATTGGCAACACCAAAAAGTACTTAATGTAGCTAGTTATTGCACTTTCTAATTTGAGAAAGAGAAAGAGACAATTGATTTAAAGATAAATGTACACGCGTACTTTTGACCTTGCTAGTTTAAGTTAAAGTCAAAAGAAAGTCAGAGGATAAAGTCGAAATTAAATCTTAGCTTTGGTAAATTTGATAATTATTTTTCTTATATTTGTAAAATAATATTATTTTAAATTTACATTTTTAAAGCATTTAAATATTGTTTAGAGTTGTTGCCAAGTGCATTCTGGAAGTGTTAAGATACGTTCAAACACCAATTTGTAAGTTATAAAATGCCTTTTTGAAGTCAAGTTTTAATCTGTTCATATTACAGAAAAAAAAAATCGAATTTGTATTGCTGTGCAGAAGTGCTCAGTGGTTTTTTGTTTTTGGATACTACCATCTACCTTCTTATCTAGTTCAGCAGTCTTTGGATATTCGATATTTATTATTGGTTTTAATATCCGTTTTTCCAGTTTGTTTGTACACGTAACTAATGTAACTTATGTAACTAATGTAACTAATGTAACTAAATGTAACTAATTGTAACTAAATGTAACTAACTAAGTAGTTAGTTTTTGGCGGGTTCTGGCGCTCGATTCATTCGGTGGGAGCTATGTGCGGAGCTATACCAGATGTGGGATCTATGTGCGTTCGGTGGGAGCTACGAGTATGTGCAGAGCTATACCAGGTGCCTTCTGGCACTCGAGGGATTCGGTGGGAGCTATGTGGCTATACCAGATGCCTTCTGTAATGTATGGAGATTCGTGCGGATGTGCGGAGTTGAGCATCAATAGAGATGAGAGCATCAATAGGGATGAGACTGGGCGCTGCGGTACGAAGGGATGAGAGAGGGAACAGAGTTCTATTCTTGCTGGCAAACGCGAGAGTACAGGGTTCTATGTTTGATGGGAAACGTAAGATGGAAGAATGTGTGTTTTTGGTTTGGGACAGGTATCTTTTTTTTGTTGGTAATGCTTTGAATTTTTAAAATGTTTGGTAGGTAGATAATAAAAATTGATTGATTTATAGCGGTATGGACTAAAAATGCATTTTTGCGGTGCATATGTGAAGTGTCCTTTTTTTCGATCTGATGTGTTTTTTTTTTTGTTGAAGCAGGTAATTTTTTGGGGGTTGGATTGACGGAATCAGGTTTGGTTTGGTTGTTTGGTGGATAATAAATTGATTGATTTATAACGGTATTGATAAAATAACAAAAAATGCATTCATGGTGTACCTGCTGTCCATTTACAATTTATGTTTTTTTGTTATGTTCTTTTTAATCAACAAATTAGATAAGTAGATAAGAAATGAGTTAACGCGAAACGATTGAAAAAATCGTTATTTTCTTAAGGGTTGCTTTGATGGGATCATGATTCTTTATAACAGTATGGAGAAAATAATACAAAAAAAATTCATTCATGGATTACCTTCATAATATGTGAGATGCCCTTTTACATTTTTTTTTAATATTCTCAAAACAAAAAGAAAAATATATACACAAATCTGATTGGTTAAGAAATATCGGCATTTTTTGTTTGTTTTCAAGGATTTTTTCCTTTTTTTTTTTTTATTCTAAAACATAAAGAAAAATATATACACAAATCTGATTGGTTAAGAAATATCGGCATTTTTTTTTTTTTTTTTTTTTTTTTAAGGATTTTTTCCTTTTTTTTTATTCTAAAACATTCAGAAAAACAAATGTATAAAAGGTAAATTTTGAATATGTAGCAGGGCATTCTGTTATTGTGAATAGGACAACCAAGTTTGCTTTCGTTGAATTTTTCTTTGAAAATCTGTTTTCGTTAGTTATAAAAAAATCAAATTCGATTTTGTGTTTTTCTGTTTTCTTTTTTGAATTTTATTTAAAAAAACTAATTTCTAAAAATGTTTAATTGTGAAAATTGTGGAGTATCATTCACTAAAAAGCGGAATTTGATAAGACACGTCATCAGTATCCATGGTGATGAAAGAAAAATGTTTAAATGTAACATAAGTGAAAAAGTCATGTCGACGAAGTACATACTTAATAGGCATATTACAAATGTGCATTCAACAGGAGCTGTTGTAGCGAATGAAAGAAGCGCTAGAAAAAGGGAACATGCTCCTCAACCTTGAACATCAAAAGCGATATTGAAGAAAAAACCAAGAATAATTGCTAATGGGTATTGTCATATTTGTGAAGAAGATGTTGTGGAATGGAGCGAGCATAATAAAAAAGCTTCACATAAAACGCTAGTTAAACAGCTGCTTTCGGAAAATGATGGGGAGGGTTCTCCTCAAACCACATATTGCTACATTTGTGAGGAGGATGTCGAGGAGCGAAAAATGACACATCATCAAAGAAAATCTTCACATAGAGCACTGGCTATGCAGCTCCTGACTGAGAATGTAAGTGTAATAAGTGGAGCTTTCAAAAATCGAATTAAGACTTATTGCATAAAGATTGTCAATGAATCAATCTTAGAAGTGAATGTTTTGTTTGACGAAAATAAATGTCTCATCAAAGAGTTGCTGGAAAACGAGATGGGCATTTTAGGCGCATTGAAGCTAAACATTAACCTTTTCGGTGATTTCGTGAAGTCCAACAATAGTCCTGATGAGTTGATTTCGGATGCGAAAAAATATTCAAACAAAAATGCGTGTGGTGCTGAGTGAAAGTAAAATAGATGCAAAGCTTCAACAATTTGTTGATGAAATAAAAGTGAAACTAGAAGAATTTCAGGAAAAAGAGGAAAAAGAATTTCTGAGAAATGAAGGCAAAGCCCATCCTTTGCTTTCATTTCTCAGAATCGAAATTAACATCAATAAATACCAACCTGTTGAAGGATCATCCTATTTTGAATTACCGAGAAAAATAAGAAACAAAAATGTATGCATAAACGTTCAAAACAACGATGAGTACTGTTTTAAATGGTCTTTTATAGCTGCTCTCGCAGGAAGAATATCTATTCCTGAAAGAACAACAGCATATCCTTGTAAAAATAATATTGGTGGTGAAACAATAGAATCATTTGATCAACTCATAAGCTTCAAAGACTTGCAATTCCCTCTGACTGTAAAAGATGTTAAAATATTTGAGGAAAACAACCCTGAGATAAGTGTGAATGTGTTTGGTTATGAGATGACTAATAAAAATAATGATATACAAATAATTGGTCCATTCTATCATACCCAAAAGGAGCAGAGTAAGCATATAAATTTGCTCTTTTGTGAGAATGAGGAGGGACTTATTCATTATGTTCTTATAATCAAAAAAAAAAAATAAGTTGAGTATTTGTAATGGTTGTCTACAATCTTTTGCTGATGAAGCTTCATTAAAAAAACATAAAAACGAATGTTGCAAGATTGTTACAATGATGCCAGAGGGAGATAAGTCCTCAATAAAGTTTGGAAAGCATGGAAAGAAGTTGAAAGTACCATTTGTGGTTTACGCTGACTTCGAGTCCATTTTACAGCCGATAAACCATCAACAGCCCAACCCGGATTTTTCTTCAACAACTGATGTCCAACAGCATGTGCCCTGCGCTTTTTCTTATTTTATTAAATGTACATTTGATGAAAGGTTTAACACACAGAAGACATTTGTTGGTAAGAATTTAAATATAAATATAATAATATTTCCCAATAAACATATTTATAATTGTCCATTTTTCTATTTTAGGTGAGAAGTCTTCAGACAAATTTGTCGAAATGTTGGTGGAAGAATTGACGAATTTATATCAAGAAATCATCAAAAACCCAAAACCGATGCCCATGTTGACCATAGCCGAGGATTTCAGACAAAGACATTCGCCAACATGTCATATATGTAATAATAGTTTTAAGAATTCAGATTTAAGGGCAAGAGATCATTGTCACTTCACCGGGTTATATAGAGGACCCGCTCACGTTCAGTGTAATTTAAATTTCCAAATACCAAAATTTTTCCCCGTCTTCTTTCATAATTTTTCGAGGTATGATTGTCATCTTTTTATAAAAAGTCTATCTAATATCAACGTAGAAATTTCAATAATTCCATTGAACAAAGAAAATTATATTTCTCTTTCTAAACGAATTTATTTAGATGCTAAAAACACTTTTTAGATACGATTTTTAGATTCAAATAGGTTTCTTCAGTCGAGCATCGCATCTTTAGCAAAGAATTTATCGTCTAATGATTTGAAAAATACTAAAAGTGTTTTCCAAGAAAATATATCATTTAATTTAATGCAAAGAAAAGGTGTATTTCCTTATGATCATTAAGATTCCTGGGAACGATTTGAGGAAACCTCTTTACCGTCGAAATCGAAATTTTCTAACAAAATGATTGATGAAGAATGTTTAGTTGAGGACTATAAACATGCTCTTAATGTATGGGATCACTTTAAGTGTAAAAAACTTGAAGATTATATGGTTCTCTATGTTAAGAGTGATGTGCTTTTATTAGCAGATATATTTGAAAGTTTTAGGAAACTTTGTATTTCAATCTATGAACTTGATCCTTGTCATTATTTTACAGCTCCTAGGTTATCATGGGACGCTATGCTCAAAACAACTAATATCAAGTTGGAGCTTTTAACTGATGTCGACATGTACAATTTTTTTAAAACTGGAATTAGAGGTGGTTTGTGTCAATGTAGTCACAAAAATGCTGCGGCTACTAATAAATACATATCTAGCTATAATCCAAACCTAGAATCGGAATACTTAATGTATCTTGATGCTAATAACTTATACGGATGGGCTATGTCACTACCCTTACCATATGGTAATTTTAAGTGGGATTATCCTCAGATTTATACATCTGAATACATCTCCTACATTAAAGGTGATAATGTTGGATATGTATTGGAAGTGGATTTAGATTATCCATTGAGTATTCATGACTCACATAATGATCTTCCATTTTGTCCTGAAAATATAACCACACCAGGATGTAAAATTCCCAAGTTAGTTGCTCACTTGAATTCAAGGAAAAATTTCAAAACTCATTTAAGAAATTTACAGCAATGTACACACATGGATTAATTTTAAGAAAAGTACATAGAGTCATTAGTTTAGTCAGTCGAACTGGCTCCAAAAGTATATTTCTCTGAACACCGAAAAAAGAAAAGTTGTCAGGAATAAGTTCGAGAAAGACTTTTTCAAATTAATGAACAATAGCGTTTATGGTAAAACCATGGAAAATGTTGAAAAGCGTAGAAATGTGAAGATTGTTTCAGAATGGAGTGCGCATAGAAACCAATTTTCAGCAAGAAAGCTGATTGCGCACCCCAATTTTCATAGTAGTAGCATATTTACACCGAATATGTGTGCTATTGAGATGAAGAAAGGAAGTGTTAAACTAGATAAACCAATTTATTTAGGTTTTACCATTTTAGAACTCTCAAAGTGTTTAATGTATGATTTTCATTATGATTACATGAAGCCTAAATTTATCTATTCCAAATTTACAGACGACTTTTATGCTAAAATCTATGATGATGTTATTAATCCTGAGAGATCTATGTTTGACACTTCTGAGTATCCGGTGAACAACATTGATAATTTCCCTTTAAATAATGGCAAGGTGATAGGGCTTTTTAAAGATGAAAATAATTCGAGGATTATGACTGATTTCGTAGGGCTAAGGGCTAAATTATATTGTTTTGGGATTGATACCGGTGAAGTGACAACAAAAGCCAAGGGAATACAAAAATATATTACTAATAATTTAGAATTAAGAGATTATAGAAATTGTTTAATTAAGAAACGAGATATTTATAGAAGTATGTATATATTTAGAAGTAAGCAACATTTGATATACACACAAATGATAATTAAAAAACCTTGAGTTGTAATGATACAAAGAGGTTTATATGTGAAGATGGTAAAAGCACATATGCTTGGGGCCATACAAATATACCACATATTTAAAAATAAAAATCATTTCAACTCAAGGCAATAAAAAAATATAAAAATTAATTTGTTTTTTTTTTTTAAATTGCAATAAGAATTGTATTTTTATCTTCAAAATAAAAATTTATGACAACGTTAAAGTAACATAAAAAAAGGAGTTCCTATATTGTTTCTACCTAATAAAACAAAACGGGTACCAAAGCATCCTTTTGAATTTTAGCGATCGATCCTCAACACACACACATAGAAGAGATAAAACATATATGTATGTCTTTGAATTCTTAAAGGAAGTATTTTAAATATTTTTACCTGCCGATCTTAATGGATTTCTTTTTTTACACTTTATGTCTATCACATATAGTAAAATCTTTTTCATATATATTGCTGTGAATCTTCAAAGGACATTTTTCGTGGGCATTATCTTATATTATAGTTTTAAATACTATTCGAGCCAATAAGAACTAGATTTGATTTTGACAGTGTTTTGTCAAAGACTTTGTTCGTAGTAGTAGTAGTAGTATTCTATACAAATTTTGTGTATAAAAGATGATGAGATGGTCATCGTTAGAATTAGTTACATTTATAATTAGAGAGCAAAATGAACAATTTATCAAAAAACATTGAAAATTTAGAAGAAATTCTAGCGGCCATAAAAGCCGAGGATAGGAGACCTATCCAAAGGGTTCAACCCACACCTCGGATGGCATGGAAAACGACCAGACCACCACCATTTCCAAGACCAGCATCAACTTCTTCATCAGAAGATGAAGATGAAACTGATGATGAAACCGAAGATGAAGACGAAGACGAAGTGGAGTTCTTGCGAGAGGAAGATACGTCATCACCATTCAAAATGAAAATGATGGAGTATCAGGAAGAGATGGAGGAAGAGGAAGAAGTACCACCAACCCCAAGGCCGATATTTTACCCACCACCACCATTTCCAAGACCAATGGTAAAAATTTTACCAGAGGTGGAGGAAGAGGAAGAGGAAGAGGAAGAAGTACCACCAACCCTTAGGTGGATATATGATGCACCGCAAACCTAAAGGTGGATACTTTAAGCACCGCCTCCTGCATCTCTTTGTTTTTTTTTGTTTTCCTTCATTCTTAATATTTTGTTTGTGCTTCTATTCCTAGAAAAACAGATTCTTTTTCTAACAGCTGCTGGTGTTTCTCATAAATCATGTATGTTTTCGAACTTCTCCAGTTAAGGGACTGTACTCAATAATACGATCATGTATGATCATGCAATATATTGAAGTATTTGCTGGTACAGCTACGTTTGTTTTGATTTCAAGTTTTACATCTACAGGAGCCGACTTGATGGACTCGTTTTGTCTGGAACAATCAATTACAATAATTGGAGCAGTTTCCTTATATTCTTCACGTGATAAGAGTGGTTGCGATTGTTTGCTGTACATATCATAGAGAACAGCGTATTGGTCAGTGGTAAAATCAACATTCAAATCTTCACGCGGATATGTCTCAGAGTTCAAATTTATCTTAACGTTTCTCAACGTGCAGTGATCAAATTTGCTAGCATCCTTATCTTTTTGATTTTTTCTGTTTGTTTGTAGTCCCATTATTATATAACTAGGTTTTTCGAGTTGACTCGAAGTTTTAATGGTCCATATATGATCGGTTGCAGCTGGTAGTGTTGGATATTCATACATTTCCCAGTTTCTTAAATGCATTTGAATGGGTTTTGATTGTATTTGTTTAAGTAAGGTTAGCTTTTCAGCATCGGCCAAAGTGATGTGAGGAACTGTCCATCGCATTTTCAGGATTTTAATTTGTACATCTTCCAACGAAACAAAAGCATTCTCATCAGTTCGAGTACGTATTAAAATCAATTCATGTCTTGCGTTTGCTATAATCCTTTTGTAATCTTCAGCAAATCCTAACAAACTTTTAGTGGTACGCAAAAGTTGAAAGTACCAGATGAGGTGTGTCTTTTCCATACCATGATGCATTTTGAAGATATCTGCTTTCATTCTCATTTAAAAAATTATAGTTTTTTAATGTTGTTGTGATACCCACATTTTTGTTGTATTCCATATCCACACCATTCAATTCATAATGAATTTCCTCAAAAAGAAAGGCCATAGCATTATTGCATAATTTAGCTGAATCAGAATTACTTCCGTCTAATTTTTTGAGGGTTCCTTCAATGTAAATATAACTTTCGCTAGGTAGAATACACAGGTCTTATTGTTGAATAGAAATACGTATTTCGTCGCTTGTATTGTAAGACTGTAAGAACGGAGAGTAGCTGTGATATTCAAATTTGGAAATGCTATTATCATAACCAGGTGTTTGGGATATATTCAATATTTCACTCATGTTTATTTTTTTTTTTAATTTTATTTTTTATTATTTTATATTTTTTATTTTAAAACAAATCCTAAAGACTGAAGATAAGATTTATTTTCAGATGTGAGCTTTGGTCTTGTCAGTTTGCTGCTCTTGTACAACTAACAGAATCGTCACTTTTGCGGTTGATTATATTATTATAAATCAACATTATGAATCACCTAATGGTTTTAAATGTAAACGTATGGTTATTGTTTCTCCTCTAAAATTAATTAAATCTCCGTCCTGGTCAACAAGCTTCAATGAAATAGAACTTAACTCTTTGACGTTCACTGGTAAATAAATGACATTTCTTGGAACTTCAATGATTTTATATCCAGGTCCTACTTCTGGTGAAAATTCATGTATTGTATGCATTGGTTTGTTATTAATTAATATGAACCAGAAATAATATTACACTCAATTCGTATGACATTCACTTTGTTTATGTCAACAGGTAAGTCTGAAGTATGCAATAAATCAGCTTTCAAAGATCGTTTACTGAACCCCAATAGTTTTCCAATAGATCGATCTTTCTCAAAATGTACAGTCTCTGTACTATCCACTTCACATTGTAATGTATTATTATTAGCTTCAATTTTCATGGAAAATTCATTTCATTTAATTTATAGTTAATAAAAGAATAAATATCATCGATTTCATATGAGCCTGTTGGAATTTCAATAACATGTGCTGCAATATGCAGCAAATTGTCAAATTGTTCATCAACATTAGGTATGGAGTTATATGATTGAAAATCTATCAAACCGCAAACATAGTCCCGATCCAACTTTAAAGGTGGAAAATATTCTGCTGTCAAATATGAAGTATTTCCGCTCAGTGTAAGTGTTAACGCCATGACAATAAAAAAGACAATGAAAATAATTTTACAAAATGTATGTTATTTATTCATAATAGTAGTCATATAAGAACTTTAAACATAAATGGCCACAATTTACTGCGTTATAATCTTGATACTTAAATAATTATATTTAATCTTATCGCCTAAATAATCAATATATTCTTTCGGTGGTTGAAGGTTTCCAAAACTATCGAAATATTCAATGTGACTGCCTTCCTTATAATACGCTACCCAATGTGTTCCTGGTCCTTTTGAGGAATCTTAATTCACTATTGCACATTCATTTCTTAATGGTTTACTTTTCGGTAAATTATCACGCATGAAAACTCCCCGAAAATAAGGTATTAACCTCATGGCAAAAGCTCTCAAATCTAACTCATTCAAGGCACGTTTGGGTAACGAATTTATAAGTTTTTTGAATGCGGATGCAAATAAAGTCCGAGTCCTTTTCTATAAGGTTTTAAATGTAGCCCGTTACCCATTGAAATAGCTTGCAATTTTCGATTATGACGTTTATTCTCATCTAAATCTTTTTTAGCATTATTAGGATCGTTGACAGCCTTAGCAATACCGGCAGCACCTCCAGATAAAGCTCCGAGAGCTGAAAGCCCTGCAAAGAGAGGAACAAGTAATGGTATAACACCACCAATTTTCGGTACTGAAAAAACTCTTGGTGTTTTAGTTTTGCGACCATTTTTATGAATTGTTTTCTTACCAGCTGACAATGCTATTTTGATAGCTTTTTCCAGATTATGTGGTTTTTTTCTTTGAATAGTTTTTCCAAGACTTTTTATTGTTCTACTAAAAGTGATGCTCTCCTTGATTTTCTGTTTTTTGTTTTTTGATTTCGTTTTTTCATTACTGTTTGAGCAACCCATACCTAATTTTGGTTTAGCTTTCATATAATTGGTAACTAGTACAGCATTTGCTCGTTCACTTAACCCAGTGTCCTTAGATGTCGCTCGTTTCCAAGCTTTCTCAGGTAAGATTTTATCTGCTGTATGACGTTCAGATGTATTTTTAAATTTAGAATAAGATATATCGTGTTGCTTGCATGCCTCATCAAGCAAGTTAATTCCTGGATCTCCTCTTGCTAATCGTTTTTCTAGATTTGTTCCAGGTCCACAATATTGATAACCAGAAAGATGTAGTTCAAGAGGTAATTTGTTGATTATAGAGTTTACCAAACCGTCTCCTTTCACGGTGCTTTGTTGACTTATAAGTTTTTTTGAAAAATCCAAAATTTTTATAGAAATAAAGTAATGTACTCAATAGGGTGGCTTTCAATATTATGACTATTTTGTAATAAAACCTTCGCATTTAAAGGAAATTGGTTAGTACCTTTCATCATGCGATTCGTGAAACAACAACAACTTTTACCAATTCAAAATTTTGATTTGACTAAAAGTAATGAGTCAAAATTACGGGTCCCTCGAATTGCGGAAAAACAAATGCTACGATGAGTTTACTACAGCATCCTAACGGTTTAAAATTTGAAAACATATATATTTATTCAAAGTCATAACATCAACCAAAGTATGAATTTTTATGAAAAGCCGTCAAACCAATCAAAGGAATGGGTTTCTTTACGTTTTCCAATAATAGTGAAGTTATACCACCTGAAGAAGCAAAACCAAATTCGGTTTTTATCTTTGATGATATTGCTTGTGAAAAACAAGATACTATACGAACCTACTTTAGTATGGGACGACATCATCTTATTGATAGTTTTTATTTATGTCAAAGATATACAAGAATTCCAAAACATCTTATACGCGACAATGCAATTTTTTTAATTGTTTTCAAACAGGTCGATTTGAACTTGAAACATATTCATAATGATCATGTTAATTCTGACATGGCATTTAATTTATTTCAAAAGGTATGTGTAGAATGCTGGAATGATAAATATGGATTTTTGGTTTTTGATAAAGACAGTCCTTTGAAAGAAGGTCGATATAGAAAGGGCTGTGATCATTTCCTTAAACTAAAGATTTTTTAGCTGGTTTGGTTTTGGCAACACTGGTTTTGACAGCTGACGTGTGTTTAGTACCTTGTGTCACTGTCAAACAGCTTCAGTTTGGTTTGCAATTTAACCATGGATCGTCTATTAAATGAACAACGCTTGCAAATTATTGAATTTTACTATCAAAATACGTGCTCGGTTCGAAATTTTCATCGCGCGCTTTTTTATCGAAAAATTGTTTTCAGCGATGAGGCTCATTTTTGGTTGAATGGGTACGTAAATAAGCAAAATTGCCGCATTTGGAGTGAAGATCAGCCAGAAGCATTGCAACAGCTACCAATGCATCCCGAAAAAGCCACTGTTTGGTGCGGTTTATGGGCCGGCGGCATTATTGGGCCATATTTCTTCAAAGATGATGCGAATCGCAGCGTTACTGTCAATGGTGAACGCTACCGAGCGATGATAACAAACTTTTTTTTGCCCGAAATGGAAGTTCTTGACTTGCATGATATGTGGTTTCAACAAGACGGTGCCACATGCCACACAGCACGCGAAACAATGGCGCAATTGCGAGGCGAGTTTGGTGAACAGTTAATTTCACGTTTCGGGCCGGTCAATTGGCCGCCTAGATCGTGCGATTTGAAACCATTAGACTATTTTTTGTGGGGGTATGTCAAGGCTAATGTCTATAGGGACAAGCCCGCTTCGATTGACGCACTGGAAGCCAACATCCATGCATTCATTCGTGAGATACCGGCCGATATGTGTGAAAGAGTATGCCAAAATTGGACTCAGTGGATGGGCTACCTGAGACGCAGCCGCGGTCAACATTTGCATGAAATTATCTTTAAACATTAAATTGCAAGGTTCAAACTATCGATTCAAATAAATATTTCATTCATTTTTTCGAATTTTTTGTGTTTTTTTTTTTTTTTAAAGTTCAAAACCTCTTAAAAAATCACCCAATATAAAAGCAGCTCTTCATAACAGTTTACATCATACGTATAGTAATGTTCTATGAGAACAGTTCAAAAGCAGTAAAAAGTAGTAAAAAGCTGTTCGAAAGCAGTAAAAAGCAGTTCAAAAGCAGTAAAAAGCAGTATAAAAGCAGTAAAAAAACAGGTCAAAAGCAGTAAAAAGCAGTTCAAAAGCAGTAAAAAGCAGTAAAAAGCAGTTCGAAAGCAGTAAAAAACAGGTCAAAAGCAGTAAAAAGCTGTTTTAAAGCAGTAAAAAGCAATTCGAAAACAGTAAAAAGCAGTAAAAAAAACAGGTCGAAAGCAGTATAAAAACAGTAAAAAGCAGTATAAAAGGAGTAAAAAGCAGTTCAAAAGCAGTTCGAAAGCAGTAAAAAACAGGTCAAAAGCAGTTAAAAAGCATTAAAAAGCAGTTCATAAATGAAAACAATAATAAGCACTTCTCCATATCGTTTACAACATACATAGAGATATGTTCTATGAGAGCAGCTCAAAGCAGTTCAACGCACAGTCCGTAGAAGTACGAAGTCGCTCAACTCGGTTTAAAAATCTATGTTCATCAATCAGAAGCAGTACATTCAACATTAAAATAAATTTCAAACCGATTGAAAGACTCTTTCATAATATAAGGAGCTTATTTACAGTCTGTTGTAAATACAACACAGCTCCATTATGATGAATTTAAATAAGGAATTGACAAGTGAACTCATTAAAACTACTGATGCTCTACGAAAGAAATATAAAGCTCTAAGGAATGGAAGAGAAGCATTCGAAACTCAATTGGAGGAAACCTTTAAACCAATCACCAATCCTCTGAAAGAGTTAGTTGAGAAATCAAATGAACAGCAAAATTATTTTCAAACCCCTGTAACTAAATCAAAACAGAATTTTGATGATGATTTTGCTACACCTGCTGCAAGCATCAGTAGTATTACTCCAAAAAACTATTCAGCAACACCCAAAAGCAAGCATTTTAGAGAAAGCAGACAACGAGTACGTGATCGTTACAAAGCTCGTCATTTAACCGACCAAATAGAAGAAACTGCATTCGATGAAATATCACAGAAGTATTTAGATTTATTTTTGAATGAGTCTAGTGCTTTTGACAATATATATGGTATTCACGAAAAGAATGGCAAGTGGTTCATCGGGGATGGAGAGTTTAAGATTCTTGGAAGAAATATACAAATAAAAAATAAAATCTATGAAGGTTCAAACGGCTTATATGAACTTATATTCAAGAAAAAACCCTGTCAAAAAATATACAATGAGAAAGACTTAAAAATGTATAAGGATATATTGGAAGATACCAACGCATATAGACGTTCTCATGACTCTACAAAACAAGTTAAAGGAAATCGTGGAAGTAAATATAAAGAAATTATAAGCAAACTGCTAACAGACTATATACTACTCCAGTTTCACATACAGGAAATGGATTAATGCAATTATCTAAGAAAGAAAAAGACTATATCTTCTGGGATGATCCCAATGAACTTGTAGTTCGATTAAGACTTCTTGTCGCTTCACATCAAGCAGGACATAATAATCATTCCAATGAAATTGTATCAATTATCGAAGAATTAAAAAAATCTAATATTATCGAATAAAAAATGAGTATAGATAAGTTCGGAAGGTACCAAAAAGGGACAAATATTTGTGAAATGGTTTGGTTTCCCATCTGAACACAATTCTTGGACATCTATACCTCAAAACGATTAACAAAAATTGTATTTTTTTTTTTAATAAAGATGCTGTTTCATTTAAAATATTCACTCTGTTTTTTTCTCCTTCAAACCTTAATAAAATATATATTTTTACTAATGATCACACGATAAAAATAAAGACAAAATATCTTCTTCAAATGATACAAACCAAAAACATTCATTCTAAAAGGACACTTCACATATGCACCGCAAAAATGCATTTTTATTCCATACCGCTATAAATCAATCAATTATTATTATACCTACCAAACATTTTAAAAATTCAAATCAACACCAACAAAAAAAAGGTAACTGTCCCAAGCCAAAAACACACATTCTTCCATCTTACGTTTCTCAGCAAGCATAGAACCCTGTACTCTCGCGTTTGCCAGCAAGCATAGAACTCTGTTCCCTCTCTCATCCCTTCGTACCGCAGCGCCCAGTCTCATCCCTATTGATGCTCTACTCCGCACATCTGCACGAATCTCCATACATTACAGAAGGCACCTGGTATAGCCACATAGCTCACACCGAATCCCTCGAGTGCCAGAAGGCACCTGGTATAGCACTGCACATAGCTCCCACCAAACGCACATAGCTCCCACATCTGGTATAGCTAAGCACATAGCTCCCACCGAATCAATCGATCGCCAGAACCCGCCAAAACTAACTACTTAACTATAACTAATAAAATTTTTCATATACAAAAACTCACATTTTATGTTAAATTGAAATTTAGAAGTTCCGTCCACAAACCCGATCGAATGACGATTGACTACACTGTTTTATGGCAAAGCTAGATGATTGATATTGGCGTCGGGCCAGCTGCCAGCTGTGGCCACGGCAACCTGGCAAGGAATACATTTTTAAATTACTATATTTCTGCAAAAAAAAATTTAAAAATAATAAAACAAAATAGATCTCGTTTGATTTCCTTTGGGCGAGCCAAATCACAATAAACAAACAACAAAGAAATGTCCAGGAATCTCAGGAAAGAAGGGAAAACTTTAAATGTAAGTAAAATTCTATTGTTTGCTCCAAGAATATAATATTTTATTTGATTTCCTTTTCACTGCTGGAACACAATAGAAAAACGCAGCTGGAACCGCAGCCGCAACCGTATCGCATGCCGTACGTACCTAATTAGAAGTGCCCACAATGGAGTCGTACGTACTCCACGTTTATTTTACAATTTCCACTGAGAAACATACATATATGTATATGCATATAAAAGATAAAACATATATCGCATCATGTTTAGTCTTTTCTATAAATTTGTAATTACCTGAACTAATTTCTAAAAGGATTTTATTAGCACGTTGCTCTTTTTTTTTGTTTGTATGGAATGTCAAAAATACGCATGCATTTATTAAAAGTTGTCCAGTCCAACTCGTCCGTCGCCGTTTGCGGCTGCGTTTGCGGATCCGTCTCGTTGTGTTCACAACATTGAATTCGTGTGTATTCAATATTTTGACATGCGATACGGATGCGATTGCGGATCCGGCTCCGGCTCCATTGTGTTCCAGCAGTCATCCAGAACATAGTGATTTCAATGTATTCCTTGCCAGGTTGCCGTTGCCCTTGCTAATAAAAGAATTTTGTCAATAGGTAGTCGATTGGGATTCAGGATGAAATGTGATTTTTTTTATTTTTTATTATTAAGTTAGAGTTAGTTTTATTTAGTTACAATTAGTTACATTTAGTTAAATTAATTACATTAGTTACATTAGTTACGCCAAATATTGGGCGTAACTAATTCATATTAGTTACGCGTAACTAAAAGAGTAACTTACTTCATGTAACTTACTTGCCAACACTGGCACCCAGTCGTGCATTTTATTTGAATTAATGTAACTTTTTAAAGGTAAATGCTACGGACAAAACTCGCGTAACCATTTGTGTTGGAAATTGTGACAGCTACTACACGTTTGTAAATTAATTGTGTTCCCTAAAACGAACCGTTAAAATAAGCATTTTCGTGACCTTTGAAAACCTTTGCAAAAAGCTATTTTTCCTGTATTAATAGCTTTTGATTCATTTTTTTAAGTGTCTTAAAAATTCTTATCTTGGGCGTTTTGTGAAAAATATACTTATACTAGCTGACCCGGCCGCGCTTTGCTGCGGCTTTATTGTATTGCTTTTAATTATTGGATATTAAAATTGGTTTGGTTAAGGAAGTGATTGGTAAGGAATGATTAAAATTTCAAGTTATGTAAGTTTTAGTGAATAAAAAATGTCGAATTTATTATTAATTTTATTGTGATTTAACAAATATTAATTAAGAACTAAATGATAAACAATGTTTCTTGTTAATCTATCCTTCGCTAACACAAATAAATTTGAAGGTTTTCCAGCACGTGAGCATGAAACATAAAGCTGTCCGTGGGAGAAACACGGATTCTCCAAGTCCAAGCCACAAATCGTCATTGTCTGCCCTTGCGATTTATTTATCGTCATCGCGAAAGCCAAACGAATCGGGAATTGTAGCCTTTTGAAAGGTATTGTAGATTCGGACGGTATCATGGGTATTCGAGGTAACAGGACAACTTCTCCTTTGAACTTTCCAGTCAATATCTTTGCTTCAAGTACGTTTCCGGTAATTCTTTTGATGACTAATCGTATACTGTTGCATAATTTTGGTGGATTTAAGTTGCGCAAAAGAATGACTGGTGAACCAATTTTAAGACAGAGCTTGTGTGCCGGCATTCCTGGCATATACAGAGTCAATTGGACAATTGACGATCTCATTTTCATCAACAATAGTGTCAATTGACTTAAAAGTTATCAAATCACCCTTCAGTAAATTTTGTATTTGACAGTTAATAACGTCAACATCGACATTTCTTGCTGCTTAAATTGCACGCTTACTGAGCCAATTATGATCTAAGTAATTATTAATAATATCTGGGAATACACTGTCAATAAGTTCGGTTTTTGAATAAACAATAGAGCTGAAACTATCTGGGAATTTGATAAATTCCGTATTTTGATGCAATTCAATTTTACCGTTTCCAATATCAAGTAGTTGATTTGAAAATACTTGTGCCCATGGATCATTATGCAATTGTACTCGCATGTTCATTGTCAATCGATGTGTTTTAACGTTTTTCCATAAAAATGATTGTTTTAAGTACGCATTGATCTCATAAGCACACGTAGAGCAGGGATTGACAGGTAATATCTGTCGGAAATCACCAGATAGTAACAAAACAACACCACCAAAAAGTCGGTTATTGCTGTTTAAATCTTGCATGCTTCTGTGAAATGCCTCGAAAGAATGTTAGTGACTCATAGTGTGTATCGAATCGCATGAGTCCTGGCAACTCTGCATTCGATGGTCACATAAGTATAAGAATAAACAATTGAACGTAAATAAAACTTAACGTAAGAACTTAACGAAAGAGTGCTTGTTCTGCGAACAAGCACGAGTGAGTGTGAGAGTTAGTCTTAAGCAGGATTTTGAACCGAGAAGGAATAAATAATGTGCCAAGTGGTTTTTTTATAATATTTTTTCCACTCTAAATTATCGTGTTTTATTTCTTTTCTCATATTTATTGATCTCGATTATACAGTCCATTTGAGCTACGATACATTGGTCCATGTCGAGCGTCGGATATTGTGCCAGTGTCGGAATGGTGCAGGTTTCGTTTTCTTAAAAAAACAATATTAAAAAAAAAAAATAAGTGCAGCGATTGATTGTGGTTCGTTTTAAAACGAACAAAATATTGTGAATAATAAAAATGTGCTCAATTGTGTCACAAAAAATTAAAGTGTGCGCAGCAGCAGCAGTTTGTCGCGACACGCGACAGGAGTATGGGCAGGAACCTGTGTATCACCAGCAGGCGATGTGCAAAACGGTACTTCATTATATAATAATGATCAATATGTACCAACCAGCATGCAAGTAGATCAATATAAATTGTTGTTGTTTTTCCCCTTTTTCAAACGGCGCGGCGGTGACCGATGGAAATTCTTCGTCAAGACTCAAGAGAACAAGAGCAGCTAAGAATGTACGTATTCTCTCCTTAAAGCAAGAATACACACTTACGAGTTATGAGTTACGACTCATGAGCAGCCAGCCGGAGTGAAGGAATACGCATACACAAAACACATTATGTATATGCGCAACTGTGACAAAGAGAAGGAGAAGAATGACAAATTTCGTCATTCGAAAAAAAAGCATTCTTTCGACAGAAAAAACAATTTAAAAAAAACAACAACAACAATATCTATACAATAATAATATTAACATATTTACATTTTAAATAACATTTATTTAAAGTAAAAAAGGATGAGCTGAAATATAGTCCTAAAACAGGACAAAGTATTTTTATTGTTAAGAAGTGCAAATATTTGATTGTGTGAATGGTGGTGGTTTTTTGGAGTATTTTGCCACGGAGCAGGTTTCTTTTTTTTCTCTTCTTTATCTTTTCCCGTTGTATTGAATGTGTTCCGATGGGTGTGTGCCTGTGCAGTGTCTATGAGCGATTTTGTTTTGTTTTCGGTAAATGCAAATGTGAATGCAATGATAGCAATGATGATAGAAGGGGCAGAGGGCGATCTGAGTTTATTTGTTTTCTTATGGAGAATGAGAATTTTTGAAATGAGTGGAGTGCGCAGGATGTTCTTTTTCCTCTTTTGGTGCGTGTGTGATTTATATACCTTTTTAATATCATTTTTTATGAATAAGATATTTTTTCAATATTACCTAGATCAAAAATTAATTTCTTTTATAGGTGTTAAGTTTTTTTTGTGTCATTTTTTTTTCTCTTGACAAGCTTTTTTGCTCGAGATATAGCAATGGCGAGTGGAACTCAAAGCACGTTTGTGCGAGTTACCAAATTTGAGAGAAACATTGTGGACTCGAAATATAGCAGGGGCAACTCAAAGCACATATATGCGAGTTACCAAACATGAGAGAGCAGGTATGAAGGAGGAACTTGAGTGCAATTGCACCAGTTGCCATGAACAAATTATTATTAAAAAAAAAAGGACACATAGCTGGGCAGGAAAAAACTCAAAGCACGACGGTGGTAGTTTTTAGAGAAGGAAAGCTTGCAAGCGGCAGGAATAAAATATTTTAAATTCAAAAAGAATAAATATTTTTAAAGCAGGAATATGAGCAATAAAAGAATTTCTTCTCGATGCAACATATCTTTTCTTATAATAAATAAACTTTATTGGCAACGACAAAAGCAGCAACAACCAGCCGACGCTTTTTTTATTATATCTACTATTTATTTTATTTTATTTTTGCATACTGGGAATTTTAGTAACTACTGCAAACTATTATTTATTTATGTATCTGCATAATGGGAAATTGAAGTACCTACTGCAAACGAGTATCTCTTTCATTTTCAGGGTAGGACATTTTTGAATCATCATTTCTAATGCAATACGATTTTATATATTTACAGTCAACGGCCTTGGCTCTGATAAAGCATCGCTTCCCAATAGATCAGCGAAATCAAGCATCATTGCGCGTGGTTAGTAGTAAGATGGAGGACCGTCAAAACTAATAACTGCGAGCTGTTGGCATTCGTTTGTGTGTTCTTCTATCTTCTGTTCTGTCTGTCTCTCTCTGTCGTTTTACTGTGTGTTGTCTTGAGCCGAAGGCCTAAGTTGCCAGTGCTTGTAAGTGTGTCTACTCCGTTCGATTCATCGACGGAGATGTTGTAATAATAATAATAATAATATATTTACAGAAAAGAGCAGAGAATAAAAAAGATTGACAACCAGCAGGAGAAAAATCACCAATACGTATTTAATTAATGCTGGTGTATTTTCAGTGAGCATAATGCTTGCCTTTGTGAAATCTCCAGATTTTGGAATTTGTACGATGGCAGCAGCGTAGGTCAGGCTTGAGGCCTTGCAAGAAGCCTGGTCGCATGTCAAGATCAGCGAGAGCAGGATTGCGTTGGCCGACGATATGTTGGTCAACGTGGAGATACAACGCAGGATTGATGGAGTGGAAGAAAATTACTTTGCTGCCCACGCAGTGTTGCATTGAGCGGAGCGATGGCAGGAAATTTGAGCAGCCGTTGTCACAACTTCAGGCGCATTCGAATTTGAGCAGGTATGAAGACATGCGAGCAGCTGGCAGTAATGCCCGAAGAGCAGGAGCACCAGGTGACAAGAGGCTGTTGCCTTGCCACTCGTGAAAATTTCTGAATTATCCAATGTGACGTTGTCCAGAGTTTGCAGTACTGAGCATTCGTGCTAAGCAGGATCTCGTGAAGGAAAAGGCACTTTGTCCCAATTGTCTTAAGACGTGACATGCCCCAAAGTACTGCTTCCAAGGGCCGTGCTGTCGATGCCCCGGGAAGCAAATACACAATAGTGCTACGAAAGAGATTGGGAAGGGTGCAGAAACTGTTCTATATGCGCAGGAAAAGTGAAAGAAGAGAAGGAGCCAGACAAGCGAAAATAAGCAAAAGGCAGATTGACTAATTGTGCTTCCCAGGAAACGCCCTCGGTTAAAGAAGGGCAGGACGGAAGAAGTAGCAGGAACAGCAGGAAGAGAGAAAGCAGGAAGTGATTTGGAAGAGGTGATGTCCTGGGGGAATTTTAAGAGAGGTAGGCGTTTGCCCTCTAAAAATAAAAATAAAAGTATGAATATAATTTATTTCGTCTTTTTTGTCTTTTAATTATAATGAGCAAGAGCAGGAGAGAGTTACTTTGATGCCTACGGCACAAGTAAGAATTGAGATGGATAACAGGAAGTATGGGCCGGTAAGAGCACTTTTAGAGACGGGCGCACAGCCTTATCTGGTTTTAATAGAGCAGGACTTTTGGATTCTTCCTGAGCAGGTTAAATGGCAGCCAGTTGTGCCAACACACAACTTGAAATCGCCACGGATGAGCATTGCTACAGCACCTCTTGCTGATCCACATTATTGGAAAGCAGGTACTGTAGATTTATTGCAGGTTCATAGCAGAAGCATTTACTTCTGCCTTAGAGCATCGACGAGGTGGTGTCCTTGAGATTGAAACTGTTTTCGGCAGAATAATATTGGGAGAGTATGGTAATGAGAAGGATAGCATGAACAATGAGCAGGTATCGCAGGCAGTGCGCATGGATAATAATCAACTTCATGAATCGCTTAAGGGTTTTTGGCGTAAATGGTTTAAATGACATAGAAATGTTGTTGAGCAGGTCAAAAGAGCAGGAGGAGCAGGTGGAGCAAAATTTCATCAAAACAAATTCACGTGACGATTCCTTTGAAGGAAGCAGTGAAAGAGCTTGGAAGTTCAGACCTTACAGCTAAGCGTAAGTTTTTTGCTTTGGAGAGAAGGTTGGCAGGAGATCCTGAGTTTAAACAAAGTACCAGGAGTATATGAGAGAACATGAAGACGCAGGACATATGACACCAGTGACTGGCTTAGTGCATGGCAAAACCATATACCACATCATTGCGTCACCAAAAAGTTAAGGGTCGTATTTGATGAGAGCTGCAGGACAAATAAAGGTACTTCATTAAATGAAGTGCAATTGCTTGGAGAAAACTAACAGAGGAATCTGCACGAAATTTCGATGCGCACCGTGTCGCTATTACTGCGGATATTAAAATGATGTTCAGAATATTGAAAGTAGCGAAAGAACAATGGGATTTGTAGGGTATATTCTGGAGAGAAAACCCGCAGGACAATTTGAGAGAATATTGGCTGACAGTAGTCACCTATGGTATGACCTCATCAGCTTATAATACTGTACAATGTGCAAGGGAGGCAGGAGTTTCCAGAAGCTGCAAAGACAATTAAGCAGGAATTTTATATGGATGACTGCACCACAGGTGGTGATTCTGAAGAGAAGGAGATCAAGTCATCAAAAGATTTCGATCATGTTTTAAAAGGGTCAGATTTTGAGCTAAAAAAATTTAACTCCAATTCCAAAGCTCTTGTGAAGGACATGAACTATGAAGAGCAGGAGTCAATTATGTTCCAGGATGATGAGAAAATCAGTTTTGGGCTTGAAGTGGCTGCTTGAGAAGGATCAATTCACGTTTGTGGTAAAAACACCGGAGACTCAGCAGGCAATAACCAAGAGAAGCGTAGTGAGCTGTGTTGACACCCTAGAGAGATAAATGAGAGATGGAGAGATTTCTGGCAGGAAATAACATATTTAGAGAACGTGAAAATTTGGAGATGGATAGGTACTTCAGAAGAAGTACGAAAAGAGCTACATGGATGTTCGGATGCTTCTGAGAGGGCATATGGAGCGGCGATTTATCTGAGAACGATACGTACGGCAGGATTACAGCAGATCTCATCACACTGCAAGAACACGGGTTGCACCACTTACAACGGTGGCAATACAGCGCTTAGAGCAAGCAGCAGCGGAGCTATTGGGACGGCTAATTGTAAGCGTCATTAAAACAATGAAATGGGAAGGTATTGAGTATGATCTTTGGGCAGATTCACTCGTAGCGCGGCATTGGATAAGTAAATTACCATGCAAACGTTTGCAGCGAATAGAGTCTCGTCTATACAAACAAATACCGAAGTCAAAAGGCGGAAACATGTTGGAACGAAGTATAACCCGGCTGATATTCTAAGAAGAGGAAGAAAGCCATCAGCATTGGTTGATAACAAGTTGTGGTTGCATGGGCCGGAATGGTTGGAAAAACCTCGGTCGAGCTGGTCATCTGAAAAGTTTGTGCCAAATGTTTCAGATGGGGGGAGGGATGAGATGAAAGTTTTTGTGATAACAAAATTTACAGAGCCTTTATCTATTTATTTGAAGTGCTGGAGAAGGAGTATTCCATTGATTGAATACACGTCTACATTAGAGAACGCGATCAGCTATGTAATAAAAAGCAAAAATAAAGCAACGAAAAGATACAGCAGTACTTGGCCAACCATTCTCTGAAGAGAGGATGAAATCAATCGGTCATCTGCTGAGAAAAGAGCAGGAAAAGTATTTTGGGAAGGAAATCATATGTACCTATAGAGAAGGACAGGTGTTTGCCTGAAAAGAGCAGGATAGAATTCTTTAAGCCTATCTTAAATGGTGAACAGATTCTGAGAGTAGCAGGTAGACTGGAAAGAGCAGAGATGGAATACGAGAGAAGGCATCCAGCTATCGTGCCAAATAGTTCTCGATTGGCTTAGTTGATCATGTATAATGCGCATACAGCAACGAAACATGGAGCAGTGCAGGTCATGATGCAGGACATTCGTCAGAGATTCTGAATTCCGAAGATCCGAAGTAAGCTGAGGAATTACTTACATAAGTGCTTGGTTTGCGTGCGTTATAATCAACTTTTTGAGATGCAATTGATGGCTGATTTGCCATCAGAGAGAGCAACAGCAGGGAAGGCTTTTCTACACACAGCGGTAGATTATATGCAGGTCCATTCAAAATAAAAAATGATCGACAGAGCAGGTGAGCAAATAATAAGACAGAAATGTTGGGTTTCCGTCTTTGTTTGCCTTAAAACTAGAGCAGTGCATATAGATTTGGTATCAAATCTGACGTCAGTGGCGTTCATTGCTTGTTTCGAAAGATTCATAGCAAGAAGGGGCAGGTGTGGAAGGACAATGGTACATCATTTGTCGGTGCAGCGAAGGAATTGCAGAAAGCCAAAGAGCGTTGGCTAGTGAAGGACACATTTGAACACTTTAGTTTGAAAGAGACGGATTGGAAGTTTATGACTCCTGAGGCACCACATCAAGGTGGGATATACGAAGCAGCGGTAAAGTCGATGAAATATCATTTGACGAGAATTGTTGGAGCGAAGGTTTTGGTATATGAGCAGGTTTTGAAATTAATAACTGGGATAGAAGCCATCTTGAATTCAAGACCGCTACATCCATTAAGCAATGATCCTGATGATTTGCAGGCGTTAACGCCGGGACATTTTGGTTGGTGAACCGCTTGTTTTACCGTTTATAACCAATGAGATGCCAAATACCAAGGGCATACAATTGTGGAAGGAGCGCAAGTGTATGCTTGCACTCTTCTGGAGCAGATGGAAGGAAGAGTACTTATCTACTCTATACGAGAGAAAGAAATGGCGAAACGAAAAATATGTCTTGAGAGAAGGACAAATTTGCATAATCAGGAAACAAAATTTCCCATCATCGGCGTGGGCGAGGGCGCGGATACTAAAACTAATACCATGCAGGGATGGACTAATAAGGAGCGTGGTTCTGCAAACAGCGAGCAATCAACTTACGACACCGGTACAGAAGATGTGCATCTTACGAATCAAGGAGCTTGAATGATTTATATATTAAAATAAATTGGTATTTAGCAGAGATATATATGTAAAATAAAAGCGAAAGGGGTGGAAAACCGTAGGTTTTCGCCGGGACTGTATCGAATCGCATGAGTCCTGGCAACTCTGCATTCGATGGTCACATAAGTATAAGAATATACAATTGAACGTAAATAAAACTTAACGTAAGAACTAAACGAAAGAGTGCTTGTTCTGCGAACAAGCACGAGTGAGTGTGAGAGTTATTCTTAAGCAGGATTTTGAACCGAGAAGGAATAAATAATGTGCCAAGTGGTTTTTTTATAATATTTTTTTCACTCTAAATTATCGTGTTTTATTTCTTTTCTCATATTTATTGATCTCGATTATACAGTCCATTTGAGCTACGATACATAGTGCACTCATCCCAAACAACAATTGAACATCTTTGTAATACTGCAGCCATTGAGTTCCTTTTTTTGATATTACACATAGCGTTTGGATTGTTGTGAATATCTAATGGCAGCTTTAGCGCAGAATGCGCTGTTCGTCCACCATCTAACAAAGTGGCAGCAATGACGGAGGATGCAATAGCTAATGCAATTTTTTTTTTGTCACCGTATCTTTGCAAGTATTAATGACACTAAAAATGTCTTACCTGTCCCACCAGGTGCGTCTCAGAAAATAAAACCACTTTGTTTTGCATCTACAGCCAACATAATTCCATCATAAATACCTAATTCTTTGTTCAGCTGTCAATAATGGCTCATTATATGCAATAATCGAAGCTAAATCAACTTCGTCATATTGTTGTTTTCGTTGCATATCCGTGTTCACTAAGTCATTGGCTGGGCGATCAGGCGATGGCAGATCATTGTGGTTGAGCGAAAAGTTCGAAATCAAAATACACAAATCTTCGAGTATTACCAATACTTCATTGTACATCTCCGGTGTGAAATCTTTGTTCGGACATGCTTCCGCTATTTTTACACGGTTTAAAATATCTTCAGTCATATAGTTCTCATATTTCTGCCACAATGCCAATAGCTGTGTGGGATAAAATGTCGTCAGAATAATTGCGCACAGTTGACGAATATTATTTGGCGTAGATACCAAAGCTGCATCAGCAAGTGCCAAAAAATCAGTGATTATCATCTTCCATTAATTGAAGCTCACGACATGCACTGCTCCCAAAAATTCAAAAGATGTTGGTCCAGGAACATTCACCAACAACAAACGCTAAAAGAAGCATTCACGTTGTGTAGATAGTGTTATTATGGCGTCCTACAGAGGGGTTTTTGGAATTAGCATTCAAGCTTTAAGACTAACGGTACCTGCCATACGATTTTTAGTGAAAAATTAATTTTTCTCAAAAACGGCTTCTACCATTTTCATAAAACTTTCAGAATAGTATTTTACGTGCAAGCTTTATGTTTTGGCTGAAATAGATTTTTCAGGAAAAGTCTTCTAATGGTACCTCCCATAGGACCGGTTTTTTGACGGATTTCGATGAAATTTTTAATGTAGAAGCCCTTTTATAAAAGAAATAGTATTGTTTCTCAAATTGTTAAAAAAAATTTTTTTTTGAGTTTTTTTAAAAAAGTTTCAAAATTTTTTTTAAATTTTTGTTTTTTCCAAAAATGGTTTAATCTATATTTTTTTAATTTTATTTTTCTGATAAAAAGTACAAAGTGTTTAAAGTTGGCATACTCAAACAAAATTTTGAATAAAAAAACTGTTTTTTGAAAAATTTAAGAATATATACTCGTACTTCATTTTCTCCAAAAAACGTTTTAAGTATTGATTTTTAAGTGATTTATAAAATTTCATATTATTTTTTCAACGCTTTTTTCCCAAAATCTCAAGCACCCAAGACCATTTTAACACATAAGAGCAAGTTGGCATGACCCAGTCGTGCACTTTATTTTTTTTTATGTTTTTGGCTTTGTCCCGTTCAAGCAAAATCACTGACTTCCAATAATTGTTTGAGTCATTTGCGAACTCGCTTCGGTTTTTTTTTTAATTGATTTAGAAAGAGAGAGCAGAAGCATTTCATATATGCAGTATGCACTATGCACTGCTTGCAGATGCTCATGTTTAGAGTTAGACATTTTACTTTTTGGTCTAAGTTAGAGAAATCATGCTGATAGAATTAAAGTAAAATTGAGAGAATAAAGATATAAAAAGGTAAACTTTGAAATGAATACAATTTAATAATCACTTTTATTCATTTTAATTTTTACCTTTTTAAAATAAATCGCTTTGTTGCATTTATTTGCAAACGCGCAAAAAAAAATTAAGTGGTAACCCTGAGGAACGCAGCGAATCGCACATAGCTTTTGTTTTGACGTTTCCTTTTTTTTTTTTGGTATAATGCAAATTTGTTAAAAGTTGAATTATAAATTAAATAATAAAAATTAAGGAATTAAAAGTATCCTATCTTAGGAACGCCAGCGAAAGAAAAATTATAAAAAAAAAAATTGTGAAAATAGGTTAGATAGTTTCGGTGTTCATCGTGTGCAACAACGTGACACTTGCTTTATATATATACTTATATTATAGAGGTTCTTGAGTGTTAAAGAATAATTTTAGTGGTTTCATGTTTTTGAATAGTTTAATGAGTGATAAATGTCTTATATGCAATAAATTGATATAGGATGGAAATGTAGTAGAAGTAAGGCGTGGTCTACAAACATTAAAAAATGCTACTGTCGCTAGAGGTGATGCTTATATTGAATTTTTAAATACTGTGACAGTGTCGTAAAAACTATACGAAGAATTTGAGTATTGGCTCTTTTAAACAACGACGCCAAGAAGAACCGGCAAGTACATCAAAATCTCCGCGTAAGAAAATAATCAGATCTTTTGATTTCAAAAACTTATGTTTGTTTTGTGGAGAAGAAGCTAATGGAAGAATTGAGAGAAAAGGAGAAAAAAAAACAGACGAGTTATTAGAGCAGTGAGTATTCTCACTAGGAAGTTTGCTGCAGAATTGGTTTTAAAATGCCTTAAATGACTGGGCTATACATATATTAAAATCCGATAACTTTACTAATTTAACCTGGGTTTTCTGATCTCTAGATAAACTTGGCCCTCCTTGGTTCCTTAAAATAGACGGAAAATCAGGAGCAATGTGCCCAAATTCATTGCATTTGAAGCAACGAGCCTCTTTTGATTTATGATGGCACAGTCCTGTTAAATGTCGTAAGGATCCACAATTACTACAACGTCTTGACTTTTGACTTTCTTTAAAGAGTTCTTTATTTTCCACAACTGAGCTATGGTCTACGAAAGATCGTTTCTTTTCCTTAGACTGGTCTGATTTCAGCGTTTCATATGCTTTGAAGTTTACCTAAAGCTCCTCTTAATTATTTGATTGATAGGTACAGCTTACAGCACTGCTTTATTTATTGTATCATCAGGAATAGCATTAATAATAATAAACCTATTAAATGGATTAAGAGGAGGGTGTTACGAATGGCAACACTGGCCATTCATGTCAGCACTGAAACCAGAGAATTCAGGAGAATTCAGCACATCAGCGTTTTTGGCTTTTCTTTTGACATGTAATTTATATGAGTTTTTAGTCTTGTTTCGTCCATCAGGCGAACAAGTCATGTTTTTCAACCTTTTAAAACCGGAGATAATAAATGTGGGTTTTTTTTAATTATATTTTTCCCACAATAAAATTCGTACCGTGTTTTATTTAATAAAGGGATCGAGACATTATGGTCCTTCGAGTCGCGATAAAATAAAAAAAAATCGGAGTGAAATTTAATTAGTGAAAAAACAGTGCATCAATGCCAGGAGGCAAAGGACAAGGTATAAGTGGATAGAAACTACGCATAGGGATATGCGCAGCTTATCCACATAATTAATTCTATATTTCACTAAATAAATAAATTTCGTTGGTGCCTTACAAACACCATTTTTCAGCTTTATGGTGCCTTACAACCACCATTTAATTTTTTTGCGTTGCGTCTAATGGTGCCTTACAACCACCATTTAATTTTTTTTGCGTTGCGTCTAATGGTGCCTTACAACCACCATTTAATTTTTTTTTGCGTTGCGTCTAATGGTGCCTTACAACCACCATTTCATTTTTTTTGCGTTGCGTCTAATGGTGCCTTACAACCACCATTTAATTTTTTTTTGCGTTGCGTCTAATGGTGCCTTACAACCACCATTTAATTTTTTTTTGCGTTGCGTCTAATGGTGCCTTATAAACACCATATATATATTTTTTTTGAGTTTTGTACGTTTTATGGTGACGACCATATTTAATAGGGTTTTCCTTTATTCATTTAGGCTCCAAAAACGGAGCAAAGGGTAATTATTTAATTTCTTGTATTTCCGATTATAGGCAGGTAATAATAAACCGTAGGAACAACGACAGTGTGCTGAATTAACACACACAGCAAATAAAAACAGTTGTTAAAACTGTACAAATCATGCAGGAGCATGAACACAAATTTTCGGAGAAGAGTCATGTAGGAACATGCAAAATATGTGCTGAATAACACACATCTGTATGTTATTAAAGAATATTTCAGGAGAAATAGTTTTGCAACGGAGAAATTCAAATACATACATGCGCGCGCGGCCGACAGAGAGAGAAAAATAACATCTTTCATAGAACCGGAATGTTCTAGAATCTGGAGTAAATTTGTGTATCTACCACAGGCAGACATAAAAAAAAAAAAAAAAAAAAAAACAACAACCACCAAAGTCCAAGCTGCTGTTGATGTCAACTCAGTTGCACATTCTCAAAAGAGAAGAGAAAACAAAAGGAATGGAAAAATCAGACATCATGCATTTGCTGCAGTTCTGAATTAAATTTACTAGTGCGCGGTCGCAGTAAAAAAGTATAAAAAAAATCCCAGGAAAAATTAAAAAAAAAAAAAAACACAAAACAAAGAAAAATGTCCAAAAAAGGTAAAAAGAAGCAGGCAGTGCAAGGAATGCAGCATCAGGAACAGGAGCAAGCACCGGAGTGCCAACCCGACCAAGCACAGGAGTGCCAGCAGGCGAAGCAATTCGCCACTCTGCAAAGAGCCATTGCTAGGGCCTTGGCGCATGCGGAGTCGGAAGAAACTAGTTCCGCATCCAAGGAGGGTACGTTACTAAGGGCGGATCGATTACTGCAGCTGTGGGAGAAGGCATATGAGCTTTTCCTACAGCTCGTTGGAGAGGCCACCAACGAAGGATTGTCAGAGATAGAGAAGTCTATGGCCTTGATGGAAGAGGATTACTTCAAGGCAGCCGAAATTCTAAGGAGTAGGTTGGCGACATTGGCCAGGAAGGACCAGGCCCTAACCAAGGATGGAGAGAGACAGGAGTCTCCAATTAATGTCAGCCTGACAATGCCCGTACAGCAACATGATATAAAAAATACTTGGGGCGATTTTGACGGGTCGCTCCTTAAATGGATTGGGTTCCGTGATCGCTTTAAGAGCGCGATCCACGATAACCAAAAAATTTCCTCGGCATACAAATATGCCTACCTGAGAAAATCCTTAACGGGCAAGGCTGCCAGAGCTCTAGGCGAGAGCAATCTAACGGAAGAAAGCTATCAGGAGGCATGGGACAGGCTCGTCCAACTGTTTGAGAAGCCATATCTCATAGCCAAGGAACATTTAAACCAGTTCTACAAATTGCCCGTACTTCAGGAGAAGCCGAACGGGAACGATTTGTCAAGGATGGCAAATGTCACCTATGAGACAATCCGTCAGCTAAAAGCCCTAAATGTTCCGGTAGAACATTGGGACTTCGTCTTCGTATTCGGGCTACACGAGCGGCTGGATCCCGAGACAAAGAAGCAGTGGGAACTACATAGGAAGACGGAAAACCCAAAAGTCGGGGAACTATTGGACTTCCTTGATAAACAGGCAGGAGCTTTGGAAGCCACCAGGCCGGTAGCAGCAGGAGCTGCAGGAAGCGTCCATTAAAGCCACAGGAACGGGACAAAACCGTCATTATCATATCCAGGAGAAAAATTAAACAAAATAAAGAGGTGGTAGTATTAAACAGTATCCATTAGGTTAATAAAATTTGTTAACATATATTATTATTTTGTTTTCTTATTTTTTGGGAATTTTCAGGGGGGCCTACTATTTTAGTAAGAATAGAAGAGGCAGGGATTCAATATGGACCAGTTAAGGGGCTTTTAGATACTGGTTCACAACTTAACATAAAAACCTACAATACCTTCTCAGGCATTGAATCCTATGATGATTCATAATCCATCAAACATTTCATGGGCGGACCCAGAACATTGGAAACCTAATCCAGTTCAACTTATTTTCGGGGTGGGGTTTTTCGCTAAAATAGTCACGTCTATTGTACAGAGGAATATAGGGGGAATGACACTAATAGTGGGGATTGTGGTTTTTGGAACACAATCAGAATTGGTGAACGATTTGACAGGCCAGTCTACTTCGTGCATCCAATATAGGGGAGAAGCTCAGTTGGATAAACTATTGGAAAGACTTTGGCAACAAGATCAAGTCAATTCATGTCCACAATGGACAGAAGAGGAAATTTTAGTGGAAAACCACTTTATGAAAACGTATACACGAGAAGAGTCAGGAAGATTCATTATTAAAATCCCGTTAAATGAGGACATTAAAGAACTAGGAAGTTCAAGGGAGATTGCTTTAAAACGTTTCTTATATTTAGAGAGGCGGTTAGCAAAACATCAGGAGATAAAAAGAATCTATGTAGAAAGGATGAGGGAGGAAATTCAGATAGGTCATCTGAAATTGGTCACGGAGAGACCACAGATAGGAGAAATGGTGTATTATATCCCTCATCATTGCATTCCGAAGGATAATCGTATTGTTTATGACGCTAGTTGCAAAACTGACAAGGGATTGTCACTCAATGACATTCAATTACTCGGGCCAAAATTGCAAAAGGATTTGCATGAAACTATTATGAGGTTTCGTAGGCATAAGGTAGCGATATATGCAGATATTCGCAAGATGTTTAATCAGGTAGGGCTTGACAGGAGTCAATGGAATTTACAAAGGATATTTTGGAGAGAGGACTCTTACCAAAGATTACAGGAGTATTGGCTGACAGTAGTCACTTTCGGTCTAACAGCATCACCATGTGTTGCAGTTAGATCAGTTATTGAAACTGCTAGAATGGCAAAAGAAGAATTTCCAATCGCTTGCAAAGCAATAGAAGAGGACTTCTATATGGATGATTGTGTGACAGGATCTCACACGGAAAAATCAGCTATCAAATTAGCCAAAGAGATTGATACTGTACTAAAATCAGCAAAATTTGAATTGCGTAAATGGAAATCAAACAGCAATGCTGTAGTTAAAGCAATGGATGCTGAGTCAGAAAAAACTTTGTTGTTTTCTGAGGGGGAAGGGACAACCATTCTAGGACTGAAATGGTTGATAGAAGAGGATAAATTTACTTTCATAGTCAAAAATCCCAATTTCAACGGAATAATAACAAAAAGGAAGATAGTGAGTCATGTAGCTCAATTATATGATCCAAACGGGTACATATCACCAGTTACGATCAGTGGGAAAATAATAATACAGGAGTTGTGGAAATCGAGGATCGATTGGGATGATAAACCAGCGATAGAAATAGAACGTCGTTGGTTGGATTTTTGGGATTCTATTATCTACTTGGAAAATTTTAAAATAGAAAGATGGTTGGGCTCAGGGGGCAGCAGGAAGTAATGCCACCAACGAGAGAGGAGAAGGCAGGAGCCATGGAACATTTAATACGTATTAGTCAACAAGATTATTACAATAAGGAAATTACGGCACTTAAAGCAGGACAAACGCTTCCGGAGAAGAGTAAAATAATGAGCTTAAAGCCGATACTGGATACAAATAATATCTTGCGGGTAGGGGGAAGGTTAGGTAGGTCGGAAATCGATTACGAGATGAAACATCCGGCAATCGTAGCTAATGGATCAAGATTAGCAGGATTGCTAATGGAATGTGCACACAGGATGTACATATATTTTTATATTTTTGTACAGGATGTACAGATTTCAATATATGATACAGGATGTACATATATTTTTATATTTTTTGTACAGGGTACACATATATATTTTTATATTTTTGTACAGGATGTACAGATTTCAATATATGATACAGGATGTACATATATTTTTATATTTTTTGTACAGGATGTACAGATTTCAATATATGATACAGGATGTACATATATTTTTATATTTTTGTACAGGGTACACATATATATTTTTATATTTTTTGTACAGGATGTACAGATTTCAATATATGATACAGGATGTACATATATTTTTATATTCTTTGGTACAGGAGGTACAATTGTGAATATGGGATAGCAATATTTGTATGCCTAAGGACTAGAGCAATAAATATCGAACCTGTCACAGATTTATCTTCTATGGCCTTCATAGATACATATGAAAGGTTCATTGCCAGGAGGGGAAGATGTGAAAGGATGTTTAGCGACAATGGAACGGATTTCGTTGGCGCATCTAAAGAACTAAATAAAGCTTTAAAAGTCTTTTCAGATAAAGATGCACTGGAGTATTTACATCACAAAAGGATAGTTGGGAAAAGGATATTACCTTATGAGGAGTTCGGAACACTTCTTACTCAGATAGAAGCCATCCTAAACTCTAGACCTCTGCACCCTCTGAGTGACGATCCAATGGACGTTCAGGCGTTAACGCCGGGACATTTTATGGTGGGTAAACCCTTAATTTTACCTCTTCCTTTCAGATTAGATGGAAGACCAGATACAGCAGGAGCTAAGCTATGGAAGGAGCGACAGCAAATGGTTAATCATTTCTGGGCTAGATGGCAGTCAGAATATTTGACCACTCTGCAGGAGCGGAAAAAATGGAGGAAAATCAAGGAAAACTTAAAAGTAGGACAATTAGTAGTTCTCAAGAGCGAGAACTTCCCACCAGCTAGCTGGGCAATGGCTAGGGTATGTGAACTGCTCCCAGGTCGGGACGGTTTGGTCAGAAACTTCATAGTGCAAACTGCAACCAACAAATTGAAACGGCCCGTGCAAAAGCTATGCATTTTACCAATTGACCAGGAGGACAATATATAAAAACGATGTTTTTAGCCGGGACTGTTACGAATGGCAACACTGGCCATTCATGTCAGCACTGAAACCAGAGAATTCAGGAGAATTCAGCACATCAGCGTTTTTGGCTTTTCTTTTGACATGTAATTTATATGAGTTTTTAGTCTTGTTTCGTCCATCAGGCGAACAAGTCATGTTTTTCAACCTTTTAAAACCGGAGATAATAAATGTGGGTTTTTTTTAATTATATTTTTCCCACAATAAAATTCGTACCGTGTTTTATTTAATAAAGGGATCGAGACAGAGGGTGTTCGTGGTGGGTGACACAAAATTTACAAACATGATGGTTTGTAGCTGGTTGGCGGTTGGGGTTGAGGGTTGGTAGTGAGGAAAAAGTTGTCAAAAATAGTGGATGGGTGGTTGGGAAATGTGGGTGGGCTGGGTGTATGACGGTGGTGGGGGATTTGATGGTTGGGTTGAGGAAAATGTTGTTCCTATGCTATTTATAAATGAATATAATCTGTAATAATTCTGTTATTATAGGGAAATAATAAGACAAATATATTGATAATATTAAATAAACACTAAATTATTAAAAGCTCGTGCGACCCAGTCGTGCACTTTATTTAAACATTTTTGGAATTCAAAAATTTATAAATTATTACCTTTGCCACTTCAATTTGTGCTGGGTCACTACCATGAGTGTGGAAACCAACAAGTTTTAACACGTTCTCGGTAGCGGCACATGTATGCCTAGCCCGACACTCATCCAAATACCTCTTGTCGCACCGCCAGAATTTTACTTCTCCATTCGCACTTAATTTTTCAAAGTTGTACGAAAACCCCTCATGGGCGCATTTTTCACCTCCCCGTACAGACTTGATACTCTCCATTTCTATGAAAATCAGAAGCAATTATAAATATTTGGGTTGAACATAAAAATTATATTAACTAACCTGAGAATCTTAAGTTTTATGGTTTGGAAGCGTGATTTTCTTTTTAACTGGTTAGGTAGGTACCTTTAAACTAAATAATTTTTATAAGTTTGTAAAGTGTGTATATAATTCATTATGAAAAAATCTACTTACGATAAATCCTTGTTAAAATAAATTTAAAATATATGTTCCAAACTTCCGAAAAATTGTTGTTTCCGCCGGTAGTGTTTTCAAAAAAAAAGAATTTATATATTGATCTATAACAACAATTTTTATATATTTATTGTTTTTTTTTTAACATTTATTCTTACCTTTAATAGTTATTTGTATTTTTGGCACACAAAATTGTATGTTTAAAAAAATTGCAATTTTCAACATTCAATAAAATACAAATATGGTGTATTCACAATTTAATTTTAAAAACATCCATAACATTACAAAGTAAGTTAATACGGTAAGATTCAAAATGCAACGTATAAATAAGGTGTATTCACAATTGAATTTGAAAAATATACAAAAAATTACAAGTTGCGTGCAGTAATTCCCCTTTTTCCAAAATATGTTCGTAACCATTTTTGTATTTTATTTTGCTGCTTAGAATTATTTAAAGAAGTACTTAATATCTGGCCAAACTAAGCCTCCTAACGGGTATTAAAGTTGACACCTTTAACGTGAATTGTGGCTAAACTAAGCAACCAAGCGACTTCAAAGATGCATATTCGTAATCTAGGAAGTGCCACCTTTCAATTGATGCATCGCATTGTATAAAAAAATCGAAAAAAGTGTCGACAAAAATGACACGTTTAAACCTTTAAACGTGAATTGTGGCTAAACTAAGCACCCTAGCGACATCAAAGATGCATATTCGTGATCTAGGTAGTAACACCTTTCAATTGATGTATCGCATTATAAAAAAAAATCGAAAAAAGTGTCGACAAAAATGACACGTTTAAACTTTAAACGTGAATTGTGGCTAAACTAAGCAACCTAGCGACTTCAAAGATGCATATTCGTGATCTAGGTAGTAAAACCTTTCAATTGATGTATCGCATTATAAAAAAAAATCGAAAAAAGTGTCGACAAAAATGACACGTTCAAACGTGAATTGTGGCTTAACTAAGCAACCTAGCGACTTCAAAGATGCATATTCGTGATCTAGGCAGTAACACCTTTCAATTGATGTATCGCATTGTATAAAAAATCGTCTTTTATCTTTAAACGCGATTTGCGACCAAACTAAGCCTCCTACGGGTATCAAAGTTGACACTTTTAAACTTGAACAGCGGCTTAACTAAGCGTCTTAGCAACTTAAAAAATCCATATTAGTGATCTAGGTAGTGCCACCTTTTAATCAATGTATCGCACGATAAAAAAGTTTGATGTTTGAAAATCGTCATGAAGTGAATCGCAATTCCGCTGAAGCTTAGTTCCACCATGTGTGGTTGACCGCTCATGCCGGAAATGAACTTTAGCGGAACTGCATTTTGTGGGCAAAATCGTATCGTCACCTCCAAGTGGTGCCTGCTGGATAGCCGAAAGGTGAACTAACGACGAACGTTGGATCCATCGGATCCATAGGTTGTAGATACCTGAGTTATCTTCTCAGGAACTAGGAGCAGGAAGAAAGAGATACGCTCTGAAGATCCAACCACCACAAAGATCTATATGTCATGCACAGGCCTCACAAGCCGGTCATGAAAGGAAAACTCGATTGTGATGAAATCCGCAGAAAATGCCTCGGATGAAAGAACCAAAAATGTTGACGACCCCCCCCCCCCCCCCCCCCCCCCGCAAACGAAAAACGGACAACGATTTACGCATATGCACGTGGAATGTGCGTACGCTAAACAGGCCGCGTAAAGCCGAGCAGCTAGCCGAGACCCTCGCCAGTCTCAACGCTGATATAACAGCCCTGCAGGAGATGCGATGGGATGGACCGGGCCTGAGAATTACAGAGGACTGTAATTTCTATTATGGGAAATGCCACCTTGATGGAAGATCGCGCTTGTTTGGGTGCGGATTCGCGGTCAGAGGAAGACTTAGGCAAAAGGTCTTGAGCTTTCGCGAAGTCAGCGAGAGAGTGACAACGATCCGCATTAAGGCCAAATTCCACCACATAAGCCTAATTAGCGCCCATGCCCCTACAGAAGAGAAGGACGACGCTACCAAAGAATGTTTCTACGAGCTCCTCGCCAAAACATATGAGCAGTGCCCAAAACATGACATTAAAATTCTCTTGGGAGACTTCAATGCCAAAATTGGGAGAGAGGACATCTTTGGTATGACGATCGGAAAACACAGCCTGCACGACACCACCTCCGACAACGGACTCAGGCTCATCGATTTTGCAGCGGGAAAAAACATGGTGCTGAGCAGCACGCGATTCCCACGTCCCGACATCCACAAGGGCACATGGCGATCCCAGATGGTCGAACCTGCAACCAAATCGACCATGTTGTGATTGATGGAAGACACTCCTCCTGCATTATGAATGTCCGTACATTCCGAGGAGCAAACATTGATTCGGACCACTACCTAGTCGGTGCAAAACTTAGGGTACGGATCTCCATGGAAGTTCTTAGGCGAACACCGACTACACCTAGGAAATTCAATGTTGGACGTCTTCAATCGGAAGAGACCGCCGCTGCCTATGCCAACCGCGTATCCCTTGAGCTTGCGAGAAATCCTTCGACTGATGACATGAACCCGGAAGACCAATGGCAGCTATGTCAACAAGCCATAAGAAGTGCTGCGTCAGAGGTATAGGGCTTCTCACATCCACCCTCCAGAAACCCCTGGTTCGACTCCGAATGTGCTCAGGCAAATAAAGCCAAAACGGAGGCATACAAGTCGTGGCTCCAGAGAGATACTAGAGCATCCAGAAATCTCTATGTTGAGCGAAGGAAAGTTGAGAAACGTCTACTCAGGAGAAAGAAAAAAGAACACCAGCAACGCGAAGTCGAGGAGATGCAGAGATGTTTTTCAGAAAAGAGGTACGAAACTTCTATAAAAAGGTGAAACAGTCTACATCCGGTTTCACAAGCCGCCCTGGGCCCTGCAAAGATCAGGATGGAAATACCATAGTGGAAACGCAGGCGATGTTAGCCATCTGGAGAGACTACTTTAACCGGTTGCTAAATGGCGATGACAGCCAAGATCCCGCCGAAGATCAACTTGTTCCAGTTAATCTAGATGACGACCACGAACTACACCCGCCCGACCAAAATGAAATCAAAGTAGCCAGACTAAAGATGAATAAGGCAGCTGGATGTGATGGCCTTCAAGCGGAGCTTTTTAAACACGCTGGAGATGACCTGGTCAGGAGCATACACCAACTCATCTGCAAAATATGGTCGGAGGAAAGTATGCCCGATGAGTGGAATCTCAGTACCATCTGCCCGATTCACAAAAAAGGAGACCGCCTCCTCTGCGCCAACTATAGAGGCATAAGCTTTTTAAACATCGCCTATAAGATCCTGTCCAGCGTTTTATGTGAACGTCTCAAGCCGTTTGCTGACGACCTGATAGGTCCTTACCAATGCGGCTTCAGACCTGGAAAATCTACCACCGACCAAATATTCACATTACGCCAGATCCTGGAGAAAACCCAAGAGTATAACATCGACACCCACCACCTGTTCGTCGATTTTAAAGCCGCCTACGACAGTGTTAATAGAGTTGAACTGTATCGTGCCATGTCTAACTTTAGAATCCCTGCTAAGCTGATCCGCCTTATCAGGATGACGTTGGAGAATGCTCGCTGTTCCGTCCAAGTTGGTAGAGACTCTACTGAAACCTTCGAAACCACCAGAGGGCTAAGACAAGGTGACGCACTGTCATGCAGCTGTTTTAATATTGTGCTTGAAAATGTAATACGGAGCACCCATGCCAGTACATCAGGCACCATTTTCAATAGATCGACACAATTACTTGGGTTTGCTGATGACATAGACGTGAAAGGAAGAAAAAAGCGAGCAGTAACCGGTGCTTTCACTACTATGGAGTCAGCAGCAAGCAGAATGGGGCTGAAAATAAACAAGGACAAGACGAAGTATATGCTTTCATCAACAAAAGTCCAATCCCACCACCGACTTGGTCAGAACGTAACCATTGATAGGTATAACTTCGAGGTAGTCAGTGAATTTGTCTACCTGGGCACTGCTGTAAACACAGGCAACAACATCAGCGCTGAAATCAAACGCAGACTAACTCTTGCTAATCGCTGTTTCTTTGGGCTAAGTAAGCAATTGAGGAGTAAAGCCCTATCGAGAAGAACCAAGGTGACACTGTATAAAACACTCATCATCCCGGTCCTGCTATATGGTGCGGAAGCATGGACCCTCTCCCAATCGGATGAAAATTCACTTGGAGTCTTCGAGAGAAAAGTTCTGCGTACGATCTATGGTCCTGTCTGCGTAAATCGCGAAAACAACGTTTGGAGAAGAAGATATAACAATGAACTGTACGAGCTGTACAGCGACATAAGCCTAGCCAGAAAAATTCGAATCCAAAGACTAAGATGGCTGGGCCATGTAGAGCGAATGGACATCGACGCTCCAGCTCGTAAAGTCTTCCACGCCAAACCCGAGGGAGTCAGAAGCCAAGGTAGACCTCATCTTCGATGGAGTGACCAGGTAGAGGGAGACATCCGTCAACTTGGAGTACGAAATTGGAGACAGCAGGCTAGAGATCGAGCCGGCTGGAGGGGCATTCTCAGCAAAGCCTTGGAGTACCACGCTCCAGTGGCACCAACTTAAGTAAGTAAGTAAGCATTTCATTTCACGACATTGTTTTTAAACCGCACCTGAACTGCACTCGAACTTTACTTAAACTTCAGCACGCGGCAGTTCACGACAGAAGCATGCAATTTAGAATATTTTATTTATTTTTGCCTCAAAGTAAAGAAATTTCTGCTTAAAGTTCCATTGTAGTGCAGTTCCGCTGAATTCAATTCCACTATGGGCGGTCTGACCTTACTGCTTGGGTGTAGCTCCAGCTATAGTATCTATCACTGTCAAAGTTAAAAGTACGTAATTTATATAGCACGGCTACAATATGTGAAGCTGCAGCTGAAGTACAAAAAATATCTGTAGTTCAATAATCTTAAACTTCTCGAACGTGCTGCACTACTTTTGATATTTGAGGAATTTGAGGAATTTATTGAGCAAAATAAAGCACAATTGCAAAACACGATTTTTTTTTTATTTATGGACAAATAAACACAAGTTTAATACTACCCCATTGAATTCATGCTTGCTGCTTTACTGCTGGAACACAATAGAAAAACGCAGCCGGAACCGCATCAGCAACCGTATCGCATGCCGTACGTACCTAATTAGAAGTGCCCACAATGAAGTCGTACGTACTCCACGTTTTTTTACAATTTCCACTGAAAAACATACATATATATGAATATAAAAGATGATAGAACATATATCGCATCATGTATAGTCTTTTCAATAAATTTTTAATTACCTGACCTAATTTCTAAAAAGATTTTATTAGCACGTTGCTCTTTTTTTTTGGATGGAATGTCAAAAATACGCACGTATTTATTAAAAGTTGGCCAACTCGTCCGTCGCGGTTTGCGGCTGCGGTTGCGGATCCGTCTCGTTGTGTTCACAACATTGAATTCGTGTGTATTCAATATTTTGACATGCGATACGGCTGCGGCTGCGGTTCCGGCTCCGGCTCCATTGTGTTCCAGCAGTTAAGTGAACTATTTTTTTTTCGCAAATTGTACTTCAACTACTTTGCTTTCAGCAGCGACACTTTTTTTTGACAACTCAGGCTCTGCTGTGAACTAAAAAAAGAAAAACGCCATATAATTTATATATATTTTTTATTTCTTGGCAAACAATCTCTGTTCTATTGTGACCAGTCATATTTGGAACAAAATAGGAAAGAAATCTATCGCCATAATGAATACTTAATACTGCATTACCTACCAGCGACCAACGTTCAAAAGTCTAGTCATGAAAAAGCTGGCACTGAAATGTCCAGTGGTGAAACGACGGCAATAAAATTTCCAGCGGCGAAACTGCTGGTGGGGAAACGCTGGCGGCGAAATGTCCCGCACTGGAACGGCGGCACCGAAACGTCATGTACCGAGCGATGTCCTTATAATCGATTTTGACTGTAGCTGTTTTATTAGCTAAGCTCGTATTTGTTCCGTGTTTCACTGACACTCAAACGGATTATATTTTAGATCGACAGATATATAATTCTTTATTTTTGTTTGCATTATTACAATTGCATTTCTTTTCTTAAGAATAAGGACATGACAATTCTGCCGTCTGCCTGAGTTAACATTTCATTTTAAATTATAATAAAAAAAAAGTATAAAAATAAAAGAAAATTATTAAATACGTTAAGATATTATATTATTAAAATAAATACATTTATAACAATATTTTGTGTGTAAATTACAGAATCATTTTGGGTTGAGAATAATTTATATAATGATATCAATTTTATAATGATTTGAAACACAAAAAGGTTTCCAATTTTAACATGATTTGAAACATAAAAGTATTCAAGAAGCAATATAATGTATATATAACGTTATCAATTTTATAATGATTTGAAACACAAAAAAAGTTTTCCAATTTTAACATGATTTGAAACATAAAAGTTTTCGATTTAAACATGATTTTAAACAAATTTTTAAACTGCAACGACTGAGCAAAATTCATATTTAAGTTTAGAAACTATTACGGTAGTTTATCACATGTTCGCAATACTTATGAAGAATTGGCCAACCTAGTGTTCCGTTCAATACCTCGAATAGTCGAGCTAAAGAGAGGTAACTTTCCTGGAAATATAATCGATGAATTTCTTGAAGCATTGGACAAATTGCAATGAAGTGGTAAACATCTTCAATTTTCCTTCTGTTACACAAATTACATAGCTGAGTTAGATCAGATCGATGTGGCATATAATTTAAGTTAATCATTTCAATTCTCGCTCTTAAAATGGTACCTATAGCTTCAGACGATAATTCAGTACTAAAGTAAGAAGCTTCTGTTGTCAAACTGTGGTTTAGGTTCCGGTAGATAATTCGCGATGTTGATGTAGATGCTCTCAATAAATGCTGGGTATACATACTTTCGTCTTCTTTTGCAATTACATCTGCAAATATTATTTGCTGCCATTCTTCCATATTAGATTCTTGCAGAGATAGATTTACTCCGTGGGCTAGTGCTAGTTGTTTCCATTCTTTGAGTGGAGAGGAGGTCGTTTGCAGAAGTCTTACCAATATTTTCCTGTGGAGATTAACTTCACTTCTTCTCAATACTTTAATAATGTAATCTGAGTTGATTTTAAGGCTTTGCGTGTAAATAGGGGTTCTCCCAGACTCCACGTAAATGGCATAGTTTGGTGTAGAATTTGCCAGCCTCAACAAACGCTTGATGAAGTACCTCTGGATTGCTTCGAATGCTTCAAAATAAATATGACCAAAAACCTGGACAACATAAACTAAGCATGTGTTAACAGTAGCATTGAAAACACGATATTTAGACACAAGGTCAATGTTTTGTTTCCCAAAAAATGTTGGCCACATAAGGCTTAAAGCAAGCTTAGCCTCAATACTTTTTTCCTTTGAATGCTTTGTGAAGTTTAGGTTATGAGTTATCAAAACGCCAAGGTACTTAAATTCTTGAACAACCTCAATATGTTCGTTATTAAATTGCCAATTTTCTTCTGGCTGCCTTCTTCTTTGCCGTGGTCCAAAAATCATTATTTTAGTCTTGCTGATATTAACCTGCAAGCCCCAGATCTTATAAAACGTGTTCAACTTGTTGATTTGCAGTTGTAAAGTGAAAGGGTTATCGGCCAACAATACAAGAGTAAGACTTTTACTAGTGTATTTGCATATAGTAATACTCCGGGTAGTATATCACACAAGTCATCTATATACAGTGCAAATAGTATTGAGCTTAATATGCATCCCTGAGGAACACCGGCAGTAGTAGAAAACTAGCTTGAAATATTTGATCTATCCCAAACGCTTGCAGTTGATGAAAAGAGAAAGTTGAAATACATCGTCAAAAACTTTCGAGAAACTCCCAATGATGACAGTTTGTAAGTCAAAGCTTGTCTATTGACGTTGTCAAAAGCCGCTTTAAAATCCACGAAGCAAGCGTATAGTTTTCTTTTGCTCTCCATAGATTTTTGTTGCAATACTGTACAAAGCAAAAATGTGGTCCATCGTTGAAAATCCTGCCCTAAATCCTGCTTGAAAAATGCTTAACAGATTACCATCCTCAATCCATTTGGTAAGTCTAAGTAAGTAAGTAGCCAAAATATTTCTTAACGAGTTAAGAATAGAAATTCCCCTATAGTTTTCTGATAGTCTTGCTTCCCCTTTCGTGAAAAGAGCAAAAATTGCTGCTTTGTTAAAACTATTTGGGACATATGCATCATCGTATAGCCTGTTGAAGTTAAGTAGAAGCTGGTTCTTGAATTGCTCAGTGCGGTTTTTGAAAAATTCCACTGGAATGCCATCTATCCCTGGTGCTTTATTATTTTTCATTTTCTGCAAGGTTGAGTTTAATTCAAACAGAGAGTTTCCACAGTTTTATCTGGCATTGCGTATGAGAACCTATAATGAATGTCGTCCGCCGATAAAACGGTTTTAAAATGAGCCGCAAGTGTCTCAGCTTCGAGAGTGTTTGACATATTATTGCCACGCATACCCAGTTCCTTCACATTACTCAAGAAGGTTTTAGAGTTCGTGCAGCTTGTTAACTTTTTTGTGATATATCTGAGATATTCAGTTTTTTTTGTGCATATAGTTTTTTGTATTCCTTGTTAACATGCAAATACATATTTTTAAAAATCTGAGCGTAAGTAGATCGGAAAAGTTTCAAATACACGAATGAGAGCTTTAGAAGTCTTTTGCAGTCATTACCAAACCATTTATTCTGGGGTGTAAAAGAGCAATTACTGTTATGGTGAGCAAACGGTGCTGAAGCTTTTATGACCCTTGCTATATGTTCATCATTAAATTCAACGGAACTTGATGAGAGAGGAGGGAGCGAGCCGCAGTTACGGTTAAGGAGTGATCTGTAGAGAGGAGCACTGTTATCTGACCACTTAAGTTTGAAGAAATTGTTTGAGTTTCTCTGCGATAAATCTTCAGTTATAAAAACCGCCTTAGCTACTTTTGGCTAATAAGATGAAAAATTTGCTAAGTCAACACTGAAATCAGCAAGAGCACTAAACCATTCGCCCGATATTGCACCAGTATCTATTACAGAGTGTCCTTGGCCGCTAATAAAAGTATACTCTCTAGAAGCGTGACTTTCAGAAGCACCATTTAGCACGAAAAGTCCAAAAACCTCAAAAAAATCTGTTAAATTCCTGCCATTACGATTAAATTGATCATCTTTCCAGTTTCTGATGTCTTTAAGAACTACTTGCGATATGAAGTTGTGTACAGAAGGATTTTGATAACCGCCAATTCTTGCATTGAGATCTCCAATAATCATGACGTTTTCCAAGGATAAGTTATATACAAAGTCAACTAAATTGTTGAAGTCATTTTGCCAATTGTTGCAGTTTAAGTACACTGGAATAAAAGAATATTTTGAATTGCTGTTTGTGATTTGAAAAATAATTCTGTTTTCTATACGACTAAGCTTGACAAAACGGTTATCTATAGTTTTTTTTACCCCACAAAGAATTCCACCACTGGCTCTCCCGTGTAGATTAGCTCTATTAGCAGCGGTAAACATTATATTAAAATTTTTGAAATACTTATAGTAATTCATTTAATTTTTTTCTTTCAAAAAAGTTTCCAATAAAATAATTATATCGAGATTATGTATATAGTATAGTTAAAAAAAGTCAGGTAGTAAAGTTTTACTTTTAAGACCTGTTATGATATAAGAAAAAATAGTTAAATTTTGAAAATAAATAGTGTTTTGGCAGACGACAGATTTGTCCTAATGTGTTTTCCCTTCTAATTTGTTGCGAGTGTTGACCCATAGGTGGCGCTATCAGCGGTTGGGAGAAAGATGTGTGCGGTCCCTTTTCGATTGCACCTAACGTCATTCCCTCGCGGCAGTCACAGAACAACTCAGCGTATCTGTCACCGAACATTTGATTAATAAATGTCAATTCAGCAGAATTTTTGACAATTAGGCCTCGTGAATATTTGTACACAAACGTGTGGTTGTTTATTTGCAGTTTATCGCCTTTGACTGTAATTTTAATATTTCGGTTTATTTCCATTAACTTGCTTCTGAAACCAAGCAGTTTTTGTCTTTTTTGCCGATACAAAATTGATTGTTCTCGGAAAATACTTATGCAAGACCCTTTAAGCTTATGAGCGACGCGACGGATATTATTTTGTCCGCAGTTTCTGTCGAGTGAAGTTCGATAATGACAGTTCCGCGTTGTGCATTGTTGTTGCGAATTACTCGGGCTCTTTTTATTTGTATTTCTTCTTCTTCGTTTAGCTCGAGAAGCCCCTTGCAAGTCTGTGTAGCAATTTGAGTTGCATTGGTTTCTGTGTTTAAAGGAAGGTGTACCACAATTGAACTTTCGTTAACCCTACGTGGTATGACCTCCAGCTGAGTTTCCAAGAGTTTGCATCTTTCGGACATCAATGCTAATTTTGTTGGAAAACGAATAATACTTATATCTATTTATTTTCAATACGCACGTTTTATATACTGTGCATGTTTTTCTACTTTGAAATAATTCAATTTATCAAATACTCAATGGGAAAATTTGATTGAAATAATAAAAATAATAAATTTATTTTCTCATTCGATTATAAACATTCATTTAATATAAACAGTTCCTTTTTGTTATTTAAAAAGTGTTTTCTTTTAAAACTTTATAATCTTAACAAATTTGTGGTTAAGTTGTGTGTTTGTTGCTCTGAGTGAAGTTATTTTATTATAAAGTCGAGTAACATCTTCTCTCGTAGCTAAGTTCTTTAATTTTTCGGCTAGTATCCGACTGAGAATGTCTTTGAGTTCACAAATAGACAATTTACCAACCTCCATTGTAGTTTTTCGTTTTGAAAAGTATTTCTTTATATTGTTTACTAGCTTTTGCCCGCTACTTCGTACGCGTGGATTTTAGAATAAAATAGGTATCTCAGAATATTTTTGTTTTTGCAAAACCGGTTCAAAATGGGGGGTATGCGTGGTATGAAAGCTATGAAGTCAGCTCTACAGCCGTAAGATTTTTGGCTTTTGTATAATATTATTTCGAAGTATCATAACGGTTTAAATTTCAAAGTTGGAGGGTTAAGTTCTGAAGCAATATACGAATAAACCTAATTGGAATGCCCACTTTCAAAACGATGCTGCGCGCCGATACTGCTATTTATGGCAGCTCCACTTCATCAGTTTTGGGCGTAAGTATTGCTCGTTCACCGTTCTTTATGGTTACATTATTTTTCGATTTCTGCTTTCGCTGAATGAGGCATTGTCTATATGGTGGTAAATAGCGCCATCTATGATGTTTTTGATGTAACTTCTATTCAGAACGACTAACTTATTTCTATTCATGTATACGTAAGTAAGTGTGTCGCTATTTTTATGATTTCCAGCGCCATTATGTAAATGAGACGCTAACTTCCTTAACATCTTTGAATTTTGCGTTAAGTTCATTGAATAACGTTCGATTGCAGCAATATTAAAAAAACAACCAGAATTATATATTTTCCTGCGATAAAATATAGCCTATATTTTAAGTTGGCGTACTACCAATATATCTGCGAAAACCGCATTCAATTCCATGCAGTAGTTTTTGCGTGATGCGCGTACAAACATACAGACAGACAGACAGACAGACAGACAGACAGACAGACAGACAGACAGACAGACAAATATTCTAAAAACGGTTGTTTTGGCTTCTGTGGGTCTAATAGAGACTCCTCATATTAGTTTTGCATCTATATCTTCAATGTACAGACATCGACCCGTTACAATTTTATTATATGTATAGATTTGTTCTGGCGAAGTCTTAGTAAGTTTACGTTTTTTTTTTTTGTTCTCGTTCATATAGAAGGTCCCGTTGGACAGCAATAGAATTTGTTCGAGAAATATAATTCAATAAAACTTCGTACCTCTTCTAATATTTGATGAGTTTTGATAAAAAAGTGATTGAATATACTAAGAACTGATAATATGTATATCTGGTTTCGTTAAAAAAAAAAATTGTTTTAACTAAATTATTTTTATTTAATTACGCAAAACAGACTTTAGTTTTAAACTTTCACTTTTGACAGTTGAAATGTCACCCATTATTGTATTTTATATCGACTTATTGGCTTTTATTTGTGATTTCCACTTGTCTTTCACAAGCCGTCGAATATCATTTTTAAATATTTTGTTTAACCTTTTCGCGAGCGGGTTTGTGTTTAAAACAGTTTTAACCGCATCCCTTTTCTGACAACATGTAGTTTTTATAAAATCCAATAATCCGTCCGATATAGAAATAAAAGACAATTTTCAATTGTTTAAAATTAAAAAAAAAGTTAATTCATTTCATAATAATTTAATGTTAGAATTTAATAGTAAAATTAATTAGTTCAATTAGTTTTTCAACACAATTTCCTTTTCAACTTTTCGACTTCGCGACTTTTTTTCGATTTTTTATTAACGACTACTTTTAAAAATTGTGAAAATATAAAATTTACAGTTTTGAAAGCTTTTAACTATAAATTATATAATTCGAACTTACGCAATTTTTTTAAATTGTACTTCTTAGCTCTACTTAAATACATAAGTCATCCCACATATATAGACAGATGTATACATAAATATATATATATACCTATGTATATATATTTTTTTTACGAAATAATTTTTTTTTGAAGGCCTACAATTTCTAATTGGCTGGGTGCTGTATGAATAGGGTAGACTCTAATTGGTTTCAACCTGGTGATGCCCAGCGTTGCAACTGTTTCATACGCATCAATTGTGCTTATTTTACCTCCTTGTGGTAGCCATCATGGCGGGGCAGGGGCCATCACTCGGGTGGGACATAACTCCATAAATCGATTATGGACTTATGTCCCACCTTAATGGGACATTAGTCCATAAAAAAAAGTTCTGGATTTATGTCCCACTTCATATTTCTTATTTAGAAAGAAAGTACTGTACTTTAAAACTGTAACCACTTGTTAAATTCAATGCAACACGCGGTATTATTGAAAGAACTTTAGTTGGTTTTCTTGTCTTGAATCGTACGCGTCAAAATAAACGTGAAATGAATAGTGAAACAATTGAAGATGAAAGAAAAAAAATTAAAAATAAAAGAAAACAAATTGCAAATTCACTTGGATTTTAAACTTAGTTTTTTTTGTATTCTCGAAAAACTAAGCAAGGAATAGATGAATTATTAAAAAAAAAACTTGGTCTTTCGAAAAAACAATTTTTTTTTTAATTTTTAGTTTTTCGAGAGACCAAGAAAATAAAAGTAAAAATTAAAAAAAAAAATTGGTTTTTCGAAAGACCAAGTTTTTTTTTAATAATTCATCTATTCCTTGCTTAGTTTTTCGAGAATAAAAAAAAAAACTAAGTTTAAAATCCAATTGAATTTGCAAATTTGTTTTCTTTTATTTTTAATTTTTTTTCTTTCATCTCGAATTCTGTACATTAATTTTTGTACTTACATGTTCTGAATAGGCAATGTAAATAATTAACAACTGCCTACATCCACAAGTTGGGACAACACTGAAAGTGGCATCCATTAAATAATGTCGTTCTGACTGTGGCAGAGATTCAAGGATGTTCAATATTTTTGGTGCTTGGAATATGGTGTAACTGAAAGTGTTTTCCAATACCGATATCATATTTCGATATTCCATAATTGTCAATTACGTTTTTTAGTAATTTTTGTTTGTTTTTTTTTTTTATTGTTTTCAACTATGAATTAAGTGTTTTGTTTACAATAAAATGTTATCAATTTGCTTAACAATTATGTGTTTTTCTTTCCTTTTTTTTATCAATTTTTAGTTTTGTTCGAAAAAAAAATGGACTTATGTCCCACTTTTCAAGGGAAAACTATGGAGTTATGTCCCATTAAGGTGGGACATAAGTCCATAATCGATTTATGGAGTTATGTCCCACCCGAGTGGGACATAAGTCCATTATGGATTTATGTCCCAGGGATTTATGTCCCCGCCCCATCAGGTACTGGTCTTGTCCACCCGGACTTGACTTGCTAAACTTATAAGCGCGAGTGTTGAACACGTAAAAATAGCAATACTATAATTGCCCTGCCATAAACCTCCTCTGTTTCTCTTGTCGGATAGTAGTTTATTCTGAACGAACCCCTCAGAAAGCAAGAGATCAGCGGATGAGCTTCCAATTAAGTGAATAGTCAGCATTAAAGGCACTCCATTGAGCTACTGCGACATATTTGGAGCTTAGGTCTTTGGGTCCTTTCACTACTATTAGTCAGGATAGTGAAATATAGTAGGTGGAGGATTAGCCCATATAGAAGCAACGGTAGCTCTCGCATCCACGTAGTGGGTTACTGACTCTGGATTTCTCCAGTTTCTTTTGTCCAAGGAGAGCAGCATAGGGCCTCGTCGACCAGATTGGGGGTTGTGCGTTGGGGTAACTTCCCTACCACGTAAAAAACTTTTTTTTCCATAACAATCAATTGCTTTGGATATGGATGACCCTACTGATGATGACCTTATCAATCGAAACAAGGACAACGAATTTCGGGTCTGCACGTGGAATGTCCGGACCCTTAACAGACCAAGTGCAGCTGAACAATAAGTGGAAACCCTAGATGGTCTCAAAGCCAACATCACAGTCATCCCAGAAGTGCGATGGGATGGCGAAGGCACAAGTAGGATGAAAAACTGTGACATCTACTACAGCAAGTGTTACAGGACAAAAACACGGCTATTTGGATGCGGATTTGTGATAAGAGGAAGGCTGAGGCAAGAAGTCTTAGGGTTTCGGGTTAGGGGGCCTGGCAATCTCCTGATCAAAATACCGTCAACCAAATTGATCACATTGCGATTGATAGCAGACATGCCTCCAATGTCAATGAGGGACCAACATAGACTCGGACCACTACCTTGTTGTAGCTAAAGTGCGAATGCGGATCTCCACCAGATTGCAGGATCGAGCATCCACTATGAGAAATTTTGATGTTGCGAAGTTACAATCGCAGGAGACCAACACAACCTTTGCCAACCATGTCTCCTATTATCTCTCGACAAGCCCGGCGCCTGCGCCAAACCCAGACGCCCAGTGGCAACATTGCGAACCGGCCATCAAAACCGCAGCTACGGATGTTATGGGTTTCATTAGGCGACCACAACGAAACACTTGGTTCGATGATGAGTGCAGGCTCACACACTTGGCCAAAGACGAAGCCTATCATGCAGTTCTGCAGGCCAGAGCTAGAGCTGCCAAGAGCGCTTCCCGTGCGGTATACAAGCATAAGAGGAAGGAGAAACGACGGCTTTTGAGGAAGAAAAAGGGATAACTGGAAAAACGAATGGTTGAATCTATTGAGGGGTGCTACGGCAGAAGCAATGTTCGAAAGATCTACCAAAGTGTAAAACATTCGTCCAAGGGTTACAAAGCCCAAGCGGAATCCTGTAGAGACGAGGGTAAGAATGTCGTTTCAGATACACAGTCGGTGCTGAGAATTTGGAAAAAACACTTCTGCAGACTGTTAAATGGCGAAGACAACCAACTAATCGCTGTAAGGCAGAATGATCCATTTGATTTGAATGATGATGAGCTAAACCTCCGTCCACCCGAGCAAGAAGAAGTTCGGGTAGCAATATCAAAACTTAGGTCCAACAAGGCTGCGGCTGAACTCTTCAGAGCAGCGGGAGATGACATGGTGAGGAGCAAAAACCAACTCATCTTAACAATCTGGTCGGATGAAAGTATGCCTGACGAATGGAACCTCAGCATTGTGTGCCCTATCCACAAGAAAGTAAATATTCTAAACTGCGCCAATTACAGAGATATAAGTTTTCTAAATGTTGCCTATAAAATCTTGTCGGCCATTCTGTGTGAACGTCTGAACCCTTTCGCACGTTAACTGATTGGCCCCTATCAGTGTGGTTACATGCGCGGTAAGTAAACCGTCGACCAAATTTTCACACTTCGGCAGATTTTGGAAAAGATCCCAGAATTCCAGATCGATACTCACCACCTCTTTATCGATTTTAAAGTCGTCTATGACAGCGTGAACAAGAACGAGCTATACAGAGCCATGTCACTTCTTGGCATCCCTGCTAAACTCGTGCGATTGTGCAAGATGACTACGGAGAACTCGCGCTGCTCCTTCATGGTTGGTAAGAACACCACCGACTCATTAAATGTCGAGAAAGGTTAACGACAGGGTGACGCGCTGTCATGTAACCTCTTCAACACCATTCTTGACGCAATCGTACGCAACTCGCATGTCAACACCAGCGGTACGTTTTTTGTAAATCCGGTCAATAACTTGGCTTTCCTGATGATATTAATATTATTGGAAGAAAGAAGCGCGCTGTCATTGGAGCATTTGCAAGTATTGAAGTGGAGGCGGCAAGAATGGGTCTGGCTGTAAATAAAGATAAATCAAAGTATATGCTGTCCTCCGGTGAAGAAGATGTGACTAAAGTTGGCCCCGCCATTTTTTATTTTTTATATAAAATTTATTGTGCTGCTTGTGCTAGACTTGTGCTAGACTTGTGCTACTATGTGCCGTAAATATAAAAGTTGTATTTTTAAAGCTCTAGCTTTTATAGCCAAAAAACGATTTTATGACTAAAGTTAGCCCCGCCATTTTTTATTTTTTTTTTAAGATTTGTTGTGCTGCGTTGTGCTAAGCTTGTGCTGCTATGTGCCGTAAATATAAACTTTTGGCTTTAATAGCCAAAAAACGATTTTTACACTAAAGTTATCCCCGCCATTTTTTTTCTTTTTTTTAAGATTTCTTGTGCTGTATTGTGCTCCGTTTGTGCTGCCATGTGCCGTAAAGATTATTTTTTTATTTTCAAAGCTATCCGTTTTATAACCAAAAAACTTTTGTATGAAAAACAAGAAAAAAACACAGCCATTTTTTTTTTTTTAATTGTGCTGAGTTGTGCTCCTCTTGTGCTATCATGTGCCGTTAAAATAGAAAATTTATCTTAAAAGCTCTAGTTTTTATAGCCAAAAACCGATTTAATGACTAAAGTTAGCCGCGCCATTTTTAATTTTTTTTTTAAGATTTGTTGTGCTGCGTTGTGCTAAGCTTGTGCTGCTATGTGCCGTAAATATAAACTTTTTATCACCAAAGCTCCAGCTTTAATAGCCAAAAAAAACGATTTTTACACTAAAGTTAGCCCCGCCATTTTGTTTATTTTTTTTTTTTATAATTTGTTGTTGTGAGTGGGAGGGGTTGAGGAAAAAATTGTCAAAAAAGTGGGGGGTTATTTTCCAGGGGGCGGGAAGTTGAGGAGTAGTTGGGGGGTTTTTGGATGGTGGTGGGCCTGGTGAGTTATTTTTGCGCAAATAATTTTTTAACTGAACGATTAGCATACACAACTATTTTATACGGTACATGACGTTTCGGTGCCGCCGTTCCAGTGCGGGACATTTCGCCGCCAGCGTTTCACCACCAGCAGTTTCGCCGCTGGAAATTTTATTGCCGTCGTTTCACCACTGGACATTTCAGTGCCAGCTTTTTCATGACTAGACTTTTGAACGTTGGTCGCTGGTAGGTAATGCAGTATTAAGTATTCATTATGGCGATAGATTTCTTTCCTATTTTGTTCCAAATATGACTGGTCGCAATAGAACAGAGATTGTTTGCCAAGAAATAAAAAATATATATAAATTATATGGCGTTTTTCTTTTTTTAGTTCACAGCAGAGCCTGAGTTGTCAAAAAAAAGTGTCGCTGCAGCAAGCAAAGTAGTTGAAGTACAATTTGCGAAAAAAAAATAGTTCACTTAACTGCTGGAACACAATGGAGCCGGAGCCGGAACCGCAGCCGCAGCCGTATCGCATGTCAAAATATTGAATACACACGAATTCAATGTTGTGAACACAACGAGACGGATCCGCAACCGCAGCCGCAAACCGCGACGGACGAGTTGGCCAACTTTTAATAAATACGTGCGTATTTTTGACATTCCATCCAAAAAAAAAGAGCAACGTGCTAATAAAATCTTTTTAGAAATTAGGTCAGGTAATTAAAAATTTATTGAAAAGACTATACATGATGCGATATATGTTCTATCATCTTTTATATTCATATATATGTATGTTTTTCAGTGGAAATTGTAAAAAAACGTGGAGTACGTACGACTCCATTGTGGGCACTTCTAATTAGGTACGTACGGCATGCGATACGGTTGCTGATGCGGTTCCGGCTGCGTTTTTCTATTGTGTTCCAGCAGTAAAGCAGCAAGCATGAATTCAATGGGGTAGTATTAAACTTGTGTTTATTTGTCCATAAATAAAAAAAAATCGTGTTTTGCAATTGTGCTTTATTTTGCTCAATAAATTCCTCAAATTCCTCAAATATCAAAAGTAGTGCAGCACGTTCGAGAAGTTTAAGATTATTGAACTTGTACTACAGATATTTTTTGTACTTCAGCTGCAGCTTCACATATTGTAGCCGTGCTATATAAATTACGTACTTTTAACTTTGACAGTGATAGATACTATAGCTGGAGCTACACCCAAGCAGTAAGGTCAGACCGCCCATAGTGGAATTGAATTCAGCGGAACTGCACTACAATGGAACTTTAAGCAGAAATTTCTTTACTTTGAGGCAAAAATAAATAAAATATTCTAAATTGCATGCTTCTGTCGTGAACTGCCGCGTGCTGAAGTTTAAGTAAAGTTCGAGTGCAGTTCAGGTGCGGTTTAAAAACAATGTCGTGAAATGAAATGCTTACTTACTTACTTAAGTTGGCGCCACTGGAGCGTGGTACTCCAAGGCTTTGCTGAGAATGCCCCTCCAGCCGGCTCGATCTCTAGCCTGCTGTCTCCAATTTCGTACTCCAAGTTGACGGATGTCTCCCTCTACCTGGTCACTCCATCGAAGATGAGGTCTACCTTGGCTTCTGACTCCCTCGGGTTTGGCGTTGAAGACTTTACGAGCTGGAGCGTCGATGTCCATTCGCTCTACATGGCCCAGCCATCTTAGTCTTTGGATTCGAATTTTTCTGGCTAGGCTTATGTCGCTGTACAGCTCGTACAGTTCATTGTTATATCTTCTTCTCCAAACGTTGTTTTCGCGATTTACGCAGACAGGACCATAGATCGTACGCAGAACTTTTCTCTCGAAGACTCCAAGTGAATTTTCATCCGATTGGGAGAGGGTCCATGCTTCCGCACCATATAGCAGGACCGGGATGATGAGTGTTTTATACAGTGTCACCTTGGTTCTTCTCGATAGGGCTTTACTCCTCAATTGCTTACTTAGCCCAAAGAAACAGCGATTAGCAAGAGTTAGTCTGCGTTTGATTTCAGCGCTGATGTTGTTGCCTGTGTTTACAGCAGTGCCCAGGTAGACAAATTCACTGACTACCTCGAAGTTATACCTATCAATGGTTACGTTCTGACCAAGTCGGTGGTGGGATTGGACTTTTGTTGATGAAAGCATATACTTCGTCTTGTCCTCGTTTATTTTCAGCCCCATTCTGCTTGCTGCTGACTCCATAGTAGTGAAAGCACCGGTTACTGCTCGCTTTTTTCTTCCTTTCACGTCTATGTCATCAGCAAACCCAAGTAATTGTGTCGATCTATTGAAAATGGTGCCTGATGTACTGGCATGGGTGCTCCGTATTACATTTTCAAGCACAATATTAAAACAGCTGCATGACAGTGCGTCACCTTGTCTTAGCCCTCTGGTGGTTTCGAAGGTTTCAGTAGAGTCTCTACCAACTTGGACGGAACAGCGAGCATTCTCCAACGTCATCCTGATAAGGCGGATCAGCTTAGCAGGGATTCTAAAGTTAGACATGGCACGATACAGTTCAACTCTATTAACACTGTCGTAGGCGGCTTTAAAATCGACGAACAGGTGGTGGGTGTCGATGTTATACTCTTGGGTTTTCTCCAGGATCTGGCGTAATGTGAATATTTGGTCGGTGGTAGATTTTCCAGGTCTGAAGCCGCATTGGTAAGGACCTATCAGGTCGTCAGCAAACGGCTTGAGACGTTCACATAAAACGCTGGACAGGATCTTATAGGCGATGTTTAAAAAGCTTATGCCTCTATAGTTGGCGCAGAGGAGGCGGTCTCCTTTTTTGTGAATCGGGCAGATGGTACTGAGATTCCACTCATCGGGCATACTTTCCTCCGACCATATTTTGCAGATGAGTTGGTGTATGCTCCTGACCAGGTCATCTCCAGCGTGTTTAAAAAGCTCCGCTTGAAGGCCATCACATCCAGCTGCCTTATTCATCTTTAGTCTGGCTACTTTGATTTCATTTTGGTCGGGCGGGTGTAGTTCGTGGTCGTCATCTAGATTAACTGGAACAAGTTGATCTTCGGCGGGATCTTGGCTGTCATCGCCATTTAGCAACCGGTTAAAGTAGTCTCTCCAGATGGCTAACATCGCCTGCGTTTCCACTATGGTATTTCCATCCTGATCTTTGCAGGGCCCAGGGCGGCTTGTGAAACCGGATGTAGACTGTTTCACCTTTTTATAGAAGTTTCGTACCTCTTTTCTGAAAAACATCTCTGCATCTCCTCGACTTCGCGTTGCTGGTGTTCTTTTTTCTTTCTCCTGAGTAGACGTTTCTCAACTTTCCTTCGCTCAACATAGAGATTTCTGGATGCTCTAGTATCTCTCTGGAGCCACGACTTGTATGCCTCCGTTTTGGCTTTATTTGCCTGAGCACATTCGGAGTCGAACCAGGGGTTTCTGGAGGGTGGATGTGAGAAGCCCTATACCTCTGACGCAGCACTTCTTATGGCTTGTTGACATAGCTGCCATTGGTCTTCCGGGTTCATGTCATCAGTCGAAGGATTTCTCGCAAGCTCAAGGGATACGCGGTTGGCATAGGCAGCGGCGGTCTCTTCCGATTGAAGACGTCCAACATTGAATTTCCTAGGTGTAGTCGGTGTTCGCCTAAGAACTTCCATGGAGATCCGTACCCTAAGTTTTGCACCGACTAGGTAGTGGTCCGAATCAATGTTTGCTCCTCGGAATGTACGGACATTCATAATGCAGGAGGAGTGTCTTCCATCAATCACAACATGGTCGATTTGGTTGCAGGTTCGACCATCTGGGATCGCCATGTGCCCTTGTGGATGTCGGGACGTGGGAATCGCGTGCTGCTCAGCACCATGTTTTTTCCCGCTGCAAAATCGATGAGCCTGAGTCCGTTGTCGGAGGTGGTGTCGTGCAGGCTGTGTTTTCCGATCGTCATACCAAAGATGTCCTCTCTCCCAATTTTGGCATTGAAGTCTCCCAAGAGAATTTTAATGTCATGTTTTGGGCACTGCTCATATGTTTTGGCGAGGAGCTCGTAGAAACATTCTTTGGTAGCGTCGTCCTTCTCTTCTGTAGGGGCATGGGCGCTAATTAGGCTTATGTGGTGGAATTTGGCCTTAATGCGGATCGTTGTCACTCTCTCGCTGACTTCGCGAAAGCTCAAGACCTTTTGCCTAAGTCTTCCTCTGACCGCAAATCCGCACCCAAACAAGCGCGATCTCCCATCAAGGTGGCATTTCCCATAATAGAAATTACAGTCCTCTGTAATTCTCAGGCCCGGTCCATCCCATCGCATCTCCTGCAGGGCTGTTATATCAGCGTTGAGACTGGCGAGGGTCTCGGCTAGCTGCTCGGCTTTACGCGGCCTGTTTAGCGTACGCACATTCCACGTGCATATGCGTAAATCGTTGTCCGTTTTTCGTTTGCGGGGGGGGGGGGGGGTCGTCAACATTTTTGGTTCTTTCATCCGAGGCATTTTCTGCGGATTTCATCACAATCGAGTTTTCCTTTCATGACCGGCTTGTGAGGCCTGTGCATGACATATAGATCTTTGTGGTGGTTGGATCTTCAGAGCGTATCTCTTTCTTCCTGCTCCTAGTTCCTGAGAAGATAACTCAGGTATCTACAACCTATGGATCCGATGGATCCAACGTTCGTCGTTAGTTCACCTTTCGGCTATCCAGCAGGCACCACTTGGAGGTGACGATACGATTTTGCCCACAAAATGCAGTTCCGCTAAAGTTCATTTCCGGCATGAGCGGTCAACCACACATGGTAGAACTAAGCTTCAGCGGAATTGCGATTCTTTCATGACGATTTTCAAACATCAAACTTTTTTATCGTGCGATACATTGATTAAAAGGTGGCACTACCTAGATCACTAATATGGATTTTTTAAGTTGCTAAGACGCTTAGTTAAGCCGCTGTTCAAGTTTAAAAGTGTCAACTTTGATACCCGTAGGAGGCTTAGTTTGGTCGCAAATCGCGTTTAAAGATAAAAGACGATTTTTTATACAATGCGATACATCAATTGAAAGGTGTTACTGCCTAGATCACGAATATGCATCTTTGAAGTCGCTAGGTTGCTTAGTTAAGCCACAATTTACGTTTAAACGTGTCATTTTTGTCGACACTTTTTTCGATTTTTTTTATAATGCGATACATCAATTGAAAGGTGTTACTACCTAGATCACGAATATGCATCTTTGATGTCGCTAGGTTGCTTAGTTTAGCCACAATTCACGTTTAAAGGTTTAAACGTGTCATTTTTGTCGACACTTTTTTCGATTTTTTTATACAATGCGATGCATCAATTGAAAGGTGGCACTTCCTAGATTACGAATATGCATCTTTGAAGTCGCTAGGTTGCTTAGTTTAGCCACAATTCACGTTAAAGGTGTCAACTTTGATACATGTTAGGAGGCTTAGTTTGGCCAGATATTAAGTACTTCTTTAAATAATTCTAAGCAGCAAAATAAAATACAAAAATGGTTACGAACATATTTTGGAAAAAGGGGAATTACTGCACGCAACTTGTAATTTTTTGTATATTTTTCAAATTCAATTGTGAATACACCTTATTTATACGTTGCATTTTGAATCTTACCGTATTAACTTACTTTGTAATGTTATGGATGTTTTTAAAATTAAATTGTGAATACACCATATTTGTATTGTATTGAATGTTGAAAATTGCAATTTTTTTAAACATACAATTTTGTGTGCCAAAAATACAAATAACTATTAAAGGTAAGAATAAATGTTTAAAAAAAAACATAAATATATAAAAATTGTTGTTATAGATCAATATATATAAATTCTTTTTTTTAAAACACTAGCGGCGGAAACAACAATTTTTCGGAAGTTTGGAACATATATTTTAAATTTATTTTAACAAGGATTTATCGTAAGTAGATTTTTTCATAATGAATTATATACACACTTTACAAACTTATAAAAATTATTTAGTTTAAAGGTACCTACCTAACCAGCTAAAAAGAAAATCACGCTTCCAAACCATAAAACTTAAGATTCTCAGGTAAGTTAATATAATTTTTATGTTCAACCCAAATATTTATAATTGCTTCTGATTTTCATAGAAATGGAGAGTATCAAGTCTGTACGGGGAGGTGAAAAATGCGCCCATGAGGGGTTTTCGTACAACTTTGAAAAATTAAGTGCGAATGGAGAAGTAAAATTCTGGCGGTGCGACAAGAGGTATTTGGATGAGTGTCGGGCTAGGCTCCATACATGTGCCGCTACCGAGAACGTGTTAAAACTTGTTGGTTTCCACACTCATGGTAGTGACCCAGCACAAATTGAAGTGGCAAAGGTAATAATTTATAAATTTTTGAATTCCAAAAATGTTTGAATAAAGTGCACGACTGGGTCGCACGAGCTTTTAATAATTTAGTGTTTATTTAATATTATCAATATATTTGTCTTATTATTTCCCTATAATAACAGAATTATTACAGATTATATTCATTTATAAATAGCATAGGAACAACATTTTCCTCAACCCAACCATCAAATCCCCCACCACCGTCATACACCCAGCCCACCCAAATTTCCCAACCACCCATCCACTATTTTTGACAACTTTTTCCTCACAACCAACCCTCAACCCCAACCGCCAAACAGCTACAAACCATCATGTTTGTAAATTTTGTGTCACCCACCACCAACACCCTCCTCTTAATCCATTCCTCCCGCACCAACATAACCTACAACCACCAAACAACATCCCGCACAAGGCACTAACCCTCAAGCATTTTTCAAAACTGCACCGACAAATTTTTTTTCTGATTGGTAAAAAGAATGATACATTTATTTCACCCAAACCCACTTTCCATCAACCCTCAACTCCCACCCCCAACTCCTAACCAACCACCCACCATGTTTGACAACCTTTTCCTCATCCCACCACACTAACTCCCCCACCCGTAACTTCCCACTCTACCTACAACTACCAACCAAATCCCCCACCAGTAACCACCCACCGCACCTATAACTACCAACCAACCACACAGAATGTTTGTCAATTCCCCCCCCCCCCCCAAGCCCAAAACAAATCCCCCACCAGTAAACACCTACCCCACCTACAACCAACCACCCACCATTTTAGTCAATTTTTCCGTCCAACCAACTACCCACCATTTTTGACAATTTTTTCCACAGCCCCACCCCCCTCACCAACCACCCAGCCTACCTACAACCACCAACCAAGCACCCACAATTTTTGACAATTGTTCACCTCCTCCATAGCCCCCCATACCCCTCCTCCACTACCACCCCACCCCCCACCAACGACCACCCAATCTACAACCAACAACCACCAAACACTTTCCACTTTGAAAAATGTTATCAAGCGTCATGGCATTTTTCGTTACAATTACGACCGATTTTACTGCCTAGGTGCGCCAATAGATGTTTCACATCAAAAGAAGATTTTTGAAAAACATAAAATACAAGAAAAAATATCGTATTCCCCTCCGTTTAGCCGGGAGGGGTAGTTTTCTAAAGAATGATTTAAAACAAAAAACTATATTAAATAACATCGGTAACACTTACAATAACTCCTTTCTATTCTTTTTTGTAAAGTTTGAAACCTCTTCTTTTATTTTGTGTTTAGACCAAAAACTTTTAGTGAACCGTTTTTAAAAAACAAATTTTTCAAACTAAAAATTTTGAAAAAAAAAAACGAAAACTAAATTTCAATTTCAATTTTTTTAAAAATTTTACGTTATTAAGTACTATTTTTGTTTTCAAAATTGCTTAAAGCTATTGTTAATTTCAATTCAAACACTGGAAACCGTTTAGTTCTAGGACTTTTTGTTGCAAAGTTATTCAGTAATTCATATTTCAAATTCCTAATTACTGATAGAAACTAAAAAGGATACAAAAACGCCTGCAAGTTTTAAACCTCTGGTCCAACTTAAATGAGTTATACCTTTTCCAATTCAAATTTGTCTTAACAACTAAAGCTATTCTTATCATTACTTATAAACAGCAATTCTTACTTAATATGATTCGAAATTATTCTGTTACGATTTCTGCACTCCTTATTTTTTCTTTAATTTTTTTTTAAAGATCGTCCAAAACATCAAAGCGAGGGCTGAAGGAACGATGGAAACCCCGGCAGTCATTCTAAATAATGCATTTTCACGCCAGCCTGACGCGGTTCAAGGCAGGTTGCCGAACCAAGGCACACTGAAAAAAGTAATACAGTGGCGAAGGACGGTGGTCGACGCTGTGCCAGCGCAACCGTTAGTGTTGAGCGACCTTCGCATACCCGACCTAATTTCCCGGTATGAAGCAAGCCCAGGAGTGTTTGAAAACTTCCTACTTTTTGATTCGGGCGTAGGAAGCTCAAACCGGATCTTGCTTTTTGGGCGTGAAAGCCACAGAAGTTGGGTTGGGGGTATGAAGAAGGTGTTTGTCGATGGCTCCTTCCGGATAGCTCCGAAATTGTTTCACCAGGTTTGTATATATTATATAATACATAAATGTAATTTCATATAATATTCATTTTTCAATAGGTGTACGTCATTATGGCAGAGAGAGGCGGATTTGTCTTTCCGGTAATATACGGCCTGCTTCCAAATAAATTGGAAGCCACATACCGGCAAGTGTTTGCAGCCATAAAAAAACATTTGGCCGACGTTTATGCCGGAAAGCATCTCGTGCGATTACGAGCTAGCCGAGATCAATGCCGTAAGGACGGAGTTTCCTTACATTGAAGTCCATGGTTGCTTCTTAAACCTGGTGAAGAATTTGAGGAAGCAGCTATCGGCAAATAATTTGCTTCAGCGCTACAATACAGATGCAGATTTTGCACACTCTGCAAAAAAAAATAGTTGCGCTGGCGTTTGCACCTCTTGGGCGGCTAAACGAAGCGTTCGATGTCCTCGTTACCGAATTGCCGTTGGAACTTGTTCCGATATTATGTTGGTTCGAAGATAACTACATGGGCCGACTTAATATTGGAGGCGACAGAAGGCCCGCGCGCTTTCCGGCCAATATATGGAACGTCCATGAAAGGACCTTGGCCGGTAAAGATAGGACCAACAACTTTGTTGAGGCCGCCCACAGGAGGATGCAGATAGAACTGGGCGTCGACCACCCCACAATATGGCGCTTCATAACCTCCCTGAAAAAAATTCAGAGTGGGAGGGATAAAGTGTATGCGGAGTTTATACGGGGGGAAGATCCCCCAACAAAACGCGCAAAATATGTGAGGGCCGATGAAAGAATAAAAACACTCGTAGTTCAGCTGAACAACAGCCAGCGAACTATGAGTGAGTTCCTGAGAGGACTTGCTTTCAATTTCAACATGGATTGAAAACAAGAGTCCTAAATTGAAGGTATGTTTTATACTATTTTTATAATTTCATGGATTCATGTGTACCTTTTCAAGCGAAGCAACACCACCTGATGTCGTTTTCCCATACCTTTCTGAATTTGATCTCGAGCACTTTTTGCTTTCCATGAAGTGAAAAAAGCAATCTTATTAGTAAGTAAGTTAGTAAGTAAGTTAGTAAGTAAGTTAGTAAGTAAGTTAGTAAGTAAGTTAGTAAGTAAGTTAGTAAGTAAGTTAGTAAGTAAGTTAGTAAGTAAGTTAGTAAGTAAGTTAGTAAGTAAGTTAGTAAGTAAGTTAGTAAGTAAGTTAGTAAGTAAGTTAGTAAGTAAGTTAGTAAGTAAGTTAGTAAGTAAGTTAGTAAGTAAGTTAGTAAGTAAGTTAGTAAGTAAGTTAGTAAGTAAGCTAGTAAGTAAGTTAGTGAGTAGGTTAGTATAATAGATACATATATACATATGTACATATTATTTAAATTATATTCTAAGATTGTTTATGTATAGTTTATTATAGAAGAAAATATTATTTGTTTAAAAATAAAATACTTATTCATGAACTATAACCAATTCTTTATTAAAAAAAACTTGGTTGTCTGTAAGGTCGGTTTGCGGACAATAATTTTAGTGATAACCTTGCCTTTGTCACCTTTCGGACATCATTCCATTAAAAGGTTTGTATATGCTTCGAGCTTTTTTCAACACAGGGTGTTAAAATCCCAACAAAGTCCCACAATATCCCCTAACTGTTTAAAATTCCCCGCGGTTTGGGGAATTCCGCACAAATCGGCAACCCTGTTTTTGATACAACGCTTTATGAACTAAGCACTGAAACTGCCCGGCTGAAAATAAATACTAAAATAATTTATGGGAGATAGTTTGTAGCATTACTGCATACCTACTGCGTATAGCTTAAGGCAAGACTGCACTCCGCGGAAATGCACTGCAATTGAATTCTTTGTATAAATATTTTATTAGTTAAGTCGAACGACGCTGCAGCGGAACTAAACTTTAGCTTAAAGGCATAGTTGGAAGTCTTCATACTAGTGTAGTGTAATTCCGCCTAGTAAGCAATACCTACATAAGTTATTTTGCCATAACTCATGTAATTGCTAATTCATACATATGTACATACATTAAAATCAATGCATGCAAACCTGTAAAATAAAAAAAGAATAATTCATATTCACTAAAAAGCATTTCGTTATATTGCAAATAGCTCAAAGCATTTTTAATTAATTTTATGGGTAAGTAATATGTGGTTTCCAATATAATGAAAAAACCGTTTAAAAAAAAATTACATTTTTCTTATGAAAAATTTTTCTTATAAATGTATAGTACATACATATATACAATATTACTTAATAGAATTTGTTAAACTTTTACTCTCATTAAATGATGAAATAAAAAAAAACAAACAAAGTATACGGCGCTGTCGTGGAGTAGTCTCTTTGAATGACTTGTTGATCTTGTAATGGTCGTTCCTGAAATGAGCTGCTTTGCAGTATACGTTCTTGATTAGTTCGGTCTTGTATGGCACGTTGCTCTTGAACTGCTGAACTGGCATCTTGAATCATACATTATCAATGTTTTCCTCCGGAAGGTCCCTCTTCAAAGATTTTTGAAGTTTCATGGGTGCGTTGAGTGTGAAATTAGAATTTTTTAGTCTTCTGTTGTTATTTACATTTTATTGGGGATATTTTTTGCACAGGGCGCATTTCTATATAAGAAAGTCTACAAATACATAAATGGAGATATGTAAGAAAAATTTAAGCGAGGACGAGCTTCTCCAACATCGAAACTAATTTTGGTTTTTGAGCAAAATATCGGATTTAGTTAAGTTCATATTGAACTCCGAAACGCGACCCAAAACTCAATAAAATTTAGTTGTGATATTCATTTTTTATTTGATCGTAATAACAACAAAATTAATTCACAAATCTTTTCTTACAAATTAATGAAAATGATAGCCAAAAATTGATATGTAATTATTAAAAAGATTATAAGTTCGTACCTGTGTGAATACGCTTGTGAGTATTAAGCGAGGATTTCACGCTCTTTTACCATTTGAACGATTTGTTCAATTGTTTTTGGATCTCCTTCTGCCCCGGCCAGACTGTCGTCATCACTGAACCCAGACGAAGCACTACTTGGTGGATTCTCCTACCAGAACTCGCTCAGTGGTGTCGTTGTGTTGGGAATATTATCGTTTGTTTCGGCAACAATAGCGCCGTCACTAACACTTCGGCTTTACTCCACGTCCTGATTGTATTTTAAACGCATTGAGTTGAGGCTTGACGAGGCACATGCAAACTCAGCGTTGGCACTGACACTGACACCGTGAAGACGCGTTCACGCAGTTTTTCGCGTACAAATAGCCGAAGAATTTTAAACGGGGCCTTGAACCACAATGGCGCTGTTACAATCAGTACCTTTTTCAATCGTGTAGGATAGCCATTTCCGAAAAATTATACAAAAACAAAAAGTAATGAATTCAAAATCCAAGTTAAAGGCTATAAAATTGAGAAATTGATGTTTCCTGTAGGTACACATCAGCAAAGATCAGGCACCAGGGTGATAAAAGTTTATATTATCTTCAACAGAATATTGAAATATAAATTAAATTCAATAGGGTGAATTGAATTTTGTTATTTGGAGTGGGCTTGCGTGTGAAAAACGTGTGAGAAGGTTTTCAAAGGAAAGTGTCTTTTAATTAAAGAGTAGAAACTAGAAATGATTCACACAAATATTATGACAATATTGACAGGAAAAATTGTTTTGACAGTGTAGATAATGTAGTGTTGCCAAGGGAACGAAACAATAATGTCGATTTTTATTGGTCATGTTAGATCAATCTTTTTCGATCAAGATCAATATTTTTCGATCTGACAGCTAGATTTTATGTTCTTGTTTGTCAACAAATAAATTTTTTTTCGATTAAATCTCATTTAGATTTAACACATACCATCACAATACTCTTGAACAGCTGTTTTGAAGATTTGTTTTTGGCATTGCGACATTGTGAAAATTAAATTTTTTGGTGTTAACTGTTAAGGAAAATTGTTTTTAATTATAAAATAAAGTTTTGTTTTTGGTAAAAGAATTATTTTAATTATAAAGTGAAGTTTCGTTCTTGGCATTGCGAGAGCTCAATTCTTTTTGGCAAAATAAAATTCTTTCTAATTATAAAGTGAAGTTTTGTTTTTGTTATTGCGAGAATTCAATTCTTTTGGTAAAGAAAATACTTTTTAATTGTTTATTATTATTATATTTTCATTAAAAAAGTATATGGAATTGAATAGATTTATCAAAATTTCCATGACCTGTGAAAGAAGTGGCGTAGGTTTAATTTGTCGGTAGTGTTTGTTTAACTTGAGAGATGCAGAAAGTAGCGGGCCTACAGGCTTTGCCTTATAACACAGTAACATAGTGGAAGACATGTATCCGAATTTTCAGGCAAAACACGCCTGCAATAGCCGTAGATCTTGTAGTTTTGATCGTCGGTCAGAATCAGACAGTATTCTTGATTTTCCTTCCCTGTTCGCACGAGATCAATGTGGGGGAAAACCAACTGTTCAATAAGCTTTGGACACTGGGACTGTGATGCTTCCTTTTCTTTTTCAGCTGCTGCCTCTGCTGATTTTTTAGCAGCCTCAGTTGAATCCAGTAGATCTTCTCCAGGTGGTTTTATTATTTGAGGACTATCTGTTGAACGTTTGGAACGCATCTTGATGTTATTATTGTTTGTCGTCGTCGTCATCGTCATCGTAGTCATTGTCGTTGTGGGTACTTTACTATCTCCAATGAGTTTGTTAAAATAATGAACTCGCTGACTAGTCGCCACTGGTAGAGGTGGTATCATTGAAGGCTCGTCGTCGTCGTCGTCAACTGCTGGAATCAGTAGACCCATCATTATCGTCTTCACCTTCCAATTTGAAACTGCTTAACACTGGAGATTTCAAAGTTCGATGCAAGGTGCCGTATTTCGATATTGATGAAAAGCGCTATCCGGGACTTCCGATATCCTTCTCACGTAGTCCTTACGTTTTTCGGTTAAGATTTTAAAGATTTTAAGATTTTAAAATTATTTTTATTTAACTTACAATGCTAACATTTGTTTAATAATATTTACGTTACATAATACAATGTTAATATAAATATAAATAATAATAATTTGATTGGGCAATGGCGTTGCCGTCTGCCAGATTGACGCGTTAAAAAGTTTATATTTGAATAAATAAGTAATTTTAAAAAAGTATAATGCTATAAAAACATGACATATTATATTTTATAAATATTCTGTTATAATACTATTTCTATAAGAGGATGCATTTTCAATAAATTTGTAGAGAGCCATCCAGTTTTCTCCATTAAGAAAGCTCTTTGTTTGTTCGATTGTCAACGATAAATTCCCGAAGTAAAAAAGCCTGAAGTCTTTATAGATTGGACATATTGCCAAAAAATGGAATGTGTCTTCTTTCATTTGAAGGTTACATATAGTGCAAAGATTTGTTGTTGTTTTTTTGAATGGTGCACCATTCAAATTCAAAACATCACATCTTGCCGAACAAATTAGAGATATCGCTTTTATGCTGTAGCAATAATTGAAATAGTTTTTATCTTTCAGATCATAGTTTAAATCAGGGTATATTAACCTGTTTATAGAAGATGTGGCTTGTTCTTTGCTTTCATTTCTGTATAAGTATATTTCGTGAGAATAAGTGGAAGCCTATGTGCCGGGTATTTGAGAACTTTAATTACGTAATCAAAATGTAGCTTTAATGTAAAATTATAGAGATTTGGTAAACCTGTTTCTAGGGCAAGAACATAGTTAGGAGTGGTTAATGGAAGACGGAAGAGTTTTTTCAGAAAGAAACGAAGGAGTTTTTCGACTTCATCGTATTGTTTATACCCCCAAGTTTGAGCACTGTAACATATGACAGATCTCATAACTGATTCAAAAACCCGATATTTTGCAGAGGTTGGGATTTCTTGTTTGCTAATTATATTTTTCCATGACGCATTTATTAGACTTTTTGCCACTGATAGTTTTTTTTCGAGGTGTAGATTGAATTTCATGTTTGGTGTCAAAATTACTCCCAAATACTTATAGTGAGTCACTATTTCAATTCCTTTACCGTCTAGGAACCATTTTTCAATCGCTTCAAGTTTTGTTTGTCTACTGCGGACAATCATTATTTTAGATTTTTCAAGATTCACTTGCAAGTTCCATGTTTTGCAGAAATTGTTCATTTTATTAATCATAAGTTGTAAACTATGTGGAGATTCCGCTAATAGCACAATATCGTCCGCGTTAAGTAGTACCTTTATGACTTGGTCTGCTATTCTTATTCCTGCAGGTAGATGTGCTGTTATATCATCTATGAACAATGCGAAAAGAATTGCACTCAGAAGGCAGCCTTGTTTCACTCCAGTCGTAGTTTCGAACCATTTGGATACATTAACGCCGTCCCATACTTTTTGCCGTGTATTACTATACATATTTTTGAGTACTTTCAGCATTTTTGTCGACATTCCTTTCTGTGATAGCTTATAAAAGAGTGCGTTGCGGTCTATCGAATCGAATGCAGCTCTAAAATCTACAAAAAATATGTAAAGTCTTCTATTTTGTCTGAGAAAGTATTGGGCAATAGTTGTCACTGTGAAGATATTGTCAACAGTGGAGTATCCTTTGCGAAAGCCAGCTTGATATTCGCTAAGAATCTGGTTATTTTCCACCCAGGTGTTGATTCTATTCAGGAGAATGGAGGAAAACAACTTCGCAATTGAGTTCATAAAAGAGATACCTCTGTAGTTGCTTGGTGTATTGACATCACCATTTTTGTATATTGGATATACAATGGCATCTTTGAATTCTTGAGGTATCTCTCCTGATCTAAAGATGCAGTTGAAAATACTTAGCATTTTATTTAAAAACTCGGGGGGAGCGTTTTTATAAAATTCATTGCTTATGCGATCAGGACCGGGAGCTTTTTTATTTTTAGCATTGTAGAGACTCATTTGAAGTTCTGTCATTTGAATTTCTGCATCTAGTTGTTCATTGCTGACATATGGTTCTGCGAATTGGATGGTTTCCCTCATATCAGTGGGATTTAACAAGTGCTTAAAGTATTCGGCAAGTTCAGGCGCAGCAACATGTATTCCGCAGACATAATTTATGCCTTTAATTGTTTTTATTTTTTCCCAGAAGCTCTTACTATTGGTTGTGACTGAAAGTTCGGCTGCCAACGTTCTGAAATAGTTTTCACGTTTTGTTTTGCAAAGAAGTTTATAATTTCTATTAGCGCTCAAGTATTGTTTGGTAGAGTTTTTATTTGGACTGGTGGAATCTTTTACTTTTCTTAGAAGGCTAAAAGAAAGTTTTCTTGCAGTGAAGCATTCCTGATCAAACCACTTTTGCCTATAACTTTGTTTAACTGGTATCTTGTTAAGTGGAACAACCTTTTTAATGCAGTTGCTTAGTAATTGTATCTCTTCTGCGCTGGTTCTTTGTATAGCAGTGAGAGCGGATGTACAGATACTATTTATCTCCATTGTTAATTTATTTGCGTACATATCTTTTTGGTCTTCCTTCCAATTCAGTTTTGGTGGTAAGGTGAGTGCACAGTATTCTGTTTTAAGATCGAGATTAAAATCTACTTTGAGAGGCATGTGATCTGAGAAGGTTTGTGTTCCTACTTTGAAAGAAGAAATTAATCTATTCCAATCCCCTGATACTGCGCAGATATCTATTACAGATTTACCTTGCCCCCCAATAAACGTGAACTCTCCATTTGTGTCACCCCTACTGCACCCATTGAGAATATAAAGATTAAAAGTTTGGCACATTTCTAAAAACAACCGACCATTTTTGTTGATTGTTTTATCTTTTGAGTTACGTTTCTGAAAAACATCTAGGCCAATGAAATTGCTTTCGGTTGGGACTATCTGACTTTCTCCAGTTCTAGCATTGATATCACCAATCAGCATTATATTTTCCGTATCTATTAAAGTGTTAAGTAAATCGTTTAGAGCATAGAAATCGCTATCCCAAAAATTACAATTAATATAAGCTGGCACAACATAAAATTTTGAACCTAAATGATTAAGAGTTAAATAAACTTGGTTATTCACATCAATGAAGTTACCGCTAAGATTTTTTTTTATTCCAAACAGAGAACCCCCTATGGCTCTACCAAATTTATGATCGTGATAGGCTGATACCCAATGCAGTTTAAAGTCAGGAAAGTACTTGTTATAGGTTTCATAATGATCGCTTGTAATAAACGTCTCGTAAAGAAAAAATATATCATGTCCTTTTACAAATTTAAAGAAATCAATATTAAATAATTTACTTGCTAAACCAGCAATGTTTTGTGAAAGCATGTTTATGTTTTTAGTTTCATTTTTGTTTTGAATTAAATTTTTACTACTATTACTATTACTACTTCTACTACTACTACTACTTGCGTGACAGACGGCAACCCTGTTTCAAATATGTTGTTTTTCTTGTTGTTGCGTTGATCTTCCAGGTGGCGTTGTTGTCATCTCGAAGAATCTGGTAGCTGCAGTTGACATTGGGTGTCCATGTGCATTTGCAATGTCAGCTGGAGTTGACACATCATGCTGTTTTTGTTGTTGTTCCAAATAATTATTTACATCCAATTCCAAATTGCCAAACATTTCCTTAAGAACATCGATTCCGTCACGGCTGCCGCAAACTATTTTTCCATCTTGGGTCGTGTAAAATGTTTTTTCGTTTACAACCAATTTTAGACCTCGGATTTGTGGTGCCGCTGATGGATGTTTATATTTAATAGCTCGTCGGATCCGAAGAATTGTCTGACGTCTTTTTTGCTCATCTTTGGTATATTCTGGGCTAATATACACGCCAGTGCCTTTTAGCTTTGCGGAGTTCTTCAGTATTTGTGTTGTGGTGGTTTTGCTGTTTGTCTCTACCAATACGAGTTGCTGCTTTCCTTTGGACGGAAGAGTTATTATATCCTCAAAAAAGATATTTTGGTCGACCATCATTTTTTTAACGATATCGTTGACGTTTTTCGGTTAATATACGAGACAGTCTGTCTGAAGATTTACTATCGGAGTCAGTACTGCGATTGCCCATTTTTTGCTTAGCCTTTTGGAAAGCCGCATCGACAAGGATTGTTATCTAGAACTCGAATTGTGCTGGAGAAGGACATTGCCACCGCTCAAATAAACCAATTCATTTCCCACAAAAACAACGGAATAAGTAATTAATTCGTCCTCATTAATATTTTCCGACATCATGAATTGGAATTTGAAAACAAATAATTTCACTTTTGTTGTGACATTGTCATTTTGACACACACACAATTACAAAAAAATCAATCTCGTTTCTTTTTTTCATTTGCACAAGAAAAATCAATTTGACAGTAAAATCTGGGAAAAAGATCAATCTGACAGTAAAATCTGAGATTGATCTAACGTGACCAATAAAAATCGACATATAAGAAGAACTGTTTTTGTTTGTTAATGGCACGGTTAGACCGAAACAATACATTTTCAATATAATTAATTTGTACAGAAAAAAATTCTTTGCGATAATATAATATGGCAGCACTACTGCAAAGTTTGATTGCAATGGGGATCCGGAGAGAAACGTTAAACGAAATGACGTGGAGGACAAACAAGAAAATTCAACTTCGTTTGCGCCATAGACATATTATATATGGACTGCTAGTCGAATATAGTTTAAATACAAACGTTGCTTAAAATCTAGACATACGTATCGCGTCACTCAGTTACAGTGTCGAATATCAGTACTAATATCCATCATATTTTTTTCACGATGCCGATGTAATTTTCAATGCAAATGTCAATCACTCTTTTTTTGCAGATCATGACATGCAGCTCCATGTAAAGACACCTTAAAGCCTAGTACGCAGTTTGCACTAAACTAAATTTTATCTTTTGAAAAATGTTTCAAAATTTTTTTTTTCAATATTTTCAGGTTCGCGTCTAAACTTGGCGCCCTAGCGACTCAAAAAATGCATATTCGTAATCTAGGAAGTGTCACCTTTTAATTGATGCATCGCATTGTATAAAAAAATCGAAAAAAGTGTCGACAAAAATGACACGTTTAAACGTGAATTGTGGCTAAACTAAGCAACTTAGCGACTTCAAAGATGCATATTCGTGATCTAGGCAGTAACACCTTTCAATTGATGTATCGCATTGTATAAAAAAATCGAAAAAAATGTCGACAAAAATGACACGTTTAAACGTGAATTGTGGCTAAACTAAGCAACCTAGCGACTTCAAAGATGCATATTCGTGATCTAGGCAGTAACACCTTTCAATTGATGTATCACATTGTATAAAAAATCGTCTTTTATCTTTAAACGCGATTTGCGACCAAACTAAGCCTCCTACGGGTATCAAAGTTGACACTTTTTAACTTGAATAACGGCTTAACTAAGCGTCTTAGCAACTTAAAAAATCCATATTAGTAATCGAGGTAGTGCCACCTTTCAATCAATGTATCGCACGATAAAAAAGTTTGATGTTTGAAAATCGTCATGAAGTGAAGCGCAATTCCGCTGAAGCTTAGTTCCACCATGTGTGGTTGACCGCTCATGCCGGAAGTGAACTTTAGCGGAACTGCATTTTATTTCACGATATTGTTTTTAAACCGCACCTGAACTGCACTCGAACTATACTTAAACTTTTTTATTATTTTTGCCACAAAGTAAAGAAATTTCTGCTAGCTAATCAATCCAATTTTTTTTTTCATTAGATACAGTACAGTTTATACGATGGATTGAGAGACAGAGACAAAAACATAAAAAAAATGTCATAATTATGCATCGGCACTCTTTTGCTAAACCGCACCAAATCCGTCAGCGGAACTGCGCTTCAGCGAAGTGATGCTTTAGTAGGGCAGATTACTAACTTTGCTGTTGCGTGTCGCTAAATCGCAGTTCCGCTGACGCTTGATGCGGGTTATCGCATACGGTTCCATACAAAGAATATTTGAAGTTCCATTGTAGTGCAGTTCCGCTGAACTCAGTTCCACCATGTGCGGTCTTACCTTACTGCTTGGGTGTAGCTCCAGCTATAGTATGTAGCACTGTCAGAGTTAAAAGTACGTAATTTATATAGCACGGCTACAATATGTGAAGCTGCAGCTGAAGTACAAAAATATCTGTAGTACAAGTTCAATGAACCTTTTTTTAACAACTTTTTCTTTATTTTTTTTAATATAATGCGATGCGTCGATTGCATTTTTTCACCACGCATTCTTTTTTCGATTTTAATTATTCCTGTAAAAATGTTTCCAAATCAGAATCCCTTTTAATTTTAAGACAGCAACAATCTTGCTTTTATAACAAAGCAAAGTTCACATCAAATTACATATTAATCTGCTCCGTCGATGAATCAACGAAGTAGACACACTTACAAGCACTGGCAGCTTATAGGCCATCAGCTAAACACATAAAATTAAAAAATACCTGAACCTGTCAAAATTTGGCTCGAGAATAATGTGAGACAATTATTTTATGCGCTGAAAAAAAAAAACGGAAAATTTTTTGTTTAACATTTGAACACTTTTGACGTTTTTTTATTTTTGTTCAGCCTTTTGCTCAGTCCGCCCCATAAATCTCTGTTCTATTGTGACCGGTCACATTTGGAACAAAATAGGAAAAAAAACAGTCGCCCTATTGAATACTTTATATTGCATTACCTACCAGCGACCAACGTTCAAAAGTCTAGTCATGAAAAAGCTGGCACCGAAATGTCCAGTGGTGAAACGACGGCAATGAAATTTCCAGCGGCGAAACTGCTGGTGGTGAAACGCTGGCGGTGAAATGTCCCGCACTGAAACGGTGGCACCGAAACGTCTTGCTTCGGGTACATGGGCAAAATCGTATCGTCACCTCCAAGTATTGCCTGCTGGATAGCCGAAAGGTGAACTAACGACGAACGTTGGATCCATCGGATCCAAAGGTTGTAGATACCTGAGTTATCTTCTCAGGAACTAGGAGCAGGAAGAAAGAGATACGCTCTGAAGATCCAACCACCACTAAGATCTATGTCATGCATAGGCCTCACAAGCCGGTCATGAAAGGGAAACTCGATTGTGATGAAAACCGCAGAAAATGCCTCGGATGAAAGAACCAAAAATGTTGACGACAACGATTTACGCATATGCACATGGAATGTGCGTACGCTAAACAGGCAACGTAAAGCCGAGCAGCTAGCCGAGACCCTCGCCAGTCTCAACGCTGATATAACAGCCCTGCAGGAGATGCGATGGGATGGACCGGGCCTGAGAATTACGGAGGACTGTAATTTCTATTATGGGAAATGCCACCTTGATGGGAGATCGCGCTTGTTTGGGTGCGGATTCGCTGTCAGAGGAAGACTTAGGCAAAAGGTCTTGAGCTTTCGCGAAGTCAGCGAGAGAGTGACAACGATCCGCATTAAGGCCAAATTCCACCACATAAGCCTAATTAGCGCCCATGCCCCAACAGAAGAGAAAGACGACGCTACCAAAGAATGTTTCTACGAGCTCCTCGCCAAAACATATGAGCAGTGCCCAAAACATGACATTAAAATTCTTTTGGGAGACTTCAATGCCAAAATTGGGAGAGAGGACATCTTTGGTATGACGATCGGAAAACACAGCCTGCACGACACCACCTCCGACAACGGACTCAGGCTCATCGATTTTGCAGCGGGAAAAAACATGGTGCTGAGCAGCACGCGATTCCCACGTCCCGACATCCACAAGGGCACATGGCGATCCCCAGATGGTCGAACCTGCAACCAAATCGACCATGTTGTGATTGATGGAAGACACTCCTCCAGCATTATGAATGTCCGTACTTTCCGAGGAGCAAACATCGATTCGGACCACTACCTAGTCGGTGCAAAACTTAGGGTACGGATCTCCATGGAAGTTCTTAGGCGAACACCGACTACACCTAGGAAATTCAATGTTGGACGTCTTCAATCGGAAGAGACCGCCGCTGCCTATGCCGACCGCGTATCCCTTGAGCTTGCGAGAAATCCTTCGACTGATGACATGAACCCGGAAGACCAATGGCAGCTATGTCAACAAGCCATAAGAAATGCTGCGTCAGAGGTATTGGGCTTCTCACATCCACCCCCCAGAAACCCCTGGTTCGACTCCGAATGTGCTCAGGCAAACAAAGCCAAAACGGAGGCATACAAGTCGTGGCTCCAGAGAGATACTAGAGCGTCCAGAAATCTCTATGTTGAGCGAAGGAAAGTTGAGAAACGTCTACTCAGGAGAAAGAAAAAAGATCACCAGCAACGCGAAGTCGAAGAGATGCAGAGATGTTTTTGCAGAAAAGAGGTACGAAACTTCTATAAAAAGGTGAAACAGTTTACATCCGGTTTCACAAGCCGCCCTGGGCCCTGCACAGATCAGGATGGAAATACCATAGTGGAAACGCAGGCGATGTTAGCCATCTGGAGAGACTACTTTAACCGGTTGCTAAATGGCGATGACAGCCAAGATCCCGCCCAAGATCAACTTGTTCCAGTTAATCTAGATAGAAATCAAAGTAGCCATCACCAGACTAAAGATGAATAAGGCAGCTGGATGTGATGGCCTTCAAGCGGAGCTTTTTAAACACGCTGGAGATGACCTGGTCAGGAGCATACACCAACTCATCTGCAAAATATGGTCGGAGGAAAGTATGCCCGATGAGTGGAATCTCAGTACCATCTGCCCGATCCACAAAAAAGGAGACCGCCTCCTCTGCGCCAACTATAGAGGCATAAGCCTTTTAAACATCGCCTATAAGATCCTGTCCAGCGTTTTATGTGAACGTCTCAAGCCGTTTGCTGACGACCTGATAGGTCCTTACCAATGCGGTTTCAGACCTGGAAAATCTACCACCGACCAAATATTCACATTACGCCAGATCCTGGAGAAAACCCAAGAGTATAACATCGACACCCACCACCTGTTCGTCGATTTTAAAGCCGCCTACGACAGTGTTAATAGAGTCGAACTGTATCGTGCCATGTCTAACTTTAGAATCCCTGCTAAACTGATACGCCTTATCAGGATGACGTTGGAGAATGCTCGCTGTTCCGTCCAAGTTGGTAGAGACTCTACTGAAACCTTCGAAACCACCAGAGGGCTAAGACAAGGTGACGCACTGTCATGCAGCTGTTTTAATATTGTGCTTGAAAATTTAATACGGAGCACCCATGCCAGTACATCAGGCACCATTTTCAATAGATCGACACAATTACTTGGGTTTGCTGACGACATAGACGTGATAGGAAGAACAAAACGAGCAGTAACCGGTGCTTTCACTACTATGGAGTCAGCAGCAAGCAGAATGGGGCTGAAAATAAACGAGGACAAGACGAAGTATATGCTTTCATCAACAAAAGTCCAATCCCACCACCGACTTGGTCAGAACGTAACCATTGATAGGTATAACTTCGAGGTAGTCAGTGAATTTGTCTACCTGGGCACTGCTGTAAACACAAGCAACAACATCAGCGCTGAAATCAAACGCAGACTAACTCTTGCTAATCGCTGTTTCTTTGGGCTGAGTAAGCAATTGAGGAGTAAAGCCCTATCGAGAAGAACCAAGGTGACACTGTATAAAACACTCATCATCCCGGTCCTGCTATATGGTGCAGAAGCATGGACCCTCTCCCAATCGGATGAAAATTCACTTGGAGTCTTCGATAGAAAAGTTCTGCGTACGATCTATGGTCCTGTCTGCGTAAATCGCGAAAACAACGTTTGGAGAAGAAGATATAACAATGAACTGTACGAGCTGTACAGCGACATAAGCCTAGCCAGAAAAATTCGAATCCAAAGACTAAGATGGCTGGGCCATGTAGAGCGAATGGACATCGACGCTCCACCTCGTAAAGTCTTCAACGCCAAACCCGAGGGAGTCAGAAGCCAAGGTAGACCTCATCTTCGATGGAGTGACCAGGTAGAGGGAGACATCCGTCAACTTGGAGTACGAAATTGGAGACAGCAGGCTAGAGATCGAGCCGGCTGGAGGGGCATTCTCAGCAAGGCCTTGGAGTACCACGCTCCAGTGGCGCCAACATAAGTTAGTAAAGTAAGTAAGAGCCTGAGTTGTCAAAAAAAAGTGTCACTGCAGCAAGCAAAGTAGTTGAAGTACAATTTGCGAAAAAAAAAATAGTTCACTTAACTGCTGGAACACAATGGAGCCGGAGCCGGAACCGCAGCCGCAGCCGTATCGCATGTCAAAATATTGAATACACACGAATTCAATGTTGTGAACACAACGAGACGGATCCGCAACCGCAGCCGCAAACCGCGACGGACGAGTTGGCCAACTTTTAATAAATACGTGCGTATTTTTGACATTCCATCCAAAAAAAAAAGAGCAACGTGCTAATAAAATCTTTTTAGAAATTAGGTCAGGTAATTAAAAATTTATTGAAAAGACTATACATGATGCGATATATGTTCTATCATCTTTTATATTCATATATATGTATGTTTTTCAGTGGAAATTGTAAAAAAACGTGGAGTACGTACGACTCCATTGTGGGCACTTCTAATTAGGTACGTACGGCATGCGATACGGTTGCTGATGCGGTTCCGGCTGCGTTTTTCTATTGTGTTCCAGCAGTAAAGCAGCAAGCATGAATTCAATGGGGTAGTATTAAACTTGTGTTTATTTGTCCATAAATAAAAAAAAATCGTGTTTTGCAATTGTGCTTTATTTTGCTCAATAAATTCCTCAAATTCCTCAAATATCAAAAGTAGTGCAGCACGTTCGAGAAGTTTAAGATTATTGAACTTGTACTACAGATATTTTTTGTACTTCAGCTGCAGCCTCACATATTGTAGCCGTGCTATATAAATTACGTACTTTTAACTTTGACAGTGATAGATACTATAGCTGGAGCTACACCCAAGCAGTAAGGTCAGACCGCCCATGGTGGAATTGAATTCAGCGGAACTGCACTACAATGGAACTTTAAGCAGAAATTTCTTTACTTTGAGGCAAAAATAAATAAAATATTCTAAATTGCATTCTTCTGTCGTGAACTGTCGCGTGCTGAAGTTTAAGTAAAGTTCGAGTGCAGTTCAGGTGCGGCTTAAAAACAATGTCGTGAAATGAAATGCAGTTCCGCTAAAGTTCATTTCCGGCATGAGCGGTCAACCACACATGGTGGAACTAAGCTTCAGCGGAATTGCGATTCACTTCATGACGATTTTCAAACATCAAACTTTTTTATCGTGCGATACATTGATTAAAAGGTGGCACTACCTAGATCACTAATATGGATTTTTTAAGTTGCTAAGACGCTTAGTTAAGCCGCTGTTCAAGTTTAAAAGTGTCAACTTTGATACCCGTAGGAGGCTTAGTTCGGTCGCAAATCGCGTTTAAAGATAAAAGACGATTTTTTATACAATGCGATACATCAATTGAAAGGTGTTACAATTCACGTTTAAAGGTTTAAACGTGTCATTTTTGTCGACACTTTTTTCGATTTTTTTTATAATGCGATACATCAATTGAAAGGTGTTTCTACCTAGATCACGAATATGCATCTTTGATGTCGCTAGGTTGCTTAGTTTAGCCACAATTCACGTTTAAAGGTTTAAACGTGTCATTTTTGTCGACACTTTTTTCGATTTTTTTATACAATGCGATGCATCAATTGAAAGGTGGCACTTCCTAGATTACGAATATGCATCTTTGAAGTCGCTAGGTTGCTTAGTTTAGCCACAATTCACGTTAAAGGTGTCAACTTTGATACCCGTTAGGAGGCTTAGTTTGGCCAGATATTAAGTACTTCTTTAAATAATTCTAAGCAGCAAAATAAAATACAAAAATGGTTACGAACATATTTTGGAAAAAGGGGAATTACTGCACGCAACTTGTAATTTTTTGTATATTTTTCAAATTCAATTGTGAATACACCTTATTTATACGTTGCATTTTGAATCTTACCGTATTAACTTACTTTGTAATGTTATGGATGTTTTTAAAATTAAATTGTGAATACACCATATTTGTATTGTATTGAATGTTGAAAATTGCAATTTTTTTAAACATACAATTTTGTGTGCCAAAAATACAAATAACTATTAAAGGTAAGAATAAATGTTTAAAAAAAAAACAATAAATATATAAAAATTGTTGTTATAGATCAATATATATAAATTCTTTTTTTTAAAACACTAGCGGCGGAAACAACAATTTTTCGGAAGTTTGGAACATATATTTTAAATTTATTTTAACAAGGATTTATCGTAAGTAGATTTTTTCATAATGAATTATATACACACTTTACAAACTTATAAAAATTATTTAGTTTAAAGGTACCTACCTAACCAGCTAAAAAGAAAATCACGCTTCCAAACCATAAAACTTAAGATTCTCAGGTTAGTTAATATAATTTTTATGTTCAACCCAAATATTTATAATTGCTTCTGATTTTCATAGAAATGGAGAGTATCAAGTCTGTACGGGGAGGTGAAAAATGCGCCCATGAGGGGTTTTCGTACAACTTTGAAAAATTAAGTGCGAATGGAGAAGTAAAATTCTGGCGGTGCGACAAGAGGTATTTGGATGAGTGTCGGGCTAGGCTCCATACATGTGCCACTACCGAGAACGGGTTAAAACTTGTTGGTTTCCACACTCATGGTAGTGACCCAGCACAAATTGAAGTGGCAAAGGTAATAATTTATAAATTTTTGTATTCCAAAAATGTTTAAATAAAATGCACGACTGGGTCGCACGAGCTTTTAATAATTTAGTTTTTATTTAATATTATCAATATATTTGTCTTATTATTTCCCTATAATAACAAAATTATTACAGATTATATTCATTTATAAATAGCATAGGAACAACATTTTCCTCAACCCAACCATCAAATCCCCCACCACCGTCATACACCCAGCCCACCCACATTTCCCAACCACCCATCCACTATTTTTGACAACTTTTTCCTCACTACCAACCCTCAACCCCAACCGCCAACCAGCTACAAACCATCATGTTTAGAAATTTTGTGTCACCCACCACGAACACCCTCCTCTTAATCCATTCCTCCCGCACCAACATAACCTACAACCACCAAACAACATCCCGCACAAGGCACTAACCCTCAAGCATTTTTCAAAACTGCACCGACAAATTTTTTTTCTGATTGGTAAAAAGAATGATACATTTATTTCACCCAAACCCACTTTCCATCAACCCTCAACTCCCACCCCCAACTCCTAACCAACCACCCACCATGTTTGACAACCTTTTCCTCATCCCACCACACTAACTCCCCCACCCGTAACTACCCACTCTACCTACAACCACCAACCAAATCCCCCACCAGTAACCACCCACCGCACCTATAACTACCAACCAACCACACAGAATGTTTGTCAATTCCCCCCCCCAAGCCCAAAACAAATCCCCTACCAGTAAACACCTACCCCACCTACAACCAACCACCCACCATTTTAGTCAATTTTTCCGTCCAACCAACTACCCACCATTTTTGACAATTTTTTCCACAGCCCCACCCCCTCACCAACCACCCAGCCTACCTACAACCACCAACCAAGCACCCACAATTTTTGACAATTGTTCACCTCCTCCATAGCCCCCCATACCCCTCCTCCACTACCACCCCACCCCCCACCAACGACCACCCAATCTACAACCAACAACCACCAAACACTTTCCACTTTGAAAAATGTTATCAAGCGTCATGGCATTTTTCGTTACAATTACGACCGATTTTACTGCCTAGGTGCGCCAATAGATGTTTCACATCAAAAGAAGATTTTTGAAAAACATAAAATACAAGAAAAAATATCGTATTCCCCTCCGTTTAGCCGGGAGGGGTAGTTTTCTAAAGAATGATTTAAAACAAAAAACTATATTAAATAACATCGGTAACACTTACAATAACTCCTTTCTATTCTTTTTTGTAAAGTTTGAAACCTCTTCTTTTATTTTGTGTTTAGACCAAAAACTTTTAGTGAACCGTTTTTGAAAAACAAATTTTTCAAACTAAAAATTTTGAAAAAAAAACGAAAACTAAATTTCAATTTCAGTTTTTTTAAAAATTTTACGTTATTAAGTACTATTTTTGTTTTCAAAATTGCTTAATGCTCTTGTTAATTTCAATTCAAACACTGGAAACCGTTTAGTTCTAGGACTTTTTGTTGCAAAGTTATTCAATAATTCATATTTCAAATTCCTAATTACTGATAGAAACTAAAAAGGATACATAAACGCCTGCAAGTTTTAAACCTCTGGTCCAACTTAAATGAGTTATACCTTTTCCAATTCAAATTTGTCTTAACAACTAAAGCTATTCTTATCATTACTTATAAACAGCAATTCTTACTTAATATGATTCGAAATTATTCTGTTACGATTTCTGCACTCCTTATTTTTTCTTTAATTTTTTTTTAAAGATCGTCCAAAACATCAAAACGAGGGCTGAAGGAACGATGGAAACCCCGGCAGTCATTCTAAATAATGCATTTTCACGCCAGCCTGACGCGGTTCAAGGCAGGTTGCCGAACCAAGGCACACTGAAAAAAGTAATACAGTGGCGAAGGACGGTGGTCGACGCTGTGCCAGCGCAACCGTTAGTGTTGAGCGACCTTCGCATACCCGACCTAATTTCCCGGTATGAAGCAAGCCCAGGAGTGTTTGAAAACTTCCTACTTTTTGATTCGGGCGTAGGAAGCTCAAACCGGATCTTGCTTTTTGGGCGTGAAAGCCACAGAAGTTGGGTTGGGGGTATGAAGAAGGTGTTTGTCGATGGCTCCTTCCGGATAGCTCCGAAATTGTTTCACCAGGTTTGTATATATTATATAATACATAAATGTAATTTCATATAATATTCATTTTTCAATAGGTGTACGTCATTATGGCAGAGAGAGGCGGATTTGTCTTTCCGGTAATATACGGCCTGCTTCCAAATAAATTGGAAGCCACATACCGGCAAGTGTTTGCAGCCATAGAAAAACATTTGGCCGACGTTTATGCCAGAAAGCATCTCGTGCGATTACGAGCTAGCCGAGATCAATGCCGTAAGGACGGAGTTTCCTTACATTGAAGTCCATGGTTGCTTCTTAAACCTGGTGAAGAATTTGAGGAAGCAGCTATCGGCAAATAATTTGCTTCAGCGCTACAATACAGATGCAGATTTTGCACACTCTGCAAAAAAAATAGTTGCGCTGGCGTTTGCACCTCTTGGGCGGATAAACGAAGCGTTCGATGTCCTCGTTACCGAATTGCCGTTGGAACTTGTTCCGATATTATGTTGGTTCGAAGATAACTACATGGGCCGACTTAATATTGGAGGCGACAGAAGGCCCGCGCGCTTTCCGGCCAATATATGGAACGTCCATGAAAGGACCTTGGCCGGTAACGATAGGACCAACAACTTTGTTGAGGCCGCCCACAGGAGGATGCAGATAGAACTGGGCGTCGACCACCCCACAATATGGCGCTTCATAACCTCCCTGAAAAAAATTCAGAGTGGGAGGGATAAAGTGTATGCGGAGTTTATACGGGGGGAAGATCCCCCAACAAAACGCGCAAAATATGTGAGGGCCGATGAAAGAATAAAAACACTCGTAGTTCAGCTGAACAACAGCCAGCGAACTATGAGTGAGTTCCTGAGAGGACTTGCTTTCAATTTCAACATGGATTGAAAACAAGAGTCCTAAATTGAAGGTATGTTTTATACTATTTTTATAATTTCATGGATTCATGTGTACCTTTTCAAGCGAAGCAACACCACCTGATGCCGTTTTCCCATACCTTTCTGAACTTGATCTCGAGCACTTTTTGCTTTCCATGAAGTGAAAAAAGCAATCTTATTAGTAAGTAAGTTAGTAAGTAAGTTAGTAAGTAAGTTAGTAAGTAAGTTAGTAAGTAAGTTAGTAAGTAAGTTAGTAAGTAAGTTAGTAAGTAAGTTAGTAAGTAAGTTAGTAAGTAAGTTAGTAAGTAAGTTAGTAAGTAAGTTAGTAAGTAAGTTAGTAAGTAAGTTAGTAAGTAAGTTAGTAAGTAAGTTAGTAAGTAAGTTAGTAAGTAAGTTAGTAAGTAAGTTAGTAAGTAAGTTAGTAAGTAAGTTAGTAAGTAAGTTAGTAAGTAAGCTAGTAAGCAAGTTAGTGAGTAGGTTAGTATAATAGATACATATATATGTACATATTATTTAAATTATATTCTAAGATTGTTTATGTATAGTTTATTATAGAAGAAAATATTATTTGTTTAAAAATAAAATACTTATTCATGAACTATAACCAATTCTTTATTAAAAAAAACTTGGTTGTCTGTAAAGTCGGTTTGCGGACAATAATTTTAGTGATAACCTTGCCTTTGTCACCTTTCGGACATCATTCCATTAAAAGGTTTGTATATGCTTCGAGCTTTTTTCAACACAGGGTGTTAAAATCCCAACAAAGTCCCACAATATCCCCTAACTGTTTAAAATTCCCCGCGGTTTGGGGAATTCCGCACAAATCGGCAACCCTGTTTTTGATACGCTTTATGAACTAAGCACTGAAACTGCCCGGCTGAAAATAAATACTAAAATAATTTATGGGAGATAGTTTGTAGCATTACTGCATACCTACTGCGTATAGCTTAAGGCAAGACTGCACTCCGCGGAAATGCACTGCAATTGAATTCTTTGTATAAATATTTTATTAGTTAAGTCGAACGACGCTGCAGCGGAACTAAACTTTAGCTTAAAGGCATAGTTGGAAGTCTTCATACTAGTGTAGTGTAATTCCGCCTAGTAAGCAATACCTACATAAGTTATTTTGCCATAACTCATGTAATTGCTAATTCATACATATGTACATACATTAAAATCAATGCATGCAAACCTGTAAAATAAAAAAAGAATAATTCATATTCACTAAAAAGCATTTCGTTATATTGCAAATAGCTCAAAGCATTTTTAATTAATTTTATGGGTAAGTAATATGTGGTTTCCAATATAATGAAAAAACCGTTTAAAAAAAAATTACATTTTTCTTATGAAAAATTTTTCTTATAAATGTATAGTACATACATATATACAATATTACTTAATAGAATTTGTTAAACTTTTACTCTCATTAAATGATGAAATAAAAAAAAACAAACAAAGTATACGGCGCTGTCGTGGAGTAGTCTCTTTGAATGACTTGTTGATCTTGTAATGGTCGTTCCTGAAATGAGCTGCTTTGCAGTATACGTTCTTGATTAGTTCGGTCTTGTATGGCACGTTGCTCTTGAACTGCTGAACTGGCATCTTGAATCATACATTATCAATGTTTTCCTCCGGAAGGTCCCTCTTCAAAGATTTTTGAAGTTTCATGGGTGCGTTGAGTGTGAAATTAGAATTTTTTAGTCTTCTGTTGTTATTTACATTTTATTGGGGATATTTTTTGCACAGGGCGCATTTCTATATAAGAAAGTCTACAAATACATAAATGGAGATATGTAAGAAAAATTTAAGCGAGGACGAGCTTCTCCAACATCGAAACTAATTTTGGTTTTTGAGCAAAATATCGGATTTAGTTAAGTTCATATTGAACTCCGAAACGCGACCCAAAACTCAATAAAATTTAGTTGTGATATTCATTTTTTATTTGATCGTAATAACAACAAAATTAATTCACAAATCTTTTCTTACAAATTAATGAAAATGATAGCCAAAAATTGATATGTAATTATTAAAAAGATTATAAGTTCGTACCTGTGTGAATACGCTTGTGAGTATTAAGCGAGGATTTCACGCTCTTTTACCATTTGAACGATTTGTTCAATTGTTTTTGGATCTCCTTCTGCCCCGGCCAGACTGTCGTCATCACTGAACCCAGACGAAGCACTACTTGGTGGATTCTCCTACCAGAACTCGCTCAGTGGTGTCGTTGTGTTGGGAATATTATCGTTTGTTTCGGCAACAATAGCGCCGTCACTAACACTTCGGCTTTACTCCACGTCCTGATTGTATTTTAAACGCATTGAGTTGAGGCTTGACGAGGCACATGCAAACTCAGCGTTGGCACTGACACTGACACCGTGAAGACGCGTTCACGCAGTTTTTCGCGTACAAATAGCCGAAGAATTTTAAACGGGGCCTTGAACCACAATGGCGCTGTTACAATCAGTACCTTTTTCAATCGTGTAGGATAGCCATTTCCGAAAAATTATACAAAAACAAAAAGTAATGAATTCAAAATCCAAGTTAAAGGCTATAAAATTGAGAAATTGATGTTTCCTGTAGGTACACATCAGCAAAGATCAGGCACCAGGGTGATAAAAGTTTATATTATCTTCAACAGAATATTGAAATATAAATTAAATTCAATAGGGTGAATTGAATTTTGTTATTTGGAGTGGGCTTGCGTGTGAAAAACGTGTGAGAAGGTTTTCAAAGGAAAGTGTCTTTTAATTAAAGAGTAGAAACTAGAAATGATTCACACAAATATTATGACAATATTGACAGGAAAAATTGTTTTGACAGTGTAGATAATGTAGTGTTGCCAAGGGAACGAAACAATAATGTCGATTTTTATTGGTCACGTTAGATCAATCTTTTTCGATCAAGATCAATATTTTTCGATCTGACAGCTAGATTTTATGTTCTTGTTGGTCAACAAATCAATTTTTTTTCGATTAAATCTCATTTTTTTCGAGATTTAACACATACCATCACAATACTCTTGAACAGCTGTTTTTGAAAATTTGTTTTTGGCATTGCGACATTGTGAAAATTAAATTTTTTGGTGTTAACTGTTAAGGAAAATTGTTTTTAATTATAAAATAAAGTTTTGTTTTTGGTAAAAGAATTATTTTAATTATAAAGTGAAGTTTTGTTCTTGGCATTGCGAGAGCTCAATTCTTTTTGGCAAAATAAAATTCGTTCTAATTATAAAGAGAAGTTTTGTTTTTGTTATTGCGAGAATTCAATTCTTTTGGTAAAGAAAATTCTTTTTAATTGTTTATTATTATTATATTTTCATTAAAGAAGTATATAAGACTAAAACTTTTTTTTTTTTTTTTTTTTTTTATTTATAATATTTAATTGAAAACTTAAGGCAAACGTATTTCTAATAAGTTATTATATCATTATTTGGTCCTGGCAATCCCTTGACTTCCTGGCAACTTATCCTGAAACGATACAAATAAAATACAACACATGAGTTGTTGCAAACACAGATATAAACCCGTGCCCCTTCTTTTTTTTCTCTACCAACTACTTTCTACTTTACGATGCTTAAATACGGTAAAAGTGTGAACGAGTGGAACGCGCGAAACTATAAAATACTCTCCCTCACAATGTGCCAGGTGGCCATCAAAAGGAAGGACTTACACCATTTATGCACTTTTGCCAGGCGACCACCACACACACCGTTGAATCTCTCGCAGGGGAACCGGTGGGTATTAAACCAATGCAAAAAAAACTGAAACTCAAGCCAGGCGACCATTTAACCCACAACGAATACACAACTCGTAGGAGAAACAATGGATGTTATACCAATGCTCTATTCGATCTCTTAAGCCAGGCGACCATTCAACCACCATTGAGTAACTAACTCGCAGGAGTAACAATGGATATTATACCAATGCTCTATTCGATCTCAGCCAGGCGACCATTCAACCACCATTGAGTATCTAACTCGCAGGAGTAACAATGGATGTTATACCAATGCTGTATAAGTAGATATCTATAATTAAGCCAGGCGACCATTCAACCACCATCGAGCTGATACACAAACACAACTCTTAGGGGAATCAATGGGTGTTATACCAATGCTTTTTAATTTTGAGAAAACATCAACGCAGCAAACCACTCATTCACAAGTATATTTTAATAAATATAATTGACTATAAAAATATTAATAATAAAACAATTCAGTGAGCTAAACTCACCACACAATAATTAGCAATGCTCCTCTTGTTTGTTTCCTTTTTTTTCACTCTCACAATTTCTTAAATTTCACACTTCAAAATCACTTGCTTCTAGTTTCACCACTCACAACTGACTGGTCTATACCAGTCAAGACTCAGGATACAGCAAATTATGATCTCGATTTGTGAACTACTACCCCACTACAATTACTTCACAAATAGAGGAAAATATATCTTGAGAGCATTGCCAGGGTACTTAAATTTATTCTATTTTATGTTATTTTTAAAATACTTTAAACTTTACCTTGTTTCTTACAGTCGACCATCCTGATTTGAACTCGCCTCGAGTTCTTCACATTCGGTTAACTCATCTTCTTCGTCACTCTCAGTATCTGAAAAAACAAGCGGGTGCTACCCAAGGTCTTATGCTGTCCACGGAAATAACACCCTCGTTATTTGTTCGACGTGTTCGTCGAGTTGTGTCTTCCATATCTTTAACAACGTATCGGTCGTTTGGAAGCACGGCTTTTATAATGAACGGTCCCTTGAAGGGTGGGACCAATTTCCTGCTTGTACCAATTTTCAATTCTTGTTTCTTTATTAGTACCAAGTCACCTTCTTTGTATTGCTTAGGATACTTCCTATGTCGATCAAATTCCCGTTTTTGTATTTTTTGGCTGTTCTCGATATGCTCAGAAGCTTTTCTGCGTACTTCGCAGAGATCTTCAATTAAGTCTGCAGTGATTTTAATTTCATCCTTTAATACCTGGTCCGCACCATAACGAGGCTGCATACCAAAACGTAATTCGCTCGGCGTCTTACCAGTACTTTTATTCACTATGTTGTTGAGCGCGAACTGCACTTGCCTTACATTACCATCCCATCGATCTTCTTCAAGTGTTGTGGTCATAAGGGCACTTAGAATGGACTTGTTTAGACGTTCAACCTGCCCATTTGCCCTGGGTGTTGCAACCGCATTTAAGATGTGTTTTATATTATTTTGTGAACAAAATTCTTTGAAGTCCCTAGCGGTGAATGAACTACCACGATCAGATATTATAATCCTAGGAATGCCGTAAACTGCGAAAATATCTTTGAAAAACTCCAACACAAGTTTGGTTTTTGTTGTTTTGAGTGCTTTAATAAAGCAGAATTTAGTAAATCCATCTACCAATGCAATAATATAAACATTACCCAATTTGGACTTTGGAAAAGGACCCAAGTGATCAACATGAACCATCCCCATAGGCTCATTCATCTTTGGAATGGGGTGAAGATATCCTTCTACTCTACCACTGTTGCGCTTATTGAACAAGCATTGTATGCAGCATGTCAAATACTTTTCCACATATTTGCGCATCTGTGGAAACCAATAGTGTTGACCAAGTCTTTGGAGCGTTTTTTCAACAGCAAAATGTCCTAATTCATCGTGTGCAGCATGAACGACTTGCTGTCTCATTCCCTTCGGTACGACCCAATTTAATCCTGTTGTTGTCTTTCGATATACTCGGCCATCACGTAAAACATAATCCTTGCACAATTTCTGTTCATGGTCAGTCTTAGGTTGTCGCATAAGAATACCATGGATTTCATTAACCTTTTCGTCAGTTAGTTGTCCTGATAAAACCCAATCGGCTTGCTTGATCTGCATAATAGCTTCTTTACAAGGATTTCTGCTTAGGGCATCAGCGTGACGCATTCTTTCGCCGGGCCTATACTTTACTTCAAAAGTAAATTCCATCAGTTGGAGCCACCATCTGGCTATCCTAGGAAGAAGATGCTTCTTTTCGTTTGAAGTTTTTAGCGCATTGCAATCAGTTACAACAGTAAATTTTGTTCCTAATAGATACGGACGAAATTTTTTTAGCGTTTCCACCACTGCCAGTGTTTCTAATTCGTATGAATGAAACTTGTCTTCAGGATGTCTGGTCTGTCTACTAAAATAAAGAACTGGATGAAGACGCCCATCATCTTGTTGTTGTAGTAGTATACCAGCCAAACCTAGTGAACTCGCATCCGTATGCACCTCAGTAACAGCATCCGGTTGGTAAATTGCAAGTACTGGTCTTTCACAGAGTATTTTCTTTAATTTAATAAAAGCTTCGTTTTCTTTTTCTGTCCATTGCCAATTAACTGTTTTGCGAAGTAAGTTTGTTAAAGGTTTTACTATGTGTGCATAGTTTTGCACGAAGTGTCGAAAATATCCAGTTAATCCTAGTAATTGTCTAATATGATGTATTGTTTTTGGTGTTGGAAAATGTTCAATGGCTTTTGTTTTCTCTAATCCGGGTTGAACTTTTCCATTTTCAATTTCAAATCCCAAAAAACTTATTTTTTTCACCAAAAATGAGCATTTTTTAATATTTAGAGTAAGGCCTTCTTGTTTAAATAAATCAAGTGTAACTCGCAGCATTCCCATTAATTCTTCCGGAGATTTTGCATGCAATAAAATATCGTCCAGATAAATTGCAGCCGTATCTAAATGCTTAGTAAGGACCTTGTTCATTAATCTTTGAAAAACTCTAGGAGCATTACAAAGACCAAAGGGCATTCGCTGAAATTCAAATTGCCCCTCTGGTGTAACAAAAGGAGTAAAACGTTTGGAATTTTCCTCCATCGGAATCTGATAGTAACCGGATTTCAGATCTAAGCTTACCTATAAACCACTCACTTCCTTTAAGTTTGTCAATTTGATCGTCAATTCTTGGAAGTGGATGGCTATCTTTGACTGATACGGAGTTAAGTTTCCTAAAGTCAATGCACAACCTTTGTTCTCCGTTCTTTTTAGTTACCAACAAAACCGGGGATGCAAACTCAGAATGAGACTCTCGCACTATATTATTTTCGAGAAGTTGCTGGACGATTTCCCTCACAGCCTGTTGTTCCTTTACTGCCATTCGGTAAGGACGAAAAGAAAAAGGTTTCTCGTCTTCTAGTTGTATAGTCATGCTTGTACTTTTTGCACAGCCAAGTTCATTAACATTTAGCGATATGCATTCCCTGTATTCATTGAGCAAATCTAAAAGTTGTTGTTCCATTTCTTTTCCTATTGGCCCAACTACCAAATTCGATAATTTGATTATCTCAAATTCATGATGTTGCATTTGCAGAACTCTTTCTGGAATCCCTTCATATTGTACACAAGTCCAACCCCTAGCAATAATTTTGTTTTCGCTTACAGTGATGTCATTTTCGGAAAGATTCATCAGTGGCACATGCGTAATGCCAAGTTCGTTGATGTGTAGAACGGCCCTCGGTACAAATGATTCCTCCCCTTCCTTTGCTCTTACACTCATGTCGAGAAAAACATCTTTGTCGAACTGTTCCGTCTGAAATTTTAACGAGTTTTATATGTTTTGGTGGTATGACCGTTGTTTCTTGGGAAACCAATTTAACCTTTTTCGATTTAAGTGTATCTGTTTCAAGTGTTGGCTCTTTTTCTTCTTCAAAAAAAAATTTCAGAGAGTCTTGCTTTTTGAGCACACAAATATTCGGCAATTCAGTAAAAGTTCTTCCGATTAATATTGGAACATCTTGCGTTTCGTTGTTGACTATAACCATCTTTACTTCAGCTTCAACGCCGTCTACCTCTACTCTTGCTTTAGCAGATCCTACACTTAGCACCATTCCATTTCCGTATCCTTGTAGTGGCACGCAATCCTTTTCATTTATTTGGATACCTAGCTCTTTTGCCTTTCCTTCCGTTAAAAGAGTACATGAACTGCCAAAATCTATATAGCCTGTTATTTCTGTTTCATTTAATTTGATTTTTTTGAAATATTTTTCATTGCTTTCATCGATGTGAGTTGTAGGTAAAACAGTAAGTGTTTTTACATTTTCCTTCCGAGGACAAAATTTGTCTTCGTGGTATTTTCCTCTGCATAAAGTACACCTTTTTTCTTCCGGTAATTGATTTGCTGAACAAACATTTGCAAAATGTCCTTGCCTTCCGCATTTAAAACATACTGTCGTCTTATTAGGTGTCTTTATTCGTTCAGCTTCACGTTTAGTGGATTGGTGACTCTTATTTTTCGTGTATGTTGTAAACGTTGGTTGTCGTGCATTTAAATCACTTCCATTTATTTGGCTCAAATATTCATATAACTTTTCAGGCGTTTTGTATCCTCCTGATTTTGCACTCGTTTTAACAACCCTGTCATCGATTCCTCCAATAATACAGGAAACAGATTTTTCTCCTTCTATCTCACAAGCGTTCAGCATAGCAAGCTTCTCGTGGAAGTATTTGATATATGTTTCGTCCACTTGTTTTTTTCGCTTAAGCATTTCCGTCAACTGCTCGCAGAAGTCTCTCTTTGATGGAAAAGCACCTTGAATTTTTTTTTCCACTCAGCCCAAGAAAAATTTAAACTTGGAAGTCCTTTATACCAAACTTGAGCAATTCCTTGAAGTTTACATAGAGCAAAATAAATCGTAGCTTCTTCCGACCAACCAAATATTTCCTTTAATTCGTCGACTTTATGGCACCATTTGTTAGCTGACTGATTTGTATCTTCCGGGTTGAAATCAGGTACAGCATCCCCTTTGAAACTTGCAGCTTGGTTTCTGGTGTTTGTGCGTTCCATTACTGATGTTAATGCATCTGTTAGCCTATCCAATGATTCGACGGTCTCTATTGATCTTGAAGCCCGTTTCTTTTCTCTTTTATTACGCTTATGCTTTGACCTGCGATGCTCATTCTCATTTGAGCTTCTGCTAGAACTTCGCTCTCTACGCCTTTTGCTCTTATTTCTCCCCATAACTAATATCTTTTTTTTTTTATTTAATGTAAAAACAATATAACTTGGTACAGAAATCAAATTGAAAATTGGTAAGGTATCAATAAAGATGATGGAGACGAAAGAGAAAAAAAAATAAAAATAAAACCAATGAACAAAATATAACCCAAAAAAAAAATCATTATACAATAAATATCAGCAAATAATAAAAAAAAATAAAAATTTGCCAGCGAAAGGATTGCCAAGTGTGTCTTTTATCCCACTTCTGAATTATAAGACTAAAACTTTTTTTTTTTTTTTTTTTTTTTTATTTATAATATTTAATTGAAAACTTAAGGCAAACGTATTTCTAATAAGTTATTATATCATTATTTGGTCCTGGCAATCCCTTGACTTCCTGGCAACTTATCCTGAAACGATACAAATAAAATACAACACATGAGTTGTTGCAAACACAGATATAAACCCGTGCCCCTTCTTTTTTTTCTCTACCAACTACTTTCTACTTTACGATGCTTAAATACGGTAAAAGTGTGAACGAGTGGAACGCGCGAAACTATAAAATACTCTCCCTCACAATGTGCCAGGTGGCCATCAAAAGGAAGGACTTACATCATTTATGCACTTTTGCCAGGCGACCACCACACAAACCGTTGAATCTCTCGCAGGGGAACCGGTGGGTATTAAACCAATGCAAAAAAAACTGAAACTCAAGCCAGGCGACCATTTAACCCACAACGAATACACAACTCGTAGGAGAAACAATGGATGTTATACCAATGCTCTATTCGATCTCTTAAGCCAGGCGACCATTCAACCACCATTGAGTAACTTACTCGCAGGAGTAACAATGGATATTATACCAATGCTCTATTCGATCTCAGCCAGGCGACCATTCAACCACCATTGAGTATCTAACTCGCAGGAGTAACAATGGATGTTATACCAATGCTGTATAAGTAGATATCTATAATTAAGCCAGGCGACCATTCAACCACCATCGAGCTGATACACAAACACAACTCGTAGGGGAATCAATGGGTGTTATACCAATGCTTTTCAATTTTGAGAAAACATCAACGCAGCAAACCACTCATTCACAAGTATATTTTAATAAATGTAATTGACTATAAAAATATTAATAATAAAACAATTCAGTGAGCTAAACTCACCACACAATAATTAGCAATGCTCCTCTTGTTTGTTTCCTTTTTTTTCACTCTCACAATTTCTTAAATTTCACACTTCAAAATCACTTGCTTCTAGTTTCACCACTCACAACTGACTGGTCTATACCAGTCAAGACTCAGGATACAGCAAATTATGATCTCGATTTGTGAACTACTACCCCACTACAATTACTTCACAAATAGAGGAAAATATATCTTGAGAGCATTGCCAGGGTACTTAAATTTATTCTATTTTATGTTATTTTTAAAATACTTTAAACTTTACCTTGTTTCTTACAAGTATATGGAATTGAATAGATTTATCAAAATTTCCATGACCTGTGAAAGAAGTGGCGTAGGTTTAATTTGTCGGTAGTGTTTGTTTAACTTGAGAGATGCAGAAAGTAGCGGGCCTACAGGCTTTGCCTTATAACACAGTAACATAGTGGAAGACATGTATCCGAATTTTCAGGCAAAACACGCCTGCAATAGCCGTAGATCTTATAGTTTTGATCGTCGGTCAGAATCAGACAGTATTCTTGATTTTCCTTCCCTGTTCGCACGAGATCAATGTGGGGGAAAACCAACTGTTCAATAAGCTTTGGACACTGGGACTGTGATGCTTCCTTTTCTTTTTCAGCTGCTGCGTCTGCTGATTTTTTAGCAGCCTCAGTTGAATCCAGTAGATCATCTCCAGGTGGTTTTATTATTTGAGGACTATCTGTTGAACGTTTGGAACGCATCTTGATGTTATTATTGTTTGTCGTCCTCGTCATCGTCATCGTAGTCATTGTCGTTGTGGGTACTTTACTATCTCCAATGAGTTTGTATCGAATCGCAAGAGTCCTGGCAACTCTGCATTCGATGGTCACATAAGTATAAGAAGATACAATTAAACGTAAATAAAACTTAACGTAAGAACTTAACGAAAGAGTGCTTGTTCTGCGAACAAGCACGAATGAGAATTAGTCTTAAGCAGGATTTTGAAGATGAATAAAATTTGCTAAGTGGTTTTTTTATAACATTTTTTCCACTATAAATTATCGTGTTTTTTTTTCCTCATATTTATTAATTGAGATGATATTATACAGTCCATTTGAGCTTCGATACATTGGTCCATGTCGAGCGTCGGATATTGTGCCAGTGTCGGAATGGTGCAGGTTTCGTTTTCTTAAAAAAAAAAACAATAATAAAAAAAAAAAAAAATAAGTGCAGTGATTGATTGTGGTTCGTTTTATAACGAACAAAATATTGTGAACAATAAAAATGTGCTCAATTGTGTCACAAAAAATTTAAGTGTGCGCAGCAGTTTGTCGTGAGCGACAGGAGTGTGGGCAGGAAACCGTGTGTGTATCACCAGCAGGCAATGTGCAAAACGGTACTTCATTATATAATAATGATCAATATGTACCAACCAGCATGTAAGTAGTTCAATAATTATTGTTGTTGTTTTTCCCCTTTTTCAAACGGCGGCGACCGATGAAAATTCTTCGTCAAGACTCAAGAGAACAAGAGCAGGTAAGAATGTACGTATTCTCTCCTCAAAGCAAGAATACACACTTACGAGTTACGACTCATGACATGAGCAGCGAGCCGGAGTGAAGGAATACGCATACACAAAACACATTATATGCGCAATGTATGTATATGCGCAACTGTGACAAAGAGAAGGAGAAGAATGACAAATTTCGTCATTCGAAAAAAAGCGGTCTTTCGACAGAAAACCAATTTAAAAAAAAACAACAAATAACAACAACAATATCTATACAATAATAACAATATTAACATATTTACATTTTTAATAACATTTATTTAAAGCAAAAGAAGGATGAGCTGAGATATAGTCCTAAAACAGGACAAAGTAAATATTGTGTGAATGGTGGTGGTTTTTTGGATTATTTTGCAATGGAGCAGGTTTCTTTTTTTTCGCTTTATCTTTTTCCGTTGCATTGAATATGCCCCGATGTGTGTGCAGTGTCTGTGAGCGATTTTGTTTTGTTTTCGGTGAATGATTGCTAGTGTGAAGGGGCAGGGGGCGATCTGAGTTTATTTGTTTTCTTATGGAGAATGAGAATTTTTGAAATGAGTGGACTGCGCAGGATGTTCTTTTTCCTCTTTTGGTGCGTGTGTGATTTACATACCTTTTTAATATCTTTTTCTTATGAATAAGATATTTTTTCAATATTACCTAGATATATTACGGTGATGTTGCTGCTTTGTTGTTTGGTAGGGATCAAAAATTAATTTCTTTTATAGGTGTTAAGTTTTTTTTTTTGTGTGTCACTTTTTTTTTCTCTTGAAGACTTTGTTGCTCGAGATATAGCAGGGGCGAGTAAAACTCAAAGCACATTTGTGCGAGTTAAAAAATATGAGAGAAAAGTTGTGAAGGACTCGAGATATAACAGGGGCGAGTGGAACTCAAAGCACGTTTGTGCGAGTTACCAAATTTGAGAGAAACATTGTGGACTCGAAATATAGCAGGGGCAACTCAAAGCACATATATGCGAGTTACCAAACATGAGAGAGCAGGTATGAAGGAGGAACTTGAGTGCAATTGCACCAGTTGCCATGAACAAATTATTATTAAAAAAAAAAGGACACATAGCTGGGCAGGAAAAAACTCAAAGCACGACGGTGCTAGTTTTTAGAGAAGGAAAGCTTGCAAGCGGCAGGAATAAAATATTTTAAATTCAAAAAGAATAAATATTTTTAAAGCAGGAAAATGAGCCACAAAAGAATTTCGCCTCTCGATGCAACATATCTTTTCTTATAATAAACTATATTTGCAACGACAAAAGCAGCAACAACTAGCCGACCTTTTTTTTATTACATCTATTATTTATTTTATTTTATTTTTGCATACTGGGATTTTTAGTACCTACTGCAAACTATTATTAATTTATGTATCTGCATATTGGGAAATTAAAGTACCTACTGCAAACGAGTATCTCTTTCATTTTCAGGGTAGGACATTTTGAGTCATAATTTCTAATGCAAAATGATTTTATATATTTACAGAAAAGAGCAGCGAATAAAAAAGATTGACAACCAGCAGGAGAAAAATCACCAATATGTATTGGATGCTGATGTATTTTCATTGAGCAGGATGCTTGCCTTCGTGGAGTCTCCAGCCTTTGGAACTTGCACGATGGCAGCAGTGCAGGTCAGGCTTGAAGCCTTTCAGGATGCCTGGACGCAGATCAGGTTGAGCGAGAGCAGGATTGCGTTGGCCGACGATATGTTGGTCAACGTGGAGATACAACGCAAGATTGCTGGAGCGGAAGAAAATAACTTTGCTGCCCACGCAGTGTTGCAGGAAAAGCTACAAAATGGCTCCGAGAACACACATAGCAGGCATACCAGGTAGAGCAGAACAGGCATTGAGCGGAGCGATGGCAGGAAATTTGAGCAGCCGTTGTGACAACTTCAGGCGCATCCGAATTTGAGCAGGTATGAGGACATGCGAGCAGCTGGCAGTAATGCCCGAAGAGCAGGAGCACCAGGTGACAAGAGGCTGTTGCCTTGCCACTCGTGCAAATTTCTGAATCATCCAATGTGACGTTGTCCAAAGTTTGCAGTACTGAGCATTCGTGCTAAGCAGGACCTCGTGAAGGAAAAGGCATTTTGCCCCAATTGTCTTAAGACGTGACATGCCCCAAAGTACTGCTTCCAAGGGCCGTGTTGTCGATGCCCCGGGAAGCAAATGCAAAATAGTGCTACGAAAGAGATTGGGAAGGGTGCAGAAACTGTTCTATATGCACAGGAAAAGTGAAAGAAGAGAAGGAGCCAGACAAGCGAAAATAAACAAAAGGCAGATTGACTAATTAAGCCTCCCAGGAAACGCCCTCGGTTGGAGAAGGGCAGGACGGAAGAAGTAGCAGGAACAGCAGGAAGGGAGAAAGCAGGATGTGATTTGGAAGAGGTGATGTCCTGGGGGTATTTTAAGGGAGCTAGGCGTTTGCCTTCTAAAAACAAAAATAAAAGTATGATTAAAATTTATTTCGTCTTTTTATGTCTTTTAATTATAATGAGGAAGAGCAGGAGAGAGTTACTTTGATGCCTACGGCACAAGTAAGAATCGAGATGGATAGCAGGATGTATGGGCCGGTAAGAGCATTTTAAGATACGGGCGCCCAGCCTAATCTGGTTTTGATAGAGCAGGACTTTTGGATTCTTCATAAGCAGGTTAATTGACATCCAGCTATCGTGCCAAATGGTTCTCGGTTGGCTTGGTTGATCATGTATACTGCGCATACAGCAACAAATCATGGAGCAGTGCAGGTCATGATGCAGGACATTCGTCAGAGATTCTGAATTCCGAAGCTCTGAAGTCAGCTGAGGAATTACTTACATAAGTGCTTGGTTTGCGTGCGTTATAATCAACTTTTTGAGATGCAATTGATGGCTGATTTGCTATCAGAGAGAGCAACAGCAGGGAAGGCTTTTCTACACAGGAGTAGACTATATGCAGGTCCCTTCAAAATAAAGATGATCGACAGAGCAGGTGAGCAAATAATAAGACAGAAATGTTGGGATTCCGTCTTTGTTAGCCTTAAAACTAGTGCAGTGCATATAGATTTGGTATCAAATCTGACGTCAGTGGCGTTCATTGCTTGTTTCGAAAGATTCATAGCAAGAAGGGGCAGGTGTGGAAGGACAATGGTACAGCATTTGTCGGTGCAGCGAAGGAATTGCAGAAAGCCAAAGAGCGTTGGTTAGTGAAGGATACATTTGAACACTTTAGTTTGAAAGAGACGGATTGGAAGTTTATGACTCCTGAGGCACCACATCAAGGTGGGATATACGAAGCAGCGGTAAAGTCGATGAAATATCATTTGACGAGAATTGTTGGAGCGAAGGTTTTGGCATATGAGCAGGTTTTGAAATTAATAACTGGGATAGAAGCCATCTTGAATTCAAGACCGCTACATTCACTAAGCGATGATCCTGATGATTTGCAGCCGCTAACGCCGGGACATTTTAGTTGGTGAACCGCTTGTTTTATCATTACCTTTTAAAACCAATGAGACGCCAAATACCAAGGGCATACAATTGTGGAAGGAGCGCAAGACTATGCTTGCACTCTTCTGGAGCAGATGGAAGGAAGAGTACTTATCTACTCTTTACTAGAGAAAGAAATGGCGAAAGGAGAAATATGGCTTGAGAGAAGGCCAACGCTGCATAATTAGGAGAGAACATTTTCCATCATCGGCGTTCGCGAGGGCGCTGATACTAAAACTAATACCATGCAGGGATGGACTAATAAGGAGCGCGGTTTTGCAAACAGCGAGCAATCAACTTACGACACCGGTACAGAAGATGTGCATCTTACCAATCAAGGAGCTGAATTGATTTATATATTAAAATTATTTCGTATTTAGCAGAGATATATGTAAAATAAAAGCGAAAGGGGTGGAAAACCGTAGGTTTTCGCCGGGACTGTATCGAATCGCAAGAGTCCTGGCGGCAACTCTGCATTCGATGGTCACATAAGTATAAGAAGATACAATTAAACGTAAATAAAACTTAACGTAAGAACTTAACGAAAGAGTGCTTGTTCTGCGAACAAGCACGAATGAGAGTTAGTCTTAAGCAGGATTTTGAAGTGAGATGAATAAAATTTGCTAAGTGGTTTTTTTATAACATTTTTTCCACTATAAATTATCGTGTTTTTTTTTCCTCATATTTATTAATTGAGATGATATTATACAGTCCATTGAGCTTCGATACAGAGTTTGTTAAAATAATGAACTCGCTGACTAGTCGCCACTGGTAGAGGTGGTATCATTGAAGGCTCGTCGTCGTCGTCGTCAACTGCTGGAATCAGTAGACCCATCATTATCGTCTTCACCTTCCAATTTGAAACTGCTTAACACTGGAGATTTCAAAGTTCGATGCAAGGTGCCGTATTTCGATATTGATGAAAAGCGCTATCCGGGACTTCCGATATCCTTCTCACGTAGTCCTTACGTTTTTCGGTTAATATACGAGACAGTCTGTCTGAAGATTTACTATCGGAGTCAGTACTGCGATTGCCCATTTTTTGCTTAGCCTTTTGGAAAGCCGCATCGACAAGGATTGTTATCTAGAACTCGAATTGTGCTGGAGAAGGACATTGCCACCGCTCAAATAAACCAATTCATTTCCCAAATAAACAACAGAATAATTAATTAATTCGTCCTCATTAATATTTTCCGACATCATGAATTGGAATTTGAAAACAAATAATTTCACTTTTGTTGTGACATTGTCATTTTGACACACACACAATTACAAAAAAATCAATCTCGTTTCTTTTTACTTGCGATTATAGGTACTATAAGGCAAGTTATGCATTCGTCGAAAAAAAAAGTTTTGAGATAACAATCAAACATGACATTACGATGATAGAGAAGACGAAAAAAGATGGTCTAAAAATTCTGTCCGTCTGTATGTCTGTCTGTCTGTCTGTCTGTCTGTCTGTCTGTATGTATAGAGACCTACAGCCCAAACGGGTGGGCCGAATTGCTTCGAACTTGGTATATAGACTTTTTTAGGTATTGTACAGAGGGGAAATTGAAATTTTTTTTTTAGCTTAAAAAATAACGGTACCTGCCATACAACTGTTACGTTAAAGCCTAGTTTTCTCAGAAACGGCTCTAACGATTTCGATTTAAAAAAATCAGTGTTGCTTTTTAGGTACGACCAATAATATGGCTGAAAAAAAAGTTTTAAAAAATGGCTAAGAACGGTACTTTCCATAGGACCGTTTTTTTTGCTTTCGACTATCTCGAAAACGACTTAACCAATTCTTTCGAAATTTCACACAAATATAGCTGTAGATAGCCCAATTTATATTGCATACCAATATTTTTGAAAAATATTTTTTTGTATTTTTAAAAGCATTTTTTTAAAAAAAATTTAAAAAATTCATATTTTGAAAACGGCTCATTAAATTTTTTTTTAAAATTTTTAAATAAATGTATTTGCTGAATACCTATGAACTGGCGTTTTTAAATTTTTTTTGAAATTTTTTTTCAAAAAGTTTTTCAAAAAAAACTTTTTTTCTCAAAAACCGCTACACAGATTTTTATAAATTTTTTCGAATAAATTCAAATTTTTCCAAGAAATAAAATGGCGTACTTTTATTTCAGCTCAAATTAGTTTAAGTATTTATTTAAGAATTTTGAAAATTTTATTTTTATCAAAATCTCAAGCCCCTAAACCACTGTCACTCATTAGAGCAAGTTCGTGCGACCCAGTCGTGCATTTTATTTTCATTTGCACAAGAAAAATCAATTTGACAGTAAAATCTGGGAAAAAGATCAATCTGACAGTAAAATCTGAGATTGATCTAACGTGACCAATAAAAATCGACACATAAGAAGAACTGTTTGTGTTTGTTAATGGCACGGTTAGACCGAAACAATACATTTTCAATATAATTAATTTGTACAGAAAAAAATTCTTTGCGATAATATAATATGGCAGCACTACTGCAAAGTTTGATTGCAATGGGGATCCGGAGAGAAACGTTAAACGAAATGACGTGGAGCACAAACAAGAAAATTCAACTTCGTTTGCGCCATAGACATATTATATATGGACTGCTAGTCGAATATAGTTTAAATACAAACGTTGCTTAAAATCTAGACATACGTATCGCGTCACTCAGTTACAGTGTCGAATATCGGTACTAATATCCATCATATTTTTTTCACGATGCCGATGTAATTTTCAATGCAAATGTCAATCACTCTTTTTTTGCAGATCATGACATGCAGCTCCATGTAAAGACACCTTAAAGCCTAGTACGCAGTTTGCACTAAACTAAATTTTATCTCTTGAATAATGTTTCAAAATTTTTTTCTCAATATTTTCAGGTTCGCGTCTAAACTTAGCGCCCTAGCGACTCAAAAAATGCATATTCGTAATCTAGGAAGTGCCACCTTTCAATTGATGCATCGCACTGTATAAAAAAATCGAAAAAAGTGTCGACACAAATGACACGTTTAAACGTGAATTGTGGCTAAACTAAGCAACTAAGGGACTTCAAAGATGCATATTCGTGATCTAGGCAGTAACACCTTTCAATTGATGTATCGCATTGTATAAAAAAATCGAAAAAAATGTCGACAAAAATGACACGTTTAAACGTGAATTGTGGCTAAACTAAGCAACCTAGCGACTTCAAAGATGCATATTCGTGATCTAGGCAGTAACACCTTTCAATTGATGTATCGCATTGTATAAAAAATCGTCTTTTATCTTTAAACGCGATTTGCGACCAAACTAAGCCTCCTACGGGTATCAAAGTTGACACTTTTAAACTTGAATAACGGCTTAACTAAGCCTCTTAGCAACTTAAAAAATCCATATTAGTAATCGAGCTAGTGCCACCTTTCAATCAATGTATCGCACGATAAAAAAGTTTGATGTTTGAAAATCGTCATGAAGTGAAGCGCAATTCCGCTGAAGCTTAGTTCCACCATGTGTTGGTTGACCGCTCATGCCGGAAGTGAACTTTAGCGGAACTGCATTTTATTTCTGCACTCGAACTATACTTAAACTTCAGCACGTGACAGTTCGCGACAGAAAAATGCAATTTAGAATATTTTATTTATTTTTGCCACAAAGTAAAGAAATTTCTGCTAGCTAATCAATCCAATTTTTTTTTTATTAGATACAGTACAGTTTATACGATGGATTGAGAGACAGAGACAAAAACATAAAAAAATGTCATAATTATGCATCGGCACTCTTTTGCTAAACCGCACCAAATTCGTCAGCGGAACTGCGCTTCAGCGAAGTGATGCTTTAGTTGGGCAGATTACTAACTTTGCTGTTGCGTGTTGCTAAATCGCAGTTCCGCTGACGCTTGATGCGGGTTATCGCATACGGTTCCATACAACGAATATTTGAAGTTCCATTGTAGTGCAGTTCCGCTGAACTCAGTTCCACCATGTGCGGTCTTACCTTACTGCTTGGGTGTAGCTCCAGCTATAGTATGTAGCACTGTCAGAGTTAAAAGTACGTAATTTATATAGCACGGCTGCAATATGTGAAGCTGCAGCTGAAGTACAAAAATATCTGTAGTACAAGTTCAATGAACCTTTTTTTAACAACTTTTTCTTTATTTTTTTTTTTAATATAATGCGATGCGTCGATTGCATTTTTTTACCACGCATTCTTTTTTCGATTTTAATTATTCCTGTAAAAATGTTTCCAAATCAGAATCCCTTTTAATTTTAAGACAGCAACAATCTTGCTTTTATAACAAAGCAAAGTTCACATCAAATTACATATTAATCTGCTCCGTCGATGAATCAACGAAGTAGACACACTTACAAGCACTGGCAGCTTATAGGCCATCGGCTAAACACATAAAATTTAAAAATACCTGAACCTGTCAAAATTTGGCTCGAGAATAATGTGAGACAATTATTTTATGCGCTGAAAAAAAACGGAAAATTTTTTGTTTAACATTTGAACATTTTTGACGTTTTTTTATTTTTGTTCAGCCTTTTGCTCAGTCCGCCCCATAAATCTCTGTTCTATTGTGACCGGTCACATTTGGAACAAAATAGGAAAAAAAACAGTCGCCCTATTGAATACTTTATATTGCATTACCTACCAGCGACCAACGTTCAAAAGTCTAGTCATGAAAAAGCTGGCACCGAAATGTCCAGTGGTGAAACGACGGCAATGAAATTTCCTGCGGCGAAACTGCTGGTGGTGAAACGCTGGCGGTGAAATGTCCCGCACTGAAACGGTGGCACCGAATCGTCTTGCTTCGATTTTATATGATAAGGTTCCAATAAATGCGAAGAGTTGCCGATTAATGCAGAGTGCTATAATTCTCTTTTTCTTTAAGCATGAAGGAGGCGAAAGGTGTTTACATAACATTTATTTTTTATTTTTCCTGCTATGAATTAGAAAACACCCTGTATATGTATACCCTTGGAATCTAAATTATAGTCTCCTGTAATAATTTCCTGATCGCATCATGTTTCTGGGCTTTCAGAAGTATTGTCGACTAATATAACAGTAAGAGAAAAAACAAGAACAAAGAAAATAAGCAATGTCGATCTCTTTTCTTTGAGTAAGAGCTTAAGACATATATTTGTGATGCACATTTAAAAAAAAAAAAAAAAAAAATAATAATTATAACTAAACACCTTCCTCTAAAATTATTACACTTAATGTTAATATTATTCCAATACTTACTAGAAGAATATCTTTTATCTTGATTAACACAGATTACACAATTTCTCATAACGTACTTTTATTTTCTTATTTCAATTACTATGAACTTTCTCTTCAAAGTTTCGCAAGCGAATGAAGCATGACACAGAAAAATCTTTATAAGATCAACAAGATCATGACAAACACGTAAACAACAAGGACAACAACTATGCATCGTAATAGCAACAAAATAAAGCGGTATCCGTAAGCGGTGCGGCGCCAGGATATTCGTAATCCCTTCTGTCCCTTTTTGCGGACCAGCCATAATTCCGATGCAGAACCATCATCAGAGCGCAAAAAAATCAACAAGTGCAACAACAAAATAGCGGGTGACCATTAAAAGGATCGATTCTCCGTCACAATCAACGGTATCCGCGAGCGGCGGCTTGATATTATTCATCTTTGACCATCATAGCAACCCTTCTTGGTCGCGGTACCAGTTTCGTTGCAAAACACCGCCGCGCCGTCATAGTAGTGAACAAGAAATAGAGAGCTACTTTTGAACTATTTCCACTCATGACCATTACGCATGCAAAACAAAACAACAGAATTGCACAAATACAGCAAAGATTAAAGATAGAGCGAATTCCAAAAGAAGGTTTTTCTTATTTCTGCAGATCATGCAATTTCAACAAGCTTGTAGCTTAGCCTGTGTACCTTAACAGTTTAGCAACAATTATTATTGTGCCATTTGCAAAACAAAAAAATAGAATATAATGCAAAAAAAGAAATCCTTCTCTAAATTTATTGGAATTGACTTTATTTGTTATTCCTAAGATTAAAAAAAATAGAATGCACGACTGGGTCGCAAGAACTTGCTCTAATGTGTGACAGTGGTCTAGTGGCTTGAGATTTTGATAAAAATAAATGTTTCAAAATTCTTAAATAAATACTTAAACTAATTTGAGCTGAAAAAGGAGTACGCCATTTTATTTCTTGGATAAATCTCAATTTATGAGAATAAATTTTTAAAAATCTGTGGAGCCGTTTTTGAGAAAAAAAGTTTTTTTTGAAAAACTTTTTGAAAAAAAAATTCAAAAAAAAATCAAAAACGCCAGTTCCTAGGTATTCAGCAAATACATTTATTTATAATTTTTAGAAAAAAATTTAATGGGCAGTTTTCAAAATATATATTTTTTTAATTTTTTTCTTAAAAATGCTTTTAAAAATACAAAAAAATATTTTTTTGAAATATTGGTATGCAGTACAAATTGAGCTACCTAAAACTATATATGTGTGAAATTTCGAAAGAATCGGTTGAGTCGTTTTCGAGATAGTCGAAAGCAAAAAAAACGGTCCTATGGAAAGTACCGTTCTTAGCCATTTTTTAAAACTTTTTTTTCAGCCATATAATTGGTCGTACCTAAAAAGTAACACTGATTTTTTTAAATCAAAATCGTTAGAGCCGTTTTTGAGAAAAATAAGCTTTAACGTAACGGTTGTATGGCAGGTACCGTTATTTTTTGAGCTAAAAAAAAAATTTCAATTTCCCCTCTGTACAATACCTAAAAAAGTCTATATACCAAGTTTGAAGCAATTCGGCGCACCCGTTTGGGCTGTAGGTCTCTATACATACAGACAGACAGACAGACAGACAGACAGACATACAGACGGACAGAATTTTTAGACCATCTTTTTTCGTCTTCGCTATCATCGTAATGTCATGTTTGATTGTTATCTCAAAAATTTGTTTTTCGACGAATGCATAACTTGCCTTATAGTACCTATAATCGCAAGTAAAAAAACCAAGTTGGTAACCACGAAACTACCTACAAGTTAAATGATAATGCTAACAAATGTTCTGATTGGTTTATTTTTATACAACTTACATAAAGCTGAGTTTTTTTTATAGTTGTTCACACTAGCAATCTGTGGATCTTCCCATTTGGAAATTTATACATTTAACCAACAACAACTTCAACTAACTAAGAAACGTGGTTGTTTGATGATGATATGGCAACAAATGTTCTGATTGGTTTGTTATTTTTCTTGTCTGCCATATGTCCTTATACCCAAATCCGATCCTTTTCAAATCGAAGGGGGAAAATTGATGTTAAGATAACTATGCAATTTTAAAGATTTAAGTACATACATACATACCTATTAATAATATGTTTTTAAATACCTACACCAAATATATATACATTATGTACCTATGTACGTACAATATGTACGAATATGGAATTGAAGAAAGTGTCCAATAAACTTTAATAGGCTGCATGAATGATAATTAGGAGTGCTTATGACTTTTATATTTAAAAAAATGGTTGGTACGAGTATATGGATCTATTATAGTGTGTGAATTGAATCCATGTACCTAGATAGGAGAAAAAAAAATTGCTTTATCCTCTGATGAACTATTGGACATTCTGTAGGTAGATAAGATATACTATGTCGGTACATTGTACAATGTATCTACAGTGTATATGCGATTGCATTTGCATTTTAATTGTGAAATATTTTTCCTTTTTTGGTTGGGTGTTGGTTAGAAAATGATTTTGTAGGGTAGTTCAGGAAAAAAAATATGAATGAGTAGATATTCATTCTTGTTTTACTAAAAGCAGGTACTTGACTTATATTTGGTGGGGGGTAAAACAAACTCCTGGCATAGTTAAATTGTTTAGAAAATTAATTTCAGATCTTACTGGGTATACCAAAAGAAGATGATGAGGACTTGCACGATTTGTTTAAAAAAATTTGTGATTCCGTAAGCTGTACACCAACACCTGTACCTATAAATATTTTTCGCGTAAAACCCAAAGAAACAACAATTGACACCGCAATAATAATAAAATTTAAAACTGCTTCTGACAAGAACACTCTGCTTGGATCAGTCCATAAACGTTGGATAGCTACAAAAAGGAGTACATGCTTGCGTGACGTTGGAATGCCTTCTGACAGCCGGATTTATATCAACGAAAGTCTAACGTCATACAATCATATGATTCTCAGAAAAGCTCTTCAACTGAAGCGAAGTAAAAAGCTTTCCAGTGTTTACACTCGAAGTGGGAGAGTTTTCGTAAGAAGATCTGGAGCAACTGCAGCAGACAAAGCGCTTTTAATCCAATCAATCGAAAGCTTAACATCAATTGCCGATGAAATGATATGAACGAAAGAGATGATAACAAGAACTAGGGCGAATTGTAAGCAGCATTTTTTTAAAACCATAATATTTTGCCTAAATTCCACTACTTATTTTTTCTTTTTCTTAAATTTAAATTTGTATCTTTTTAATATTTTTTTAACTTTATCAAAATGTTTCTTTTACTTTTGCTACGTGTCTGAACTGTGCCTCTGTCGTTGGTGTGGGTCGTTTCTTTTGAACATATTTAAAATCTATTTTCTATTTTATGAAAATGACTAGTCATACTATGATAAATAACAATTTTTCTCTGTCTTATGGTCGAGGCGACAAATTGCGAATTATGCTTGAAGTTCTGAGCAAACAATGTGCTGGTCTAAAGGTTTGTCATATAAATGCTCAGAGCTTACATGCAAAGATAGACCAATTCAGAAATGTTTTTTTAGGGTCAAATATTGACGTCATATGTGTTTCGGAAACATGGTTCCAAGCCGAAGCGCAAGATGTTTTGTACACATTATCGGGCTACAAATTGTTACGTGCTGACAGATTTAACCGCAAAGGGGGTGGTACAGCAATTTATATACGCGATGATATTCAATTTAAAATTGTTATTAAATCAGATGTATCTTCAGTGATTGAATACATGTTTATAGAAATCATAATTGGAGCAAGTAATTGCTTGCTTGGTGTAGTTTATCGACCTAATAAACATGTTGATTTTTCCCAACTGTACTTACAACTTGAGCAGATTTCGTCCCTTTATTTGGAAGTTATCATTTGTGGTGACTTCAATTGTAATTTACTTGAAAAGGATACATCACAATACTTTCTTAACAAAATAAAAACATTCGGTTTATATCCAGTTAATAACATTAATCCAACTCATTTCTCCGCTACCACCTCTACATTGCTCGATTTATTCCTTGTCAATAATACTGACAACATATTGCTTTACTCTCAACTTGAGGCGCCTGCATTCTCAAAACATGACCTTTTGTTTGCAACTTTTAAAGTTACCCCACAATTGAAACCATCAGTATACAAGTATAGGGACTTTAAGGCTGTCAAACCTAACAAACTTGAAAATAGTATTCGTCAAATAAATTGGCAAGCAATTTACGCACTAGTTTCACCTGAAGATCAAGTTAATTTCCTTCAAAACTCGATCAATCTACTGTTCAACCAGCATATACCACTAAAAACAAAGCATACGCGGAGTGATAAGAATTCTTGGTTCACGGCTGACATCTTAAGCTCTATAAAGCAACGCGATCAAGCGTATTTGCGATGGAAGCGTTTCCGCCTTCCTGAAATGCTCTATATTTTTCGATCACTAAGACACAATGTAAGTAAAAAAATCAGAGAAGCAAAACGTAACCTATATTCCAAGCGTTTGAGCAAAAACCTTCCGTCGAAAACATTATGGCAAAACATTCGAGAGCTTGGTGTTGGTAAGCAAAAAGAACGTTGTGACTCAGATGTCTGTCCCAACTATCTCAATGAAGAGTTTGCTAAAATTCAAAATAATACGGAAAATGGTGACATTGACGAGGTTGGTGATTTTGAAAACAGAGATTTGAACGAAGTGCTGCCGGTTGTTGACCCTACAGAATCGAACGAAGACTATCGGGTTCTTGACCCCGGTAGCATACACCTTTTTCTGTTTCAAAGAGTACACGATGAAGATGTTCTGAGTGCTATACTCAATATAAAATCTTCTGCTTCAGGCTTTGATGAAGTACACCCGTATTTTGTCAAAATGATCCTGCCTCACATTCTGCCTTCTTTGACACATGTATTTAATACAATGTTAGACGTAAATAAATAAATAAATAAATAAATAAACAATTATTATGACATCTTCGTTCCCATCCTGCTGGAAAACTGCTAAGGTTATACCAGTTCTTAAGAAACCTGCTTCGCGTCTATTACAGCAAGAGTTTAGACCAATCTCTATTCTGCCATTTCTTTCCAAGGTATTGGAAAAACTTTTACATAAACAAATTTCAGTTTTCATAAAGACAAACAACCTCTTAAGTGATAAACAATCAGGTTTTAGACAAAGTTACAGCTGCATCACATCTACTTTAAAGGTTTCAGAAGATAACAGAAATGCAATGGATAACGACTTAGTGTCCTTTTTAATACTTTTAGATTTTTCAAAAGCATTCGATACCGTCAATCACAAGAAACTCATAGTCAAGTTAAGAGATCAGTTCCGATTTTCGGACACTGCTTTAAAGCTCATTCTTTCCTATCTAAGTGGTCGAAGCCAAGCTGTTGCCATTGGTGAAAAAATTTCGCGCCCACTGAACCTTAATTCAGGAGTTCCACAGGGATCAATTCTTGGCCCACTGTTATTTACAATATTTATTAATGATCTTCCACTTCAATCGACGTTTTCATCAATAGATTTATATGCAGACGATGCTCAGGTTCAATTCAGCTGCAAGCTCGGCATGATCGAGGATGGGGCTCATAAATTGAATTTCGATCTCAACAATATACTTAATTGGTCAGACAAAAATAACCTTCATCTTAATCCAAAAAAATCAAAATGTCTAATAATTTATAAAAACAAAATTGATCACAGCTTTTTTCCTGCACTGTATCTTGGCAATGAGCAACTTGAGTATGTCGATAAAGCTAGAAATCTAGGTATTCTTTTTAATTCAACTCTAACATGGAAAGACCATGTGCAATCAATTATTGGAAAAATTTATGGATCATTACGCAGTCTCTCACTATCTAAACACTATACACCTCAACACATTCGTCTCAGATTAGCAAAAACCTTAATCCTTCCAATAATAACATATGGATGCCAAATATTTACTAGTCATAATTCGGAAATGAAAAGAAACCTGTCAGTTGCGTTCAATAATGTGACTCAATATGTACACAATCTAAAACGGTACGACCACATATCAAACTATTCAAACAATATTCTCGGCTGTACCCTTTACACGTACCTTAAGTATCTGTCCCTAAAAACACTAAATAAAATACTAATGACAAAATAACCTTCTTACCTTTTTGAAAAAATAAAGTTTGCAAATTCGTCTCGGTCTTTTACATTGCTGCAACCAAGGTTTAGTTGCAGGCACACGGAACGTCAATTTTTCGTTTATGTCATAAGACAGTGGAACAGTTTACCCTATGTTATCAGAAGACTTCGCGGCACCAGGCAGTTTGAGGCAGTTTTGTTCCGGCACTTGGCATTATGTTAATTAAATAAACATCATATTATAAAAAAAAAAAAAAAAAAAAAAAAAAAAAAAACAAAGTAGGTAGGTATCCTTATATAAAATTAAATCTTTAATTTGTAGTTTGTCATATTTAAAACAAATTAAATACTGAATGTTAATTGATTACACATACAATTGTTAATACGAAATTTTCAACTTTTACTATTAATTGTAGGCTTCGTAGCCCATTGTTAAAGATTCTAGAGCTTTTAAGATAAATTTTCTATTTTAACGGCACATGATAGCACAAGAGGAGCACAACTCAGCACAAGTAAAAAAAAAAAAAAGAAATGGCTGTGGTTTTTTTCTTGTTTTTCATACAAAAGTTTTTTGGTTATAAAACGGAGAGCTTTGAAAATAAAAAATTATCTTAACGGCACATGGCAGCACAAACGGAGCACAACACAGCACGAGAAATCTTTAAAAAAAGAAAAAAAATGGCGGGGCTAACTTTAGTGTAAAAATCGTTTTTTGGCTATTAAAGCTAGAGCTTTGGAGATAAAAAGTTTATATTTACGGCACATAGCAGCACAAACTTAGCACAACGCAGCACAACAAATCTTAAAAAAAAAAATAAAAAATGGCGGGGCTAACTTTAGTCATAAAATCGTTTTTTGGCTATAAAAGCTTGAGCTTTAAAGATACAACTTTTATATTTACAGCACATAGTAGCATAAGTCTAGCACAAAGCAGCACAATAAATTTTATATAAAAAAAAAAAAAAAAATGGCGGGGCCAACTCTCTGGTGCCAGGTAGAAAGGGGTTAAGTCAAAAAAATCCGTTTTGTGTTTTTTATTGGATTTAAGTCACTTTTTTTTTCTCTTTCGTTTGGTCCTATTGGCATAAGTCAATCTTTACTCCTTCATATGTAAACTATGATGTACAAAGGGTATAAGTCAGCAATTTTTCAAAACCGTTCGGTATTAAGGGCGTAAGTGGACTTAACTCTTTTGTATTTATTCTAATTCTGTAATTTGAAATAAATAAGATGCTCCTAAGGGATTAAGTCATCTTAGCCCTTTAGTACCAAACGCAAAATAACAAAAGTTTTCAAAAGATAATGACATAAATCTCTCAGTGATACCACGTAAACCAAATTGTGTTGAGATACATATGAAAAAGTGTTTACGAATATATTAGAATATATTCATAAATACTAAAAATTTTACAAAAAACTTTAATAATTCATAATTTAAGAATTCATAATAAGAGGTAGGTCAAAAGTATTTACACAACGAGCTTCTTTATTGCTTTAAATTTCAATGCAAAAAAGGTCGTTGTGTAAACAATTTTGACTACCTCTGTACATTTAACGTACTTTTCTACCGAATAATTCAATATTCTTTCTCAAAGCTTCAGCGAAAATTTAGAAAGAGATATCTTGGTAAAAAGCCCCATTAAGTATGCTGCATCCTTTCTCTCTCTTTCAGCCACTTCCTGGTTTTCGACATTTTCAGAACTGAAATAAAAAAAAAAATATACACTTGGTCACAAAAGAAAGTTTACATTTTAACAAGTATAACACCAGTTAATGGTGTATTCTTACTTCTGTGACACAATGTAACTGTAAAAACAGCTAATTTAGACAGCTATAGTTTTTTGTTTGAAAATGATTTACGCTCGCATTCATCTAGTGTGCTGAGAAAAAAATTTAACGGCCCCTTAACCACTTGTTGTTTTGCTTTACTTGCATTTATTCATTTGTTGTGTGAATTGATTGAGTTTACTATTAAAAAGTTCTTACTGAAACAACTCCTATTTTTTGTTTGATAAAAATGAGTACAAGAAGTAAATATATTTTGCAACTTGCTTTAGCGCGTTCTGGAAACCGTAACGTCAGTGGTAAGTACTTGTTAGTTTTTTAATATTCCATTTCATTACAGTTTTTGATAATTATATTTTAGAAACGACACAACCTGTTCCTGCAATAGCAAGCATTTGTTCACGTCAATCATCTCTAGCTCCTTCTCTGCCTACGGATATGCCAAGTATCTTTGATTCTGAGGATAGCACCACAGATAAGGATTTCAGTTCCGACGACAGTGGCAGAGATAAAGATTTCGTTCCAGATTTAAGAGAATGTCGTAGTGACGGATATATGATGGAAGGTGTATCAAGTCGATCAGTGCCAGCCAATGAAGTTACTATAATTGAAAATATGGACAATCAAGGTAATATTAATTTGGCAGAAAATAATGTAAAAAAATGGACTAGAGCTGTAAGGAAGAAAAGGAGGAACCAGTTACATAGTGGCCAGAGTTACGTTAATGTTAGCGGAAAGGTGGTTAAGGCAAGGGCGTTACAGAGCTTGAAACAGTGTAGGAAAAAATGTTCATCCTTCCTTAGTGAAGATCTCCGAAAAAAAATATTTGATGAGTACTGGTCACTTGGATCTCACAACAAAAGGGTGACATTTATTGCGAATCTCATCACATCAAAAGAAAAATTGGTTACGCGCAAGAGAAACCCTGATAGTTTAAAAGACAGAGCAGTAACTCATGAGTATTTTTTGGAATTTAGTGGAAAGAGAGTTTCTGTGTGCAAAGATTGTTTTTGTAAGACTTTGGATGAGAAGCCAAAATTTATTGCAACCTCAGTAAAAAATAAAAGCTTAAATACTTCTGGAATAACTATAGATGATAAAAGAGGAAAGGACGCTACCGCAAATAAGAGAACTGAGCAAGACATGAATGAAGTCCGAGCTCACATTCAATCATTTCCCTCTTACGAAAGTCACTATACCAGACGCACAAATGATAAGAAATATCTTCCATCTCATCTTAACTTAAGAATTATGTATGATTTGTACAAGGAAGGATGCAACACTCCTGTGGGCAGGACTCTTTATGAACGAGAATTCCATAAACTTAAACTTGCTTTTAAAAAACCGCACATAGATACCTGCTTCAAATGTGATACCCTTCAAATGAAGCTGCAAGTTGCTACGAATACAGGTGATAACGAAGGTAAATATGGTGCTGAAAATGAGCTAAAAACTCATCAAGATCAAGCAAATAGAGCATATGAAGCAAAGAGACTGGACAAGCTAAAGGCTCGAACTAATCTTTCAACCAAATGCTTTAGCTTCGACCTGCAGCAATGTTTGCCAACCCCATTTATTGGTTCTTCCGTAGCATTCTACAAGAGACAGTTGTGGACTTACAACCTGACTGTCCACGACAATGCTAGCGGGGATTCAATTAACTACATGTGGCATGAAGGTCAAGCTGCCAGAGGAGGCAACGAAATCGCTTCATGCTTATACCAGCAACTAAAGCGCCTACCAGATACTGTATCTGAAGTCACTTTCTACTCCGACACATGTGGGGGGCAAAATAAAAATAGTCACGTTGCTGCAATGTTCATTTTAGCCCAAACAGAACTCCCACATTTGATAATAAATCACAAATTTTTAGTTCCAGGACACACCCACATGGAGTGTGACATAGATCACTCAATGATTGAGAAAAAAAAAAAAAAATGCAAACACCAGTATACCACCCGCACGATTGGTACCAATTGGTACGGAGCACCGGAAAAAAAAAACAATTCACAGTGCATGAAATGCAACAGGAAGAATTTCTCGATTTTTCCGGCTTATTGAAGACTGCTTTAGTGTCCCGGAAAAAAAATGAGGCTGGAGAACAGTTTTCGTGGCACAGTGTGCAATGGCTGCAATATAAGGAGAAAGGCCTAATAAGATATAAGACTTCACTAAACGACTCAGACGATTTTAAAGTGTTAAGCTTTATTAGGCGAGGAAAGTTTAAGAATCTCAAAAATTCGCTTAAAAGGAAATACGGTACTTCGAATCCAATATCCGCCGAGAAGAAAAGGGATTTGAGCTCATTGTTAATCTTAGTTCCACCGGTTTTCCATGAATTTTATAAAAACTTGGTAACTTCGGAAGAGGCAGCAGATGAAGATCCCGATTTGTTGGACGAAGAGGATGACCAAACAGAAACACTTATCTAATAAGATCACAATTTAATTTATTTGTACCTATTTGAATAAATTTATTTTTTGTTTTATGAATTAAACTGAGATTTTTGTATGCAAAGATTTTTTTCTTGACTTAACTCCTCAAACAAAACTTTATTTCAACAATTTACAAAAAAACCATTGGCTCTAAGGGGATAAGTCATCCAAAAACCCGGTAAGTACCATTTTTTTTTTTGTCAACAGCCTTATGCCATTACAAACAACCGTTTTAATGACTGTTTTGCATCATTAATCTTTCTAAAAAAGAATATCTAGATAAAGAAACAAGTTTTCAAAATTCAATCTCATTTTGTGGAAAACTACTATTTCTGACTTAACCCCTTTCTACCTAACACCAAAGAACTTTAGTCACATGTGAAGAAGATCATCACCGTAAGCTCGGACAAAACGCCTCAATGGACATATATAACTTTGAGGTTGTCAAGGACTTTGTCTATTTGGGTTCCACTATAAGCTCTCAGAATAACATCAGTGAAGAGATCAGTCGAAGAACCACTCTTGCCAATCACTGTTTTTTCAAGCTTAGAAGGCATCTTAGTAGCAAAGCCCTCTCTAAAAGGACCAAGGAGACACAATTCAAGACCATTATCATCCCGGTCCTGCTGTATAAGGCAGAAGCGTGGACACTGACACAATCGGATGAATACAGGCTGGGGCAAACGCCACTGTCGCTGAGCTAAATTGGCCTAGTTCCCTGCTTATATCGAGGGAAGAGCTCCAGCTCATCTTTGAATCATTAAGGAAAAAGAAGTCAGCAGGAGTCGATGGTATACCCAACGTTGTACTGCGACATTTTCCTAAGGAAGCAGTAGACATTTACACCACACTGTTTAACAACGCACTGAATAATCATATTATCAAGTGCGTTGGAAGATAGCTGTGGTTCATCCTCTCCCGAAAAAGGGAAAGGATAGCTCCAATCCGGCTAACCTCCGGTCGATAAGTCTTCTTCCGAGTATCAGTAAAGTATTCGAAAAAGTTCTTAAAAAAGCTCTGACGAAATGGGCAGAGGACAAAAATATTATTCCAGACACTCAGTTTGGCTTTAAAGCGGGACATGACAATATTCATGCCTCATCTAAGCTAGTTTCTGATGTACAATGGAACAAAGCGAAGAATCAAGGCACGGATGCAGTTCTGGTGGATTTGGAGAAAGCTTTCGACACCGTCTGGCTAGAAGCTCTTTATCTAAAGCTGACCACACTTGGCATAAGCAAACCATTGTTGTAAATTCTTTATAACATGCTTAATGGTAGAAAGTTTGTTGTCAAAAGTATCAAAACGGTCTTTAGCAGGGAGCAGTGAACTCTCCGATCCTTTTTAGTATTTACACCAGCGATCTGATAGGTAGTCTTTCTCGTGCGATTGCGTATGCCGACGACCTTGTAGCGTACAGAACGGGTCCAAAAGTTGAAGTCATCCGAATTCTCTTGCAGCGTGACTTCGACAAGATTCAGCAATATTGCGATGACTGGAAGTTAAAAAAAAACTTTCATAAATGCGAAACTATTCTGTTTAGAACCCCATTGTCTAGGGCTTCTGGGGATACGAGAAAGAACTGGAGAAATCTAGTGATCGTTGGACCAAGTGGACATCCACTGTCGAGTAAAAGTGTGGTAAAGTACCGTGGCATCTGGCTAGATCAGTATCTGTATATCAACCGACATATAGATGCTGCTCTGTCCAGAGCTCGGGTAGCCTTTGCCCTGACAAAACGGCTGTTTTATAGCAGTCGTCTTGACAGCAAGGAAAATTTGATTTGCTACATGGCCCTCATCCGGCTGATGATTGCCTATGGGTGTCCTGTGTGGTTTAACGTTGCCCCATCTCAAATGGAAAAGATTCGGGTGTTTGAGAGGCAGTGTCTTAGAACCTGCCTTGGATTACACAGAACACCAGAGTTGGAGTACAAACACTATTATCCCAACGAGGTCCTATACAATGGGGCCAACATAAATAGAATAGACAACTTTTTAGTGAAGCTGATTCGCGGTCACATTGCGAGAGCGATGACCTCGTCTAAAGGACATGTCTTTGGGGCCTTTTACCCTAATGAAGAATACTTTCAGAGTGTATGTCTAAGTGGTTTTATCCCACCCGAGGCTTTCCTCTTTCTAGACAGTCGGGGGTTGATACAGGATGGAATGGCGGTTCCGCTAATCTACCACGTGGGCCGAACAACCGTGGATAGGCGGCTGAAGCAAGCTCAGTACTTATGGTGGTTGAGCGATTCAAGTAGTTAGTTAAAGTTAAAAAATATTTGTCGCCCTTTTTAACTTACATATTTTTAAGTAGACTAGGTAGACGTTAGGTAGGACAGGCACGGGGCAAAAAAAAAACTTACAAAACATAAAAAAAAATAACAAAATACATAAAATGCTTGTTGTGGCTGTTCTAGTCTTAAGTAGTTTTAGGTATTTTTAAGTAGGTTTAATTTAGCTGTAAGTTAGTTTAAGTTTTACATAAAAAATAAAAAAGCTTTAGAATTTGAGTTTTTTTATGAAAAAATTAATAAATATTATTTCAAGGCATTATTAGAATTAAGTTTGAGTTCCACCGAAAGGTTAATTTTAAGTTTGGTTATGGTATAATTTAGAGTGCTCGCATAGGGCCAGTTAGTTAATTTTAAGTTGATATTTAAGCTAGCTTTTAAGGTTTTTGTTAGCATTAAAATAAATATAAGACTGAATTAATAAAAAACTGAATTACAAAAACAAAAAGGCTAAGGTGCTTTGAGAGAAAGATTCTTCGGGTGATATTCGGTCCTGTATGTATCAATGGAGTAGTGGAGTGGAGTGGAGGAGAAGATTAATTGGCTACCTGTACGGGCTATACAGCGACATTGACTTGGTTAAGAAGCTGAAAACACAGCGGCTTAGATGGCTGGGCCGTGTGGACGTGGAGCGTATGGACGAAAACGCTCCTCCCCGACGAGTCTTCGATTCCAACCAGGGGGGCCGACGCAGTTCTATAAGACCCCATCTAAGGTGGCGCGATAAAGTGGATAACGACCTCAACCAACTTGGTGTGCGCAACTGGAGGCCACTGGCTAGGGACCGGCCTAGCTGGCGATAATAAAAAAAAAATTACTTTTTATCTTGCGATTATACATAGGTATGGAAGGCAAATTATGCATTCGTAAAAAAAAAATTTTTTGGGACAATCCAACATTATACAGGGTGATTCACCAGCGTTGTGCCAAAAAGCTAGAGCGTGTAGGTTAAGTTGAGACAAGAAAAAAATCGTATGGGAGGGGTGGGTCTATTCCCCTCCGTTTAGCCGGGAGGGGCAATTTTCTGAAAAATTGACTTATTTTGTAAAAAAAAATATTTAAAATCAACAGGTTCGTTTACAACACCGTGTTATACCTTTTTGGAAAGCCAAAAACTTCTCCTTTTATTTTGTTTTTAAATTAAATTGTTTTAGCGAATAGTTTAAAAAATATAAATTTTCAAACTCAAAATTTTGAAAAAAAATTTGAAAAAATAATTTTAAAACTAATTTTTTTCAAAATTTTACGTAATTAAGTATAATTTTTGTTCTCAGAATTCAACGCTTCCATTAATCTTTAGTCCAACACTGAAAACCGTATGGCTCTACGACTTTTTCTTGCCAAGGTATTCAAAAATAACCGAACCTACTTCTTCACAAAAACAAGAAAACCTAGCCTTACGGGATGGCGCAAGTGACCATTTAGCCAATTTTTTCGTGTTTTTGTGAAGAAGTAGGTTCGGTTATTTTTGAATACCTTGGCAACAAAAAGTCGTAGAGCCATACAGTTTTCAGTGTTGGATTAAAGATTAATGGAAGCGTTGAATTCTGAGAACAAAAATTATACTTAATCACGTAAAATTTTGAAAAAAATTAGTTTTAAAATTATTTTTTCAAATTTTTTTTCAAAATTTTGAGTTTGAAAATTTATATTTTTTAAACTATTCGTTAAAACAATTTAATTTAAAAACCAAATAAAAGGAGTAGTTTTTGGCTTTCCAAAAAGGTATAACACGGTGTTGTAAACGAACCCGTTGATTTTAAATATTTTTTTTTACAAAATAAGTCAATTTTTCAGAAAATTGCCCCTCCCGGCTAAACGAAGGGGAATAGACCCCCCTTCCATACGATTTTTTTCTTGTCTCAACTTAACCTACACGCTCTAGCTTTTTGGCACAACGCTGGTGAATCACCCTGTATATATATATATTTTTTTTTTTTGAATAATAACTTTATTTCATGCAACATACATTAAGCTTACAATATCCTTAATTCAGTGATTATGTATAACAAATTAATAATGCTTATTATGAAATATGAAATAGTTAGGAGCATTCATTTACCAAAAGGCAAGAGTCGAATCCACCATTAATATCTAATATGATCTAATATACATGTTTTGGTAATATTGATGGGGATCAATACAAATTTACACTTTTAGCTATAAAAAAATACAAAATTATAACAATAAATGTTAAATTCTAACCTTAATGAAAAGTCGACCACGTTGTTAGACTCCAAAAATTAGAATGACTTTATTTCATCTCCAGATGACAACTAAACATATGACAATTCTATGTTTTATAATTTAAGGTTATAACATAAGGAAAGATAGGATGATACATTTATTAATTCAAATACATGTCAGTCTTCCCCACTAAATATTACATAGCCTGATACCGCATAGTTTGAGTCCGCATTCTGGTTGATCTTCTCAACTCTACCGCTGGTTGCTGCCTAGAATCTCTCTCAGTTGTTTGTTTAGTCGACGCTTCTGAATCAGGGTGTCCTTTTCTTTCGTGTTCTAAAGTGCTTGGAATGTCCACTGCTTTGTTAGTTGAATTTACCTCATCTTCCTTGACTTCCCCGTCTTGTGTAACATCACTTTTTGTTTTTGTTCTTTCAACAGAGGATTCTGTTGGGAGATATATCGGTATACAGTTCGAAAAATTACCTTCAACCAATGTAGTCCTCATCTGATCGATTTGCCTCCGATATGATGTACCATCGACATCTACGATATAATGAAGGTGGCCATCTCGTTGGATAACCTTCCCAAATTTCCATTTACATTCCTTCTCTTGGTAGAAACGAACTTGAACTAGGTCGCCTATCTTGAAGTTTCTGTAGCACTCCAATGATCTTTCGTTTTCCATAAGCGATGGTCGTAACAAATCCAACCTGGTTCGGTAGGTGAACTTGAACATCATTTCGGCTGAACTTTCACCTGTAGTTGAACTAGAAGTTTTCCTATACTGGACCAGTAAACGATGTAGTTTTGTATGAAAATCGCCCGAGTCGTTTTTGGATGAACGAAGTCCACTCTTTAAAATCTGAACAAAACGTTCAGCTTGTCCGTTTGTAGATGGGTGAGCTGGCGATGTGCGTTTGTGTGAAATATTATTGTATTTTAAGAAATCTTGGAACTCTTTTGAAGTAAAGTTGTTGCCGTTATCAGAAACTAAAACCCTTGGAATACCAAACCGGGCAAATACTTCTCTTAATGCACATATAGTGTGGAAACTCGTTATTTTATTCATTGGAATGACTTCCAACCATTTTGTTTTGGCATCGACAATAACTAAGAAGTAGCGCTCCATAAACGGCCCCGCAAAGTCAATATGTAAATGCTGCCACGGCTGTGTTGGAACCTCCCATGGATGCGTGATTACTTTCGTCGGCTCTTTCAAAACTCTTGCACAATCCCGACAGCCTCTCACCAACTCCTCTATGTCTCGGTCGATCCCCGGCCAAAAACAATAGCTTCTAGCTAACGCTTTCATTTTGACAATGCCTATGTGTGCTACGTGTAACTCATTAAGCACTTGGGCACGTAACGAAGAAGGTATGATAATACGTATCCCGCGATACACGCATCCATCATGTAGCATCAGTTCACTGGCCATTTTTGCATACGCAGTGCCTTTTAAATTCTCAACGTTTTGTAATTTAATGATAAGTTAACACAATGCCTTATCATTTTTGATTTGTTGTAAAATATCCTTGTGTGTGATTGGTAAGTATTCGTTCCAAAGTTGATAAATTGCATGCGGGTTGATGGAATTCACATCGGTAATATTTAAAGGGTTTCTGGAAAGCAAATCAACATTAGTATGCTCCTTTGTGTTCCCATGTTTAATGGTGTATTTGAATCCGCTAAGGAACTGCGCGTAATGTAAAAGTCGCTGTGCTGTAAGTAATGGTAGATTTTTCGATGGGTGAAGGATACAAGCAAGAGGCTTGTTATCGGTTATGAGTGTAAATTCCATAACAGTAAATGAAAAACTTGTGAAGGCCCCAGAAGATTGCAGTGGCCTCCTTATCTAACTGACTGTAGTTGGTTTCCGCCTTATTTAAACTTCTAGATGCGTAAGCGATCGGTCTGTCACCTAGATCAGTTAAATGAGATAATATCGCCGACAAGCCAAAGGGCGATGCATCTGTAGCCAACAAGAGAGGAAGTTTTTCATCTGTTAACTGAGTTGGTGGTTGAACACTTATAATGGCTTCGATTTTGTCTTTGGTCTTATGCAAGCCATCTTTGTCGATTGTATGCCCTAAATATATAACACTCTTCTGAAATAATTTACATTTCGATGTATTTAAATGTATATTGAATTTTCGTAGCACGTTCAACAAATTCAAACATCTTTCAAAAAGTTCTTCAAGAGACTTTGCCGCCACTATAATGTCATCAAAGAACCAAGCCACTCCCTTAAGATCTCAGAGTATATTATCCGTAACTCGTGTCCATATGTTTGGGGCTGTTTTGACTCCAAACATCAGTTTCTTAACTTTGTAAAGGCCCAACGTAGTTGTGATGGTTTGCATTAGTGCGCTTTCATCCGACATGCTGAGGTGTAAATAAGCTTTAAATATTTCAAAGGTGCGAAAGTACTCACAACCTTTTAGCTTATCATATAATTCTTGAATTTTTGCAATTGGATAATTATCGTTCATGATACATTTGTTCAAGGTCACCTTATAATCAGAACATAAACGAACTGATTTATCTGCCTTAATGACGGGTACAATAGGGGTTCCCCAATCGGAATGCTCGACCTTCTCCAAGATGCCTTGCTTTTCCAATCGTCTGATCTCCTCCTCAATTAGGGGGCGTATAGCATATGGTGCTTCCCTTGCTTTTACAAAAATGGGTGATGCCCCTTCGCGTAACTTCAAAACGCCCTTGAAGTCTGGGATGGTACCCACTTTATGCTGGAATAAGTCTTTAAATGCATCGAAAATCTTCTGTTTCATCCTTTCCACATCTCCGTTTTCAGCAAAAGTATTAGCTGCGTTTATTCCCAGTAAGTTTAGAGCATTTACCCACTCTCGCCCCATTAATTAGTCAAATTTTCCTTGTACTAAGTATACATTTGCCGTAATTTTTTTTATCGCATTCAATTTCTACCTCGGACTTACCAAGTGCTGGAAAAATATCATTGTTGTATGTTTTGAGCATAACTTTAGTCGGTTGTATTTTGGCATTTTTCCAATGGTTTCTAAATGTATTAAAATTCATTACTGATATTGCTGCTCCGGTGTCTAATTCCATGTCGAAAGGAACTCCATTACTTTTAAGGTTGATAAAGTACTTACCACCGTGAGTATCAACACAGCTTCTGTGTACTTTTAAGGCATGTATAGCTTCACTTTCTTTGTTGGCCAAGGTTAGTGCATTTATTTCATGTGGATGATTTCCATCGTCTGTGTAATAATCATCTTCATCATCTGTTATCACTTGTAAAACATTCGCATCTCTCGGAGATGATCTCCACTTAATACAAACAGACGTAGTGTGCCCTGTCTTATGACACCTTTTAGAAAACAAGTTCGTCGCTCTACACTTGTTTGCCATATGGTCTTGTTTCCCACAACGAAAACATGTGATTCCCCTTTCGGTCTGGGGGTTCTTGTAATTATGATTAGTCTTTCTAGCATTCGCATAAGCGGTGGTTTCATTCCCATGTGCCAATCCCCTTGCTTGTCCCTTGATTTATATTTGCTGAATATTATTCATTGTGCGGCTCTCGGTTTTAGATGATTCTATTCCCATTGCAGTTGAAAGGGTCTGTCTAGGGTAAGGCCTTTTTCTTGAAGAAGTCTCTCTTTTATGTCTGAATCTCTAAGTCCTCTGATAAACTAAGATCACAAATGAGTAGCAAGGGTAGATTTTTTACATGATTCACATGCAAAATTACAATAAAAACTCAATTTCTTTAATTCAGCTAAAAAACTGATTCGCCTTCGTGTTGTAACCTCAGTACGAATTTGTGTTGTTCAGTAATTTCGTTGGGTTTTGGACTCAAGTGATTTTTTAGGAGTTCGGTAAGGGCATCATAGGATTTTGTATCTGGTTCATCTGGAGCTGCCAAATTCGATAAAAGCTGATAGTATTTGGCACCTATGCAATTTATTAATACTTGCCGCTTTTTTATGAGGTCAGTGATGTTTCGTAGAGCGAGGTAATTTTCGAGACGTTTTATGTAATTTGGGAATGGTTCTTCGCTTTCGTTGTAAGGCTCAAAATGTAGGTTACTTGTACTTTCTGTTGGTTGAACTTGTATGTTCTTTAGTGCCGTTGTTAGTGCATCAATTGAAACTTGTGTGGTTTCCATCGCTAAAGATTTTCCTTAATCCTTAAAAATCCTCGTCGCCACTGTTAAATTCTAACCTTAATGAAAAGTCGACCAGGTTGTTAAACTCCAAAAATTAGAATGACTTTATTTCATCTCCAGATGACAACTAAATATATGACAATTCTATGTTTTATAATTAAAGGTTATAACATAAGGAAAGATAGGATGATACATTTATTAATTCAAATACATGTCAATAAATAAAAGCTGAAAGAAGTAACTCTGTACCTATGTACATTAGCTTTACAATTTAAAATATTGAAACAAAGATTATGCAGCAAATCAAACTATTACATTTATAAATAAACTTATTTCATTATGGTTCGAAGTAAATAGCAAAGATTTAATTTTTCTTAAGAATACCGATCTGCATCTGTCGCATCTCAGCCTACCAGGTAAATTATTAAATAATCTAGGTCCGGTTACATTATAGAAAAGTGAAAAATGTGTTTTTTCACAGTAGGAACAGTTACCATATTTAGGTTTTTCACACGTTTATTATAAGAATCATACCGTCTCGATGCCGTATATCCAGATTTTTCAAAAATGCCTTTAAGACTTTATAAAAGTATGAATGCTTTAGAGGTAAAATCTCAAGTTTTCTTAACAGTTCAAAGCTATGAGTTCTACGGTTGACCTTACATAAAATTCGAATGACATGTTTAGTGAGCAAAGGTTCAATTTTATTAAAATGAGTACCACCCCAGCAGGTCAATCCATATTACAACCGTGATTTAAAAAGGCCATAAACCAATTTAAGAACAGGCTGGCTACAGTATAGGCTAAGACGATAAAATAAATCAGTTAAATAAATACTTCAAAGACTTCCACACGTATTGGAGACCAGCAACGCGAAGTAGCCGTTTTGGAAGAGCAAGTGGGGGAATGGTTTATGGAATCAAAAAGAGCCTGATCAAAGATGATATACGTCATGAATTTATAAGCGGCGAAAGCGTTGACGTAATTAATATAAAAATTGATGACAAAGTTTTAACTCTTTTACCAATGTACCTAAGAACGGCAAACTGGCAAAACGATTTCGAGGCAGTTAAATGCTTTCTTAATGAAAATACTTTTGAAAATCTCATAGTTATGGGTGATATGAATGTAAGAATGGGTAATTTACAGCAAAATATCGAGGATTTTTATAAATCAAGATTTACTGCTGGACTCGAAATACGCCGTTCTTAAGATATCACTATTAATACAAAAGGGAAGGAGTTTTTGGAGTTCTGCAACGACAACGGGCTCATCATTCTTAATGGCAGAACAAAAGGAGACGAAGAAGGGAATCTAACTTACGTTAGTAATATAGGAGAATCGGTGAATGATATTTGTGCGGTGTCACAGGATATGCTGATGTTTGTCGAACGGTTTAATGTAGAAAATGCGATATGTTCGGATCACTTACCAATAAAATTGAGCTTTCAGAAAAACAACACTGTAAGCGGAACCTGCCCCAACAATCTTTTGCCGAAACTCAAATGGAATGAGACCAAAAAAGCAGACTACCAAATAAATCTAAATTTAAATCTTCAGCAAGTCAAGATCGAAAAAGAAACAATCGACTTAGCAGACTTAGCCAACATAATAAAGTTGTCTGCACCCCTTCAAAACAACAATTCAAAAACGTTCAACCCGAAAAACAAGTGGTACAATTCCGAATGTGAAATCGCACGAAGAAAAGCTTTCAAATCCCTCAATGCATTTTGCAAAGCAAAAAGTCAAGAGACTAAACTATGCTATTTGAAATCTCAACAAGACTATAAAAATGTTTGTAAAAAAGCAAAAAATTATACCAACAACAAATAGAATTAAAAATTAATACAGTTTGAGACAGCAGAGACTGGTGGCGCCTAGCCAAGGAGATAAAAAACCAAGACCAACATGTGATGGCTGACATAACTGCAAACATATTTCAGAGACCTTCTAAATCCAAGGCAAGAAATGAGCAGCACACTTTATGTAGCGAACTACGTCGAGGACTCAACATTAGATATGCCATTTTATGTTGGTGAAATAAGGAATATGCTGATAAACGTTAAGCTCAATAAGGCGCCAGGAGAAGATAGGATTTCACATGAGTTCATAATAAATGCTACAGATACTTTTTTGGAACAACTCGCAACGACATACAGCAAAATATTAGAAGAATTCAGGGTAGAAGAAACTTTCACTAAATCTGTGATTTTTCCAATTTTCAAAAAGGGCGACACATATGATCCAAGCAATTACAGGGGAATTTCGTTCATGAATTGTATAGCAAAAATCATGATGGGAGTCCTTAATGAAAGGTTATATAATTGGGTGGAACACAATAATATATTAACAGAATATCAGTCTGGCTTTAGAAAGAAATATTCTACAGTGGATAATATCTATAACTTGGCGTCTATTGTACACATTAAGCTGGCTGAAAAAAAGAAATTCTATGCTTTTTTCGTCGACTTAAAGGCGGCTTTTGATAAAATCTCCAGACAACTATTAATGCCCAAGTTACGTGAAATGGGAGTCTCAACTAAATTTGTAAACCTGCTTGAGTGCATATACTCTGATACTCAATCAGCAGTGTGGACAGGAAGGGAGTTGTCGGAGTACTTCGAAACACTATATGAGTAGGTATGGCCCCTCCTCAGCCTGGGAACCAATTTTTGTGTCTGGTAGTTATGTATGACGTAATAGGTAGGTACGTATGACGCAATAGGGTATGTTGGAATGAAGGCGGTGGTGATGGTTGGTGGTGGTGACGGTGGGTTGAAATAGTGGTACTTTGTATTAGATTTGTTGGTAGGTTTTTTTTCAGTTGAAAAAATAAACAAAAAATATTGTTTGAAATATAATGAGAGTAGGTACATATAACCTTGAGCTCATTAAAACTAAACAAAATATAATGATGTGATAAGAATTTAAAATGTTTTATTTTTGGTGATGGTGGTCGATTGAAATAATGAATTAGATGATAAGCTTAGCCATCAAGAAAAAAAAAAAAATTTCCTTGGGTGTCGTCGGTCGTCGGCGTCGTCGTCGTCGTCGCCTGAAGGTTAGCTATAAAAAAAATGTGCCGCGGCATCGTCTTTGCTGTCGTCGTCGTCGTCTACGTCGTCGGCGTTGTCATCAAAGCATAATATGAAGGGTAGATTTTGTGTGTTTCTATTAAGGCCCTTGGTCATGGTCATGGTCAGTGTTGTGATGGTGCAGCGCACTGGCCGCGACTTTGTTGTCATGAAAGCATAATATGAAGGGTAGATTTTGTGTGTTTCTATTAAGGCCCTTGGTCATGGTCATGGTCAGTGCTGTGCTGGTGCCACGCACCGTCTTCCAGTTTAAATCATTGTTGCTGAAGCTAGAGTTTGAACTCACAATATATATATATGTATATATATATATATATATGTCACATGTTTATTGATTTTATTTATAGTTTATCTTTGGGTTGAGGTGGGTCATAAAGAGGAAAAAAATGTTTTGGTGCGAAAGATTGCGGGAGGGAGAAACATTCTGCATCTGTGAATCAGGATGGCTAGAAATTAAATTCACAGATATAATATTTAATCGTGATATATTGAAATTACTTATTCAACCAGAATATGGAAGTGAATGCGTATTGTTTCATTTAAGAAATGGTGAGGCAGTATCTCCCATTCTCAACCATAGGTTGCAATTTCCATTTATGCAACACGTACGGTTTAGACTTTTGGGTGAGTATATAATAATAGGTATGTACTCAAAACTAAATTATTATTTATACATTTATGTATATATAGGTGGAGCGTTAACCTTGAGCGGTTCGATCTCACCTCATTCCAATGTTTTGAATAGAAAAGAAGGTGAATATCCGATTAATTGCCCGTTTGATGAAACAGATTTACTTGGTGATACTTCTCAAAAATATAGAAATAAATTATCACATAGAAATGAGTAAACTCATAATACCTTTGAATCACATGTATCCTAGTTTTTATCTTATTTAATGAGATAAAGAGAGAGAGAGAGAGAGAGAGAAAGAGAGATTAAGATACATAATAAATTGTATAAATTAAAATTTTAAAGTGATTTTATATCAGTATATAATATACCTTTGGAGAAAGTAGCAATCATATTTTCATAAGAATGTTGTCCGCCGCAGTCGTTTTATGTGTGTTTTCAATTTTTCCCACACTAATTTTTACTTCACCCATACCGTTGGATATAAAACTACAACACCCTAACAAAACTGACAATCTTTCGTTTACGCTGAGTTTACCAAATGACGATATTGTACAAATAGGTTTATCGTTTCGTTTGTTAACCTATACAAATGGTACAAATTTACCTAATACTACGAAATGGGATACAACATCATATCAAAATGATAATGATGATGCAGCACCCGATGTAACAACAGCAAAAACGCCAATTCTGGAAAAGAAAATAATAACCGTAGAAGAAGCAATCGAGAGTTTTAGGCAAGACTTAATTAAAAAAGAAATTGAAATATCAGGAATCATTCAAAATAAAGATGTGTTTTATAGACATTTCAAGCTTGACTTTGACGATGACAAGGCACTAACAATTCGATGTTCGTATGATAGCAATTATAATTTACGTACACTCAGTATTAAATGTTACGAATATCATGAATATGAAACTGAGAGAGTCTTAAGTAATGGAGAAGTTGAAATCTTTATGTAGGAGGATCTTGAATATAAATCCGATGTCGAATGACTGGACTTCAAAACAATGAAACAAACATACCAAATGAATATTTCTTAAAAAAAAAAAAAAAAAAAAAAAAAAAACTGTATATACATAACTTTATAATGAGTCAATAAAGAATTTTTATTAAAAAAAAAAAAATATATATATATACAAAACAAATATGTTGTATTATTATTTTATGACGTCTCTTTAGGAATAGGTATCCAAGAGTTGTGATCTGATGAAAAGCCAAGCCATTTAACAAATATTTTATCTTTTTTCTTTTGAAGTACTTTTTCGATTAGATATGTATCGGAGAACTTGGTTTTCTGCAGTTCCAGATCATAAAATCCACCTTTAATGGGATGTCCTTGGTAATCTTCCAATAAGTATGTTACTGGATTTGTACGTTGCAGTTTGACTATCTTTAAGATTTCTGTGGTCCAATTCGGCGTGTATCCTTTATCGAAAACATGTTTGTATTTACTTATTCTGACAAGGTCCCCAACTTTGAACTTTGGAGTAATATGAATTTTAATGCGATTATAAATTTTGGAGTGTAATAATTTTTCATTTGTAGCATTGACTTCAACAGGCATCATCTTTATGGTCCGATGTTTGGAATTATTGTATATTTTTGTTAGTTTTTCTACAATATCAATCCATCGATATGAGCCATTAAAACTGAATTCTTTCCACATAAGAGTTTTTAAAGTACGATTAAATCGTTCGACAATTGATGCTTTGACAACACTAAATGTAGAGTAGTGATTGATTTTAAAGTGTTTCATTAGATTTTGAAAATGCGTATTAAAAAATTCTTTTTCATCGTCTGTTTGTAAATTTTTTGGGTGGCGACCTTAATTAAATATATCCTTCATAGCACTAGTGACAATAATTCCAGTTTTATTTTTAATAGGAACCGTCCAAGCGAATTTAGAAAAAGTATCAATAACTGTAAGAAGATATCGATAACTATCGTTATCGGAAGAGTACACAATCATTTCGACTAGATCAGCTTGCCATAAATCATCTATCCCCTTGATAATGACTCGCCTTCTTGAAAAATTCCTTCGAGCAGGCTTATGTAGTTCGTCGACAACGTTTCTTAGACTCATCTTTGAAGTGAATGATAAAAAAACAAAAGTATTTATTTATTTTAGCCTTTTATACAGGCACATTAACTTTTTTATTCTTAACATTCTATTTTCAAGCATGTAACATGCACAGGTATCTGGTCCGTCCTGACATAAGTCCGAAGACCAAGGACAATTATAAAAATGACATCCATGTTTTGAAGTTGTGGTAGATATATTAATAAAACTTTTCAAAAAGACTATACTATTTAAAAGCTCCTCGCGATGTTCTTCTATGATATTATGTTGGTTTGCTTTTAAAAACTGCAAGATTTCGTCAGAAATCAATGACATTTCTATGCCAGACATAATAGGTATATACACCGAACTGGTAAATTTAAGACTAAATTTAAATAGTATTCACTTTTTTATTTTCAGTTATAATTTCATAACTATTCTTCATATCCTCCGTGTAGTCATGCAGTTGCTTTTGCAATTTTTCAACAATTTCCAATTGAATATATTCTATAAGCCGATCATACGCGTCATCAACATTAAGGCTAAGTTAAGTGGGCTGTAGGTCAATAAAAGATGTTATTTGTTTAATCTCGACGTTTCGAACATGTATATGCTCTTCATCAGGCTTTTATTTTCAAAAATCAAAACATAAAAATAGAAAGGAACAACATATAAGTACCTCACATAAAGTGACAAGTCAATTAAACTTACAAAATATTTTTATAACGATTTTTTTTAACGTTTTACAGCAATATCACATTTCGTATCAGAGTAAACATACAAATTAAACTGAAATTTAGAATTGCAATTAAAATTAAAGTTAAACTATCAAGTATAGGCTATTTTAATAAATTACTTTCTATATGTAGACATAATATACACACATTCATCTGTATATCCAAATCCACACACGACGCGTCAACCGTCAACGCTTACAAACCAAACTTATTTAATCCAGTATTGTTTTTTGGCCTCTGAATCAGCTGGCTGTATGCATTGCTTAAATTATCACAGTCTGAACGGCGATTCACAGCATTATCGGTATTTATTATATGCAACATCTCAAGTAGAAATCTCTTTCCTTGGTGTTTCTCTGTTTCCAGGATTTTGACTCTTTTCAAATCTGGTGCATGCTTCTCTTTCAAACAGTGAAGTGCGAGTGCTGTTTTTTGTTCCCCCCCGCAGTTAATGTCTGATCTATGGCCAGAGAGACGTTTTTTCAATTTCTGCTTTGATGTGCCAATATACACAGAGGGGCAAGTCGTGCCATTACCTCCTAGGCAATTGATTTTGTATACCACATTTGATCTTTCCATGTTGTCTATTTTACCTTTTGTATTGGTAAAGAGATGGGTTCTAATGGGATTTGCTGGTCTGAAAGCTATTTTTGTTTTTTCTTTGTTTCTTATCGGTGCCGATTGCATGCGATTCGAGAGGAAGGGGACATATAAAGAGCTTATGTATGTCACCGGTTGTGCATTTGTTTTCTCTGTAGGTGATTTTTCTTTGTCAAAATTTGAAATTAATTTGTTTATTAGTGGGACTGGGAAAGAGTTGGACAACAGGGTGTTCCGAATCACTTCGATGTTTTTTTCCCGAAAAATTATATTACTTGTACTAAGCACTCGGTTTACAAAATTTTGAGCTGTATTCAGAATCACTCCTTTCTGCTGTTTTGAATTAAAGTTGATAAGGCGACCGGAAGAGGTGGGTTTTTTTGTACCAGTCGAAAATTATGTTGGTATTTTGTCTTATCACTTTTAAATCCAGATACGGAAGCTGACCTTTATCTTCTACTTCAACCGTAAATTTAAGCTTATTATTAAAAGAGTTGAGTGCTTTTAACGTGTCATTAACGTCCGAGGCTTTTACTACAGCGAATAGGTCATCCACATATTTGGTTAGAATCTTGGGTTTGCGAACGAGCTTATCCAATACTTCATCCAACAATGTTTCCATTACAATATCAGCAAGGATGGGTGATGCTGGGCTGCCCATCGGAACACCTTGTTTCTGCTGATATATTGAATCGTTGAATTGAATGTAGTTATTATCAATAATACAGAAGCGAAGCATTTCTATGAACATTGATTTTTGGATTCTTGTGTGTTCTTTTATAATGTTCCACTTCTTTTCAACCATTGTCACAACCAAGTGTATAGGTATACTTGTGAAAAGTGAGACGACATCAAAGGAGACAAGAATATCGTCTTCTTCTAGGCGGATTGGAGAGACAGCTTTTATAAATTCATTGGTATTTTTCACATTATAGGATGAGTTATCGGTGATATTTTGTAGTAGTTTGACCATGAATTTGGATAGTTCATAACAAGGAACACCAATTGAAGCACAAATCGGTCTTAATGGCATACCATCTTTGTGAATTTTAGGTAAACCATAAATTCTTGGTGGATTTGCAGTATAAGTGGTCATGCGTTTCTTTTCAAATTCTGATAAGATCCCATTTTGGAATAGACGTTTTACAAAATCGTTGTTCTTGGTTTGAAGAGTAGAAGTAGGATCATTTCTTAAGATACGATAAACACCTCTATCAGCCATTAGGTCTTTCATTTTCTGCACGTAGTCATGCTTATATATGGCTACTGTTACATTCCCTTTGTCCGCAGGAACAATGTAAATGTCTTTATGTTGTGTGAGGAATTTTTTCGTATCTTCATACGTTTTGTTTAAGAACTTATCAAAAAATGGTGTTGGTGTTGTTCTTAGGTAGTTCTGTATTAAGTTTGTGAAATTAGAGCGTGCGGATTCCTGGTCACCCTGTTCCATGGTTTTTATCATCTCTTCACCATCAGCGATTAATTTGAAGAGAGGAAAATCTCCTTTCTTCACTGGTAAGGCGAATTTGGGACCCAACGATAGCAACGACTTCACATCTGACGGGAAATGTATGTCTGTTCTATTAACAAACCAATTCTCTTGGAGGTTAATGCCCATATTCTGTTTTAAGCTCATTTTCAAACGTTCTAATTTACTCTTTTGTGTGGCTTTTGTTTCAACATTGATTCTGTCGTGCTTTTCTTCTTGGCTCTCGAAAAACTGTAATTGGTCAGCTTCTGTCAATTTGTCTGCGATGCGTTCTCTGAGGTGGTGAATAGAGTTTTTTTGTTTTTTGGTTTGTAATTGTTTTAGTGAGATGGCAATGTTGAGTAGTTTCCTATGGAAATTTTCCATAGAAGAAATAATCTTTTTCTCTAGGTGTTTTTCCCCTTGTGTCATGTCGTGTGAGAAATCGAACATATTCCAAACGTTCGCTGTGGTATTACTTAGAAAATTTGGAATCAATCCGAATTCTCTACATTTGTGGAGAAAAATCAATGTATTTTTATGTCTGATGTGTGAAACTGTGATTTTACTGTATTTTTTAAGTGTATGGCAAGTTTTGGTGTCGTACTTGCTCCTTATATAGTTGTAAAATTCCATTGTTTTGTGTTTGATACGGCGTGCCCTCCGTTATGATAACAATTGTTTTTGTTTTTGTGACCTGTTTTATTTAAACTGAGTTAAGGCTAAGTTAAGTGGGCTGTAGGTCAATAAAAGATGTTATTTGTTTAATCTCGACGTTTCGAACATGTATATGCTCTTCATCAGGCTTTTATTTTCAAAAATCAAAACATAAAAATAGAAAGGAACAACATATAAGTACCTCACATAAAGTGACAAGTCAATTAAACTTACAAAATATTTTTATAACGATTTTTTAACGTTTTACAGCAATATCACATTTCGTATCAGAGTAAACATACAAATTAAACTGAAATTTAGAATTGCAATTAAAATTAAAGTTAAACTATCAAGTATAGGCTATTTTAATAAATTACTTTCTATATGTAGACATAATATACACACATTCATCTGTATATCCAAATCCACACACGACGCGTCAACCGTCAACGCTTACAAACCAAACTTATTTAATCCAGTATTGTTTTTTGGCCTCTGAATCAGCTGGCTGTATGCATTGCTTAAATTATCACAGTCTGAACGGCGATTCACAGCATTATCGGTATTTATTATATGCAACATCTCAAGTAGAAATCTCTTTCCTTGGTGTTTCTCTGTTTCCAGGATTTTGACTCTTTTCAAATCTGGTGCATGCTTCTCTTTCAAACAGTGAAGTGCGAGTGCTGTTTTTTGTTCCCCCCCGCAGTTAATGTCTGATCTATGGCCAGCAGTGTTGCCGCTCGTAAATTTGAAAAGGTCGCAAAAAAAGGGTCACCAGACAAAAAAAAGTCGCACAACAAAAAAAAAATGTATTTGTACTTAATACAATTTTTATTAACAGGTAGGTATAACAAAACATCGACATTTTTTTAGATTGTGTTTTTTTCTTTTGGTGTCCTTATAATAAATCTTGGAAAACAAAAAATGTACATAAAATACAATGTAATTTCATAATTTTTGTAACTTATAACTTAATAACTTACCTGTCCATTTTGTAAAGACGTTTTTAATAGTTTTTTGTTTTGTATTTTTTTATTTTATTGTAAGGGGCCAGTTATAGCGATGGGAAAACCAAACCGAAAAAATTTTCAAATGGAAAATTTGGTATAGTATAATCAGATTTAAAACACAAATGCTACACTGATCGATGGCAACCAACTCAGAAAATTTATTTTGCAAATAAAAATTTGAATTGAACTTGCACTTTTTGTTAAAAACGAAATTTGTTATTTTTCTTTTATACGTATAACAGATAAATAAATAAACACATTTTTAACAAAAAGTATGTGTTCAATTAAAATCATTATAAACAAAAAACATTCTCTCAATTAATTGCCATCGATCAGTGTAGCATTTGTCTTAAGAATCGAATCAGAACAAACAAAATTTTGCCATGCCATTTGGCCATATGCCATATGGCCATATTTCAAAATATGGCCATATGACACTTTTGAATTGTGTCATAAATGACCATATTTTGATATATGGCTATTTGTCACTTTGGTAATGTGTCATTTGACCATTATGGCCAAATGACACTTTGAAACTTGTTCTTAAACTGCAAAAACAAAAAGGAAAGAAAATTTTGCATATACAATATTTCTTTCACCGACGATAGCAGCCGCGATTCAAAATTTGCAAAATGGTTCGAGCAGGAACTATCTTTTAGATGGTCTTTTAACGTTGTACCAGCTTGCGGCTACAAACAATTGATAATTGTGCACTTCGCTCATGATACAAGTACACAAACATTCATACATCATATGTACATTCATACTTCAGGGTTCAGGCACAACAATTGGTAGCGAGCGAAGCGAGGGGAAAAAAATTTGCCCAAAAGAGAATCAATTTGGGGTGTGAAAATAAAAAAATTCGCGCGAATTTTTTTGAAGTATGAAGGTACATTATTTACATATGAATGTTTGTGTACTTGTATACACTCTACAGATATCCAATTAAAAATATGGCTATATGACACAAGAAAATATGGTCATATGACACAATTCAAAAGTGTCATATGGCCATATTTTGAAATATGGCCATATGGCATATGGCCAAATGGCATGGCATTAATTTTCCATTCGAAAATTTTTTCGGTTTGGTTTTCCGTATCGCTATAACTGGCCCCTAACACTGAAATTTTCCTGTCAAACCAAACGAAAGAAAACAACGAGTTGGTTTTTCAGCCACAGATTTGAATTTACCGTTGCATTTAACATTCACCAAAGACAATAACAAACAATAATAAAAACTAACAATACCTACAACTAAAAGAATAGGGAAAGGCGCAAGGGAACTGCAAATTTTTTGTTAAAGAATTGGAACTCTATATTCTACACACTTGCACACACACAAAGTGGTAGTAAGTGTGACCTGTCGTGACGTTCTGGTTTTCTGGTATATGAGAAGCCAAACAGATGAGTAAAAGTAGTGTGGTGAAAAGTAAAAAAACACAATACATGTAAATTGAAAGGTGCACTGTACATTCCAGATATCTTATTGGAATATTGTTGGAAGTTTTCCTAGCGAATAGAGAAGAGATAACAATTTATTCGTTGGATTATGCAATTTTCTAGAGATGGGGTCAAAAAAGTCGCAAGAATTTTGAAAAAGGGTCAAAACAGCTTCTTTTAAAGAAAGTCGTCTCATGGTCGCATGAGGGAAAAAAAGGGGTCAAAATGCGACTAAAGTCGCACAGCGGCAACACTGATGGCCAGAGAGACGTTTTTTCAATTTCTGCTTTGATGTGCCAATATACACAGAGGGGCAAGTCGTGCCATTACCTCCTAGGCAATTGATTTTGTATACCACATTTGATCTTTCCATGTTGTCTATTTTACCTTTTGTATTGGTAAAGAGATGGGTTCTAATGGGATTTGCTGGTCTGAAAGCTATTTTTGTTTTTTCTTTGTTTCTTATCGGTGCCGATTGCATGCGATTCGAGAGGAAGGGGACATATAAAGAGCTTATGTATGTCACCGGTTGTGCATTTGTTTTCTCTGTAGGTGATTTTTCTTTGTCAAAATTTGAAATTAATTTGTTTATTAGTGGGACTGGGAAAGAGTTGGACAACAGGGTGTTCCGAATCACTTCGATGTTTTTTTCCCGAAAAATTATATTACTTGTACTAAGCACTCGGTTTACAAAATTTTGAGCTGTATTCAGAATCACTCCTTTCTGCTGTTTTGAATTAAAGTTGATAAGGCGACCGGAAGAGGTGGGTTTTTTGTACCAGTCGAAAATTATGTTGGTATTTTGTCTTATCACTTTTAAATCCAGATACGGAAGCTGACCTTTATCTTCTACTTCAACCGTAAATTTAAGCTTTCAGACCAGCAAATCCCATTAAAACCCATCTCTTTACCAATACAAAAGGTAAAATAGACAACATGGAAAGATCAAATGTGGTATACAAAATCAATTGCCTAGGAGGTAATGGCACGACTTGCCCCTCTGTGTATATTGGCACATCAAAGCAGAAATTGAAAAAACGTCTCTCTGGCCATAGATCAGACATTAACTGCGGGGGGGAACAAAAAACAGCACTCGCACTTCACTGTTTGAAAGAGAAGCATGCACCAGATTTGAAAAGAGTCAAAATCCTGGAAACAGAGAAACACCAAGGAAAGAGATTTCTACTTGAGATGTTGCATATAATAAATACCGATAATGCTGTGAATCGCCGTTCAGACTGTGATAATTTAAGCAATGCATACAGCCAGCTGATTCAGAGGCCAAAAAACAATACTGGATTAAATAAGTTTGGTTTGTAAGCGTTGACGGTTGACGCGTCGTGTGTGGATTTGGATATACAGATGAATGTGTGTATATTATGTCTACATATAGAAAGTAATTTATTAAAATAGCCTATACTTGATAGTTTAACTTTAATTTTAATTGCAATTCTAAATTTCAGTTTAATTTGTATGTTTACTCTGATACGAAATGTGATATTGCTGTAAAACGTTAAAAAATCGTTATAAAAATATTTTGTAAGTTTAATTGACTTGTCACTTTATGTGAGGTACTTATATGTTGTTCCTTTCTATTTTTATGTTTTGATTTTTGAAAATAAAAGCCTGATGAAGAGCATATACATGTTCGAAACGTCGAGATTAAACAAATAACATCTTTTATTGACCTACAGCCCACTTAACTTAGCCTTAACTCAGTTTAAATAAAACAGGTCACAAAAACAAAAACAATTGTTATCATAACGGAGGGCACGCCGTATCAAACACAAAACAATGGAATTTTACAACTATATAAGGAGCAAGTACGACACCAAAACTTGCCATACACTTAAAAAATACAGTAAAATCACAGTTTCACACATCAGACATAAAAATACATTGATTTTTCTCCACAAATGTAGAGAATTCGGATTGATTCCAAATTTTCTAAGTAATACCACAGCGAACGTTTGGAATATGTTCGATTTCTCACACGACATGACACAAGGGGAAAAACACCTAGAGAAAAAGATTATTTCTTCTATGGAAAATTTCCATAGGAAACTACTCAACATTGCCATCTCACTAAAACAATTACAAACCAAAAAACAAAAAAACTCTATTCACCACCTCAGAGAACGCATCGCAGACAAATTGACAGAAGCTGACCAATTACAGTTTTTCGAGAGCCAAGAAGAAAAGCACGACAGAATCAATGTTGAAACAAAAGCCACACAAAAGAGTAAATTAGAACGTTTGAAAATGAGCTTAAAACAGAATATGGGCATTAACCTCCAAGAGAATTGGTTTGTTAATAGAACAGACATACATTTCCCGTCAGATGTGAAGTGGTTGCTATCGTTGGGTCCCAAATTCGCCTTACCAGTGAAGAAAGGAGATTTTCCTCTCTTCAAATTAATCGCTGATGGTGAAGAGATGATAAAAACCATGGAACAGGGTGACCAGGAATCCGCACGCTCTAATTTCACAAACTTAATACAGAACTACCTAAGAACAACACCAACACCATTTTTTGATAAGTTCTTAAACAAAACGTATGAAGATACGAAAAAATTCCTCACACAACATAAAGACATTTACATTGTTCCTGCGGACAAAGGGAATGTAACAGTAGCCATATATAAGCATGACTACGTGCAGAAAATGAAAGACCTAATGGCTGATAGAGGTGTTTATCGTATCTTAAGAAATGATCCTACTTCTACTCTTCAAACCAAGAACAACGATTTTGTAAAACGTCTATTCCAAAATGGGATCTTATCAGAATTTGAAAAGAAACGCATGACCACTTATACTGCAAATCCACCAAGAATTTATGGTTTACCTAAAATTCACAAAGATGGTATGCCATTAAGACCGATTTGTGCTTCGATTGGTGTTCCTTGTTATGAACTATCCAAATTCATGGTCAAACTACTACAAAATATCACCGATAACTCATCCTATAATGTGAAAAATACCAATGAATTTATAAAAGCTGTCTCTCCAATCCGCCTAGAAGAAGACGATATTCTTGTCTCCTTTGATGTCGTCTCACTTTTCACAAGTATACCTATACACTTGGTTGTGACAATGGTTGAAAAGAAGTGGAACATTATAAAAGAACACACAAGAATCCAAAAATCAATGTTCATAGAAATGCTTCGCTTCTGTATTATTGATAATAACTACATTCAATTCAACGATTCAATATATCAGCAGAAACAAGGTGTTCCGATGGGCAGCCCAGCATCACCCATCCTTGCTGATATTGTAATGGAAACATTGTTGGATGAAGTATTGGATAAGCTCGTTCGCAAACCCAAGATTCTAACCAAATATGTGGATGACCTATTCGCTGTAGTAAAAGCTTCGGACGTTAATGACACGTTAAAAGCACTCAACTCTTTTAATAATAAGCTTAAATTTACGGTTGAAGTAGAAGATAAAGGTCAGCTTCCGTATCTGGATTTAAAAGTGATAAGACAAAATACCAACATAATTTTCGACTGGTACAAAAAACCCACCTCTTCCGGTCGCCTTATCAACTTTAATTCAAAACAGCAGAAAGGAGTGATTCTGAATACAGCTCAAAATTTTGTAAACCGAGTGCTTAGTACAAGTAATATAATTTTTCGGGAAAAAAACATCGAAGTGATTCGGAACACCCTGTTGTCCAACTCTTTCCCAGTCCCACTAATAAACAAATTAATTTCAAATTTTGACAAAGAAAAATCACCTACAGAGAAAACAAATGCACAACCGGTGACATACATAAGCTCTTTATATGTCCCCTTCCTCTCGAATCGCATGCAATCGGCACCGATAAGAAACAAAGAAAAAACAAAAATAGCTTTCAGACCAGCAAATCCCATTAGAACCCATCTCTTTACCAATACAAAAGGTAAAATAGACAACATGGAAAGATCAAATGTGGTATACAAAATCAATTGCCTAGGAGGTAATGGCACGACTTGCCCCTCTGTGTATATTGGCACATCAAAGCAGAAATTGAAAAAACGTCTCTCTGGCCATAGATCAGACATTAACTGCGGGGGGGAACAAAAAACAGCACTCGCACTTCACTGTTTGAAAGAGAAGCATGCACCAGATTTGAAAAGAGTCAAAATCCTGGAAACAGAGAAACACCAAGGAAAGAGATTTCTACTTGAGATGTTGCATATAATAAATACCGATAATGCTGTGAATCGCCGTTCAGACTGTGATAATTTAAGCAATGCATACAGCCAGCTGATTCAGAGGCCAAAAAACAATACTGGATTAAATAAGTTTGGTTTGTAAGCGTTGACGGTTGACGCGTCGTGTGTGGATTTGGATATACAGATGAATGTGTGTATATTATGTCTACATATAGAAAGTAATTTATTAAAATAGCCTATACTTGATAGTTTAACTTTAATTTTAATTGCAATTCTAAATTTCAGTTTAATTTGTATGTTTACTCTGATACGAAATGTGATATTGCTGTAAAACGTTAAAAAATCGTTATAAAAATATTTTGTAAGTTTAATTGACTTGTCACTTTATGTGAGGTACTTATATGTTGTTCCTTTCTATTTTTATGTTTTGATTTTTGAAAATAAAAGCCTGATGAAGAGCATATACATGTTCGAAACGTCGAGATTAAACAAATAACATCTTTTATTGACCTACAGCCCACTTAACTTAGCCTTAACTCAGTTTAAATAAAACAGGTCACAAAAACAAAAACAATTGTCGTCATCAACATATTGTTTAGTAGCAGCATCTTCCAGTTGTTTCGGTTTTTGAACATTTGTTAGTCGTTTAAAGCCTATATCGTAATCACCGTTCTCTGTTTTTAAAAATCCCTCACCAGGTGGCCCAGTAAAGCCTCTCTCTCCTTGTTTCCCTCTCCGTCCTCTGACAGGGGTTTTATTTGAAAAACGGCCGGATTTATCAACACTCATGTTTTTTTTTTTTTTTTTTTTTTTATTATTATTTGATTATATTGGCTTCTTTGAGTTCTTCAATGATGGAAACAATTTCATTAGAATGATTGTTGTTACCAGCTTGTTGTGAAGCGATAAGAAGTCTCATTCGATCTACAAGTTCATTGGGATCATCCCAATATATATAATCTTTTTTAAATTTTTTCAATTGCATTAACCCACTTCCAGATTGTGGAGATGATGATGATGAAGCTGGAGTATTGCTTAATTTACTTATAATTTGTTTATACTTATACCCCTTATTGCCATGCACCTGTTTTTGTGAATCATAAGCAACTCTATGTGCATTGGTTGCAAATAGTATAGTCTTATAGTTTTCTATATCTTCTTTGGTGTAGATATTTTTACTGGGGTTTTTCATAAATATAAGCTCATACAAGCCATATGTTCCTTTGTAGGTTTCATTTTTAACTTTTATATCTTTTCCATGGATTTTGAACTCGGCATCACCAATGAACCATTTTCCATCTTTAAAACGTGCACCATACGTCTTATCAATATCTTTGGAATTATTCATAAATAAATCTATATATTTTTTAGGTATTAGATGCAATTCTTCTTGTGACAATCGTTCTGCAAAGTTTCGATGACTAGCAAGATATTTCGATATTTTCTTTGTTCTTTTTGGCGTATCATCAGTTGTTGTTGTTGTTGTTAAAATGGGCGAATTATCAGCAATAGAAGTGTTTGGTGTAGTAAATTCGTCATCATGCTGTTGTTGTTCATAGTCAAGTTTTATTTTTTTTAAAGGGCCTCCCTTAAGAAAGGTACTTTGTAGTAGTTGATCTTTTTTGATACTTGATTGTTTTACTAACTCATTTAGTGGTTCCGTAAGTGGCTTAAAAGTTTCTTCAATATGAGTTTCGTAAGCTTCTTTACCAGTCTTAAGAGCTTTGTATTTCTTTCTTAGAGCATTTGTAGTTTTGATTAGTTCTTTTGTTAGTTTAACATCTATATTCATGATGATTAGATTTTCTTAGAGAAACAAGTGGTGAGTAAGTTTCGAAGTCGTCGAAAGAATCGTTCAACAGGTTTTAAACTGAATCTGATATTAAGGTTACTGGTCTTAACTGAAGAATACTGATGGGTCTCAAACTGGTTTAAAGTGTTTTTTACTGCTACAATCTGCTCACTGAACTGCTCTGAACTGCTCTCATAGAACATCACTTTACATATGATATGAACTGAAATGTGATATCTTTTTTTTATAACAAAAGGAAGCAGTCAAAACCTTTTCTATAGCGTCCTTCATTTAAAGGACTTTCCTTGTCAATAACTAAAAAGCCGTAGTCAGCATTCCAGCATTCTGCACATACCTTTTGAAACACATCGAATGTCACATCTGAATTGACATGGTCATTATATATGTGTTTTAAATTCATATCGTCCTGTTTGAAGACAATGAGGAAATTTGCATTGTCTCGAATCAGGTGCTTGGGTATTCTTGTATACGTTTGGCACAAATAAAAACTATCTAGGTCATGGTGGCGACCCATGCTAAAGTACTCGTATACTCGAATTGTGTCTTGTTTTTCACAAGCAATGTCATCAAAAATAAATATAGAATTTGGTTTGTTCTCTTCGACTGGAATAACATCTGTGTTATTGGAGAAAGTGAAAAAACCCATTTTTTTGATTGGTTTTATGGCTTTTTGTAAAAACTCATACTTTGGCTGGTGTAAAGATTTAGAATATATATAGATATTTTCAAATTTCAATCCATTGGGATGTTGTAACAAACTCATCATGACATTTGTTTTTCCACAGTTTGAAGGACCTGTAATTAAACCTCTTATACTATTAGGGAATAGTTTACCATGTTTTTTTCTTTCAATACTTTTAATCAGTTCTATATTTTGTACAGGTAACCGATATTGTTGTTTAACGAAACGCATTGTGATAGAAACTAAATTTTTTTCTATAAAATGTAAGGTTTATATTCAAATTTTTCATTTAGTTGCCAATTGTTCTTAAGTAAAGAGAGATATCAGATATATAAAATGTTTGATTATTCGAAAAATTCAATCAGTCGTCGAAACATTGTGAAAGGAAAAGGTTTATTAAATAATTTAATAAATAAACTACCTCTTGAACTACATTTGCCTGGTTATCAATTCTGTGGACCTGGCACAAAACTCCAAGAACGCCTAGCTCGTGGGGATTCGGGAATTAATTTGCTTGATCAAGCCTGCAAACAACACGATATATCTTATTCTAAATTTAAAAATATATAGCTGATCGACAAATTGCCGATAGGATTTTAACTGAAAAAGCTTGGCAACGGTTTAAATCCAAAGACGCTAGTATACCTGAGAAAGCAAACGCACTATTGGTTACCAATCTTATGAAGACAAAAACTAAATTCGGTATGGGTTGTAGCAACACCAACACCAACGGCAGCAGCAGCAGCAGCAGCAGCAAAAAAGCCAAAAATAAGACAAAAACAACAACAGCAACAAAACCTTCGTTTAGGAAAGTAATGAAAGTTATTGGAAACAATCTCAAACGAAAAAAAGTGTTGAATTTGGAAAAATCAATCAAAATAGCAATATCGACTGCCAAGAAAACCGTTACAAAAAATAGTAATAAAATAAAAACACCTAGAGTTATTTCGGTACCGAAAATTGGTGGGGCAATGCCATTTCTTGTGCCGTTGTTTGCTGGACTTTCAGCACTAGGAGCTTAAACAGGAGGCGCTGCAGGCGTAGCAAAAAAATTTTTTTTTTCTTGGTGGCTAAGCTTATCATCTAATTCATTATTTCAATCCACCACCATCACCCAAAATAAAACATTTTAAATTCTTATCACATCATTTACGTTTTGTTTAGTTTTAATAAGCTCAAGGTTATATGTACCTACACTCATTATATTTCAAACAATAAAAAAAGCCTACCAACAAATTTAATACAAAGTACCACTATTTCAACCCACCGTCACCACCACCAACCACCACCACCACCACCGCCTCAAAATATATTCTTATCACACATATTATACATACATTTTAACTTTATTCCAACATACCCTATTACGTCATACATACCTACCTATTACGTCATACATAACCACTGGTAGGTACATACCTACTGATAAGAAAAAATTCCCACGTCAAACCGGCGCTACTCCTAGAGCTTTAACAGGAGGCGCTGCAGGCGTAGCAAAAGCTGTCAATGATATAAGCATTGCTAAAAAAGATTTAGAAGAGAAAAAGCGCCATAATGAAAAAATTTAATCCATTGCATTAGGTCATGGGTTATTCCTTAAACCTTATAGAAAAGGATTTGGACTATATTTAAATCCACAGACAAAAAACTTCTAAGCTCGCTACCCAATCGTGCATTAAGTGAAATAGATTTGAGAAATTTTGCCAATAAATTGATTCCGAATTTTCGAGGAGTTTTCATGCGAGATAATTTACCGAAAACTAAACCTCTGAAAAACGAGTGTGGAATTATAAATCTCGATTCCTCAACTGCTCCAGGTACACATTGGGTAGCGTATAGGAAAAAAGGCAATCAAATTGAATATTTTGATAGCTTTGGAAATCTTCAACCACCTATAGAAATAATAAATTATTTGGGTGACAAAATCAATTACCATTATACAAAATATCAAAATTATGACTCTTTTAATTGTGGACATTTATGTTTAAGATTTTTGTGTGATTTATAAATAAATAAATAAAGAATTTTAATTACATTTGATTTCATTGTATTTTCTATCATCATGGCGATGACACTTACACTAAGCGGGACAACTTCTATTCTCTCAACAGAATATTTCCCAGTTCTGAACTTGGATCAAGACTATGTTTGCGGAGTGATTGATTTTCAAACATACAATTCTATACCTAATGTTGATGAGCGTAACAATTTGTTTCATGTGGGAAAACATGAAATTAAAATCCCAACTGGATCGTATGAAGTTGATGCCATTGCAGAATATATATCTGCAGAATTATTATTGCGAAATTCTAATATTCTTGTAAAAATAGAACCAAACAACAATACCATGCAGTGCGAACTCTATAGTAACGAAAAAATATATTTCAATAAGAATAGAACTATTGGAAAATTATTGGGTTTCAGTGAACGTATTCTCAAAGAGAAAAGTGTTCACATTTCTGATTTACCTGTTGATATAAACAAAGTAAATGTAATACGTATCGAGTGTAATATCATTACAGGGTCTTATTTTAATAATACTCTCATGCATACGTTACATGAATTTTCACCAGAATCAGGACCAGGGTATAAAATCATAGAAGTTCCAAAAAATGTCATCTATTTACCAGTGAATGTCAAACGAATAAGTATGTACTATAACATTGAAGCTTGTAGACCAAGACGGAGACTTGGTGAATTTTAGAGGAGAAAGAATTACAGTGAGGTTACATTTGAAACCCGTCAACGCTGCTACTGCTGCTGCTGCTGCTGCTGCTGCTGCTGCTGCTGCTGCTGCTGCTGCTGCTGCTGCTGCTGCTGCTGCTGCTGCTGCTGCTGCTGCTGCTGCTGCTGCTGCTGCTGCAACATAAAAATAATGTTAATATATAATAATTATATAAAAGATATCAGAGTGAACAATTCAATTAGTTCTACTCGAACATCAAAACTGTCAACACTATCACCTGAAAATAAAACCTATCTCCTTTCATTAGGATTCAAACTAAAATAAAAAAAAAAACAATATGAATGACATACTTAACATTGCTCATGGACCCGGCTATGATAATAGCATATCAAAGTTTGAATACCACAGTTACTCACCCTTTCTTCAATCCTTCAATCCAAGTGATGAAATACGTATCCCCATACAACAACAGGACTTGTGTGTTTTACCAAGTGAAAGCTACATTTACATGGAAGGGAGTCTAACAAATGTAAAAGATGGAAGTGTTACAACAGCAAAATTAACTAACAATGCAATTGCTTTTCTTTTCGAAGAAATACAATATGAATTGAATGGAGTGAACATTGATAGCAATAAAAATGTGGGAATAACGTCAACCTTGAAAAATTATATATCCTTAAACGAGAATGAAAGTAAGAGCTTAGAAAACGGATCATGGACCGGAATCAGCCACAGTTTTTCTCCTGTATCGGGTATTTTTAATTTTTGCATAAAATTAAAATATCTGTTAGGATTTGCTGAAGACTATAAAAAGATCATAGCAAATGGAAGACATGAATTGATTTTAATTCGTGCTCGATCTGATGAGAATGCTTATTTGTTTAACAATGACAAAAAAGAAATAAAATTAAATTGTATGATTCACAAATTGCAATGGAGAGTTCTTCACATCACCCTATCCGATTCGAATAAACTAACATTATTGAAAGAAATACAATCATCAAATCGTATTCAAATTCATTTTCGCAAATGGGAAATGTATGAATATCCAACACTGCCAGCTACCACTGATCATGTTTGGACAGTTAAAACTTCAAGTCAACTTGAAAAGCCAAGATATATTATCATTGCTCTACAAACGGATAGAAAAAATCAAGAAAATAAAGATTGTAGCAAATTCGATAATTGCGATCTGAGCAATATAAAAGTTCATTTAAATTCCGAAACTTATCCACGCGAAGATTTAAATCTTTTATATAAAGTGGATCGATTTGCTGTTCTCTATGAAATGTACAGTGAATTTCAACATTCATACTATCAAAAACAATCAAATCCTCTTTTGTCGCGACAAGAATTCAAGGATAACGCACCCATTATAGTTATTGATTGTTCTCGTCAAAATGAAGCAATTAAAACCGGATCTGTTGATGTTAAAATTGAACTTAAAACACTAACGAATATTCCCGAAAAAACATCCATGTACTGCCTGATTCTTTATGATCGTATAATTGAGTATAATCCATTAACTGGAGAAGTTAACAAACTTACTTAAATTGTATGCTCTCATATAAATTATGATCAGTAGTTAAATTGAAGCAGTTGACGAAACACATCATCATCATGAATACCTATTTTGCTGACTTTCAAGGTTTCAGAGGAATAAATAACGAGTTTATTTTAAAGGAAATAGCTGTGGTTTTCAATAATTATTATGGACAAAATCACCATCATTTCATTCTAACACCACCATTCAATTTTAATCTACTTCCATTATCACTCAAAAGACAAACTTACTGGTTACATCAAAATCATCATGGTTTAACGTGGGATGGCGGAGACGTAGATTTTCACAAAGTTAGATCATTTCTTCGAGAACAAATCCAAAATGGAGTCGTTTACGCCAAGGGTTGCGAAAAGAAACAATGGTTTCAATGGCTACTCAATAACGAAAATGTAGAAGTCGTTAATCTTGAAGACAACAACAGCAACAATAGATGTCCAAATTTAAAAGAACTTAAACAAATGTATCCAAATATAACATTGAAATGTACAAGTGGATATCATGGAAAGAGATGTGCACTTCAAAATGTATATCTTTTAAACAAGTTTTATTGTCAATTTAAAAATCGTAATAATTAATAAAGCAAGCATTTTAAATAATTTTGTTTATTCTTTGGAATCCATAAGGGAGGGAACTGTAATCGGGGAGGAAATTCCGCTTCTCTGACACAGGCCTGTATGTTTTGTATTCCCTTTTGGTCACCACCCGATGTTCTTTTGTTCGTTTTATATTATCAGAAACAATAAGAATGCGGCTCTCATTTTTGTTAGCAGCATTAAGAACTGCTTCTTTTATCGAATCAAAATTTACTTTTTTCGAAGAAGTATAATTCAATGATATACCTTTCACCTTACATGCAATGATTTCAGTTTTCTCCTTTGGGTTAAAGACTTTAAAAGCGTAATTCTTTGGACCTACGCTTACAAATTCGGTAATTTAACTACCTTTCCCGTAAAGCTCTAGCTCATCTGTCATATCTCCTATTAAGTCTCCTGTCTCAGGTTCAAAATCTCCTTCTCGGCTTTTATAAATTACAGAATCTGTATCATAATACAAAACTCTTCTATCCAGTTTTTCTAAATATTCATACAATTTTAGACGAGCTTGAGTCGTAGTATATGCTGCGATGCTAACATTCACTGAAGGCAAAGATTCTGCAGCTTCTACTCTATTTACAAAATTTATGACAACATTTTCATCATTTACAGGTAAAATATTGCACACTTCTAAGGATGGATTAGTCAATACTTCGTATAATTCTGAAGGACTGTTAACAATGCGTGTCCTGGTCTGATTTTCTCTCTGACCGATTTTTCCCCAGAATGAATTTAATATAAGCTTTGAAAAAGACCTTTTTCCTTGATTATGCGAAATATTTGCATAATCTAATTGGATATTTTCATTTTCTAGGAAATGGGAAAAATAACGTTGTTTTTCTGCCTCAGTGTTACAGTTTGAAGGCCATCCCGAAGCTTCTTGCTTAATTTTTAAGAACTTGTTCATCATAGAATCAAAAAGACCACTTGAATTATTTTCCTTATTGTATTGAACTACATTATATTCCCATATTTCAGTTATACTCAAAAGCTTATATCCTTTGTCTAAAGCCTTCACAACTTCCTCAATGATCCAAGTGCCGCAAATCGATCGTTCATCATCTGAATGATGACAGAATTTATCTCTTGATTTGATGCTGCTACATGTCATGCACAATGTAAATATAAGCTTATTATTTTGCTTTATTGGAAGAACCGGGTAAAACAAATTTTCTGGGGGTAATACTTTGCATTTGATAATACCACTTATATCTTTTAAATCAATGTGCGATGTTACAGAAGGCTCTGTATACAGTTTTGGATGTCCTATTGGATATTTACCATATTTGCAAACCCAAGGGTATAAGGAGCATACATCTATATATCTAATTTTTTCTCCACTTTTGCATTTGTAATACATTGAAGTATTACCAGTTCTTCCTCCATAGAAGGCATCTCGAGGATTGAGAGGTGTTTTCTCAATAAGTGGATGTGTTCTTAAGAATACTAAATCTTCTTGGCTCATCTTTGAATGTTTTCTTTCAAACTCGCAATTCCATATTTCAATGACCTCATAGCCAAATGATCTAAGACGTTTTATTTTAGATTCTGTTTGTTCAAATCTTAAATTCAAAGTGTCGAGCTTATCTCCATCTAAGGGTTCGTTCCTTCTATGGGTCAGACATATTGGATGTCCATGATAATAACATCCATGAAACTCGAAAACTTTACCAGTTTCTTCACAGAAGCCATCCACTTTTACACCTGCAACAACTACTTCTCTTCCATTGGCAGCATGTTTTATATGAATATTGCGATTTTTTGCCTCCCAAATTAACCATTTTATTGAAACTTTTGAGTGTTTGTCAACATTTCTATAGCCATTTTTAGGTATCAGTCCTATGGTGTTTTCAATGAGGAAATTACGTCGGTAGACAAGACTACAAGCCGATGCAATAGTAGTGGATTCCAAAAATGGCTCCACATTGCTCTGCATAAGGAACAATTTTCTAAATTCTAAACAAGCTTCTATTAGAATTTTCACATCACTTATGCAATAGTCAATCAAATCACGTTCCATATTGAATTCATCATTTTTATGTTCATCATGCCATTTAAGGAATATTGCCCGATCTTCAGTTTTCATGGTATCGCATCCGTAGTATTTTACATCGGGTAGTTTTCCCACATATTTTGCATTTTTCGATAAGTTAAAAAAGTGTGGGAAATATCCCTTCTTTAATGATGGAGGCAAATCAAATGCTTTCGGTAATTTAGAAAGTGCCATTGGAAAATAATTTATGGAATCCAAGAACTTTACATTGGCAATTTGCATCACTAAGATTTTTGTTCCACGCATTATTAATTCAGGTTTCAAGTTGGTTTCAACTAGAATATAATTCAAGATAAACTGGTGATCATAGGCTTGACCATTATGTGCCAATACTAACACATTCTTGAACAACTGCCGTATTTTCAATATGTACTCAAGAAATTTAGAAACAACATCTTGCCTTATTATTTGTTGTCTGAATTTACACACATTACAAAAGATTAATTTTTCAATGTCAATGCAAGAACTGCATCTTTGTTGAAACACACACAAGTTTGGTTTGTGTATATTTAACAGGCTTCCATCAGCTTCATTTATTTCAACATCTTCTTGTCTGCTTTCAAAATCGTAAAATATGTAGATGCAATTGTTAGTTTTTGGTGTTCTTCTATCGGGTAACATAAAACATTGATGATTGTGAGGAACAAATTTTACACATTGCTTGCAAAAATATTCATTACAAAAATGCTCTCTATTGCTTATTGTTTTTAAGCAATCCTTACAACGTTTTATCTCTTCACAGATAGTCGTTTTACTCGAACCGACAGATTTATGATTGTCAAAACATACTTGGCCTCGGAACTTTCTGTAACAATCTTCACAAAGAATTTCCAACGATGATGATGACATCCTTTCACAGCTTGGAGTTTTTTGACATTGTGGGCATGATTTCATGCAACTGTGTCTGGATTTTGAATCATAAGGCACATGACATATTTCGCAGTAGTACTTACAACAAAAAGCAGATGTCAAAGAAGTTATCAAATTAAAATGATTGTTGTGATAAAGAAGATTAATTCTTTATATTACAGCATTGTTGTTGGTGGGAATACCTTCATAAATTATAGTTCGCCCCTTTGTTCGATACTCATAGACTGTTATTTTATATTCTCCTCCTAAATAAGTTTGAAAAAGTTGTAGCTATGGAATACCACAACCCTCGTTGCCGCCGCTGGCGCCGCTGCTGCCTTCCAATGGTACTTTCACTTGAGCATTAATCAATAGTCGATGTGCCTCATTTGTTTGCTTTTGATCATAGTCTTTACGAATTCTAATGTAATCGGGTGATTTGTTCACAAATGCAATACCAACTACTAAAGCACGTGGTTAACAAAGATAGTCCTTATTTTTGATGGTCACAATGCCTCGACGTTTGTTGCATTCCTCTTCGAAAGTGTGATAAAAATTTTGATTACGTCTTCCTTGACCGACTGGTATTTTTACAGTTGTAACTCTTATACAAAAGGAACCCGTTTCAAAACCTTCCGAGTTACTCTGGAATACTTTTGAGATCATATCCCAAATGTCTTTTAAATGGAAATCGCTTGCATTCCTGAAACTTATCCAACCTGTTCCTGTGAAAATCCCTTCCCGCAAAAAGTTACTCCTACCTTATCAGTGGGTGATAAGTCCTCAAAGATATATTTGACGACATCATCTATGGCATCTTTAATCCAACTCGTTGGTTTCATACCTTCTGGAATTGGTTTAATTTTAAACTCAATTTTCCTTCCTCTTAGATTAAATCGTTTGACATTAGTCATTTCATTCGAAACGATCTCGTAACACTATACATATACATGTAAATGGAAAATAAAAAAAAAAAATTTCTGAAACTCATTTCCCTATACATATACAAATTATAAAATATTCTTTTGAACTACCTAATGAACCAACCTTTTCAACTGATAATTTATTCAGTTTTTTTAAAAAATTATTTCATGAAGAAGAACTCATTATTTTATAAAATAATTTGTCTTTGTTTCTGCAGCAACAACAGCAATTACCTATAGTCACACTTGAAATGACTAACTTATAAAATATAAGTTATCTTGTAAGCAATCTTTATTTTTTTTGCTAGAAAAGAGCAAAAAACCATACACACACACACACACACACAAGCCCTGCAAAAATAGTATACAGCATGAGTGGAGACCGAGAAAATAAATAAGAACAAAACTTTTTTTTTTTAAACTTTTTAAAAATTTATTTAAAATTTCTTTTTTGACGCTTCACGAACAAAACTTTTTTTTTTGTACACTTTTTAAAAATTTCTTTTTTTTGACGCTTCACGATTGCTTCATAATTATTTAAAAGCATTGACGCTTTTGTGAGTACATGAAAATATCTGGTTTATCATCATCGTCATCATCATCAACCTGGTGAACAGCAGCTACCACATCAGCCTTCCTCTTATTTGTTTTAGCAGCAGCAGCAGCAGCAGCAGCAGGAACAATAATTGGTGGAAGGAATTTGATTCCCTCGTTATTCTTCAAAATACGCATTCCGACCAGCTTCTGGATTTCGTTTACAGTTAGAGCGTTGAATTTCTCGCTCATGAAGATTTTATAATCATCGATCTCAATGAGTACTTTCGGCCCGTATTTTGTTTGACACATTTTAGCTTCTAAGATGGTTTTAGGTTGTGCTCCAAAGTCCTTTAGCGGCAACAATGGTTTCTCCAAACTAAATTGATTAAGTTTTGATGTGAAGGCGTCCATTATATTGATGATGCAGGTATAGTTGCTGTGTATAGCGGTTGAAAGTTTTTCGCAAGTGTAGCGATTTAAAGAAATGTTACCCTCTTGTATATAAAACAAATTAAATTGATATGAAAACATTCCCCTCCAAAACACGCGAAATTATTTTTTGCCATATGAACGAAAAACAAAATTAAATTATTTCTTATCACTTGTTGCTAACCTAACCACATAGATATGAAACAGGACATTGAGTCTTAGCAAAATCATTAGAACAGCGCATGATTTGGTTTTCTTTTTTTTTATATCACCTATTTCTCAATGCTATTGTGTAACAAAATATTACAACGAATCACATAATGTGCACTGGATGATTTGCTGTGTCATATATGTAAGTTAGTCTGAACCGGAAGTAAAGCATTGAGTAGTTAGTTTTAGCGGGTTCTGGCGCTCGAGCGGAGCTATGTGCGGAGTATGGATGTGCGGAGTATGGATGTGCGGAGTAAATCGGGCGGATGTGCGGAGTAAATCATCAATAGGGATGAGACAGACCGTTCTATGCTTGCTGGGAAACGTAAAATGGAAAATTGTGTGTTTTTGGCTTGGGACAGGTACCTATTTTTTTATTGTTGGTGTTGCTTTGAATTTATAAAATGTTTGGTAGGTAGGTAATAAAAATGGATTAATTTATAGCGGTATGGACTAAAAATGCATTTTTGTAAAGTGTCCTTTTAGAATGAATGTTTTTGGTTTGAGACAGGTATCTTTTTCTTTTTTTCATTTGAAGTAGATATTTTGTCTTTATGTTTATCGTGTGATCATAGCTAGTAAAAATATATATTTTATTAAGGTTTGAAGGAGAAAAAAACAGAGTGAATATTTTTAATGAAACAGCATCTTTATTAAAAAAAAATTATACAATTTTTGTTGATCGTTTTGAGGTATAGATGTCCAAGAATTGTGTTCAGATGGGAAACCAAGCCATTTCACAAATATTTGTCCCTTTTTGGTTTTAAGTACTTTTTCTATGAGGTAGGTATCTGGAAATTTTGTTTTTTGTAATTCAAGTTCATAGAATCCTCCTCTGATAGGATGTCCTTGATAGTCCTCTAATAAATATGTAACGGGATTTGTGTGTTGAACTTTTATTATTTTGAAGATTTCAGTTGTCCAATTGGGGGTGTATCCTTTCTCAAAAACATGCTTATATTTACTTATTCTTACAAAGTCACCAATATGAAGCTTAGGTGTAATATGAATTTTGATATGATTATATGCTGTTGAAAGTATGTGTTCTTCATTTCTAGAATTAACTTCAGATGGACTCATTTTAATAGTGCGATGTCTCGTGGTATTATATGATTTAGTCAGTGATTTTATCATGTCAATCCAACGATATGAGCCATTAGCGCTAAATTCTTTCCACATCATGTTTTTTAAGGTGCGATTGAATCGTTCAACAATGGATGCTTTAAGTGCACTAAATGTAGAGTAATGTTTGATTTTATATGTTTTCATGAGATGTTGAAAAATTTTATTATAAAATTCTTTTCCGTCATCTGTTTGCAGATTCTTTGGGGTGCGTCCTTCATTAAATATGTTTTGCATAGCTGCAGTGACATCAACTCCTGTTTTACTTTTGATAGCTATACTCCAAGCAAATTTAGAAAATGTGTCTATTACCGTAAGAAGATATTGATAATTATCATTTTCTGATGAATAGGTACCCATTTCCACCAAATCAGCTTGCCATAATTCATCAAGTCCCTTTATAATGACTCGTCTTTTTTTGAAATTTCTTCTTGCCGGTTTATGCAGCTCGTTAACAATGTTTCTCTTACTCATCTTTCAGTTGATTGAAATAAAAATGTAATGTTTTTTCTTTTTATAATAATTTTATTTATTGTAATCTTTTATATAATAACATAAGTTTTTTATTTTTAATAGTCTATTTTCAATCATGTAGCACGCACATGTATCTGGCCCTGATTTACATTTATTAGAAGACCATGGGCAATTTATAAAGTGACACCCATGATCAGATGTTGTAGAGGATATATTTTCAAATTTCCTCAGAAAATTTATACTTGCTATGAAATACTCATAGTGTTCTTCTAGTATAGTATGTTGATTTGTTTTAAGAAATGTTAAAATTTCATCAAAAATTATAGTAGTATTTATTCCTGCCATTATTAGGTTATTGTCCTCTCACACTGATATTCAAAATAAGACTGAAATCAAAAAAAAAAACAATTTCCTCGTTAAGTTAAATAGTAATTTTTTCTTTTTTTAGTTTTTTTTATTCAATCATTAGAATTACATTAGTAGGAAATAAAAATGTTGGGGCTGGGAAGTAGGAGAAAGAGATAGAATGTTGGTTCAACCAGTTTGAAATTTCACCCAAGGGTTATAAATACATATTTCTTGAATTCAAAAATATAAATATTTTTCATCTTTAGAATATAAATATTCTTCAATTTTGGCAATTGTGCTAATATTACTAATTAATTTCTTGTTTAATTCTTCAATTTTTTCATCAATATAATTTTTTGTTGCAGCATCTTCCTTCTCTTGTGGGTCCTGTAGGTTTTGTAGACACTTCCAGTTTATATTATAGTTGCCGTTTTCTGTTTTGAGAAATCCCTCACCAGGTGTTCCCGGCACTCCTTGCAACCCAGGTGGTCCTGGCACTCCTACAAGTTCATTGGGATCATCCCAGAAGATATAGTCTTTTTCTTTCTTAGATAATTGCATTAATCCATTTCCAGTATGTGAAACTGGAGTAGTAGTATCTGTTAGCAGTTTGCTTATAATTTCTTTATATTTACTTCCACGATTTCCTAAAACTTGTTTTGTAGAGTCATGAGAACGTCTATATGCATTGGTATCTTCCAATATATCCTTATATATTCTTAAGTCTTTCTCATTGTATATTTTTTGACAGGGTTTTTTCTTGAATATAAGTTCATATAAGCCGTTTGAACCTTCATAGATTTTATTTTTTATTTGTATATTTTTTCCAAGAATCTTAAACTCTCCATCCCCGATGAACCACTTGCCATTCTTTTCGTGAATACCATATATATTGTCAAAAGCACTAGACTCATTCAAAAATAAATCTAAATACTTCTGTGATATTTCATCGAATGCAGTTTCTTCTATTTGGTCGGTTAAATGACGAGCTTTGTAACGATCACGTACTCGTTGTCTGCTTTCTCTAAAATGCTTGCTTTTGGGTGTTGCTGAATAGTTTTTTGGAGTAATACTACTGATGCTTGCAGCAGGTGTAGCAAAATCATCATCAAAATTCTGTTTTGATTTAGTTACAGGGGTTTGAAAATAATTTTGCTGTTCATTTGATTTCTCAACTAACTCTTTCAGAGGATTGGTGATTGGTTTAAAGGTTTCCTCCAATTGAGTTTCGAATGCTTCTCTTCCATTCCTTAGAGCTTTATATTTCTTTCGTAGAGCATCAGTAGTTTTAATGAGTTCACTTGTCAATTCCTTATTTAAATTCATCATAATGAAGCTGTGTTGGTCTTACAACAGACTGTAAATAAGCTTCTTATATTATGAAAGAGTCTTTCAATAGGTTTGAAATTTATTTTAATGTTGAATGTACTACTTCTGATTGATGAACATCGATTTTTAAACCGAGTTGAGCGACTTCGTACTTCTACGGACTGTGCGTTGAACTGCTTTGAGCTGCTCTCATAGAACATAACTCTACGTATGTTGTAAACGATATGGAGAAATGCTTATTATAGTTTTCATTTATGAACTGCTTTTATACTGCTTTTGACCTGTTTTTTACTGCTTTTTACTGCTTTAAAACAGCTTTTTACTGCTTTTGACCTGTTTTTTACTGCTTTTTACTGCTTTAAAACACCTTTTTACTGCTTTTGACCTGTTTTTTACTGCTTTCGAACTGCTTTTTACTGCTTTTATACTGCTTTTTACTGCTTTCGAACTGCTTTTGAACTGCTTTTTACTGTTTTTTACTGCTTTCGAACTGCTTTTTACTGCTTTTTACTGCTTTTATACTGCCTTTTACTGCTTTTGAACTGCTTTTTACTGTTTTTTACTGCTTTTATACTGCTTTTTACTGCTTTCGAACTGCTTTTGAACTGCTTTTTACTGTTTTTTACTGCTTTCGAACTGCTTTTTACTGCTTTTTACTGCTTTTATACTGCTTTTTACTGCTTTCGAACTGCTTTTAAACTGCTTTTTACTGTTTTTTACTGCTTTCGAACTGCTTTTTACTGCTTTTATAGTGCTTTTTACTGCTTTCGAACTGCTTTTGAACTGCTTTTTACTGCTTTTGAACTTCTTTATACTGCTTTTGAACTGTTCTCATAGAACATTAATATACGTATGATGTAAACTGTTATGAAGAGCTGCTTTTATAGTTTAAGGAAATGATCAAAGCCCTTTCTATATCGACCTTCTTTCAAAGGACTGTCTTTATCAATACCAAAAATCCATATTTATCATTCCAGCATTCTGCACATACATTTTGAAATATATTAAATGCCATGTCAGAATTAACATGATCATTATGAATATGTTTCAAGTTCATATCGTCCTATTTGAAAACAATTAAAAAATTTGCATTGTCGCGTATAAGATGTTTTGGAATTCTTGTATATGTTTGACATAAATAAAAACTATCAATAAGATGATGTCGTCCCATACTAAAGTAGGTTCGTATAGTATCTTGTTTTTCACAAGCAATATCATCAAAGATAAAAACCGAATTTGGTTTTGCTTCTTCAGGTGGTATAACTTCACTATTATTGGAAAACGTAAAGAAACCCATTCCTTTGATTGGTTTGACGGCTTTTCGTAAAAACTCATACTTTGGTTGATGTAATGACTTTGAATAAATATATATGTTTTCAAATTTTAAACCGTTAGGATGCTGTAGTAAACTCATCATAGCATTTGTTTTTCCGCAATTCGAGGGACCCGTAATTAAACCTCTTATGCTATTGGGTAATAGTTGACCATGTTTTCTTGACTCATTACTTTTAGTCAAATCAAAATTTTGAATTGGTAAAAGTTGTTGTTGTTTCACGAATCGCATCATGAAAGGTACTAAACAATTTCCTTTAAATGTGAAGGTTTTATTACAAAATTGTCATAACATTGTAAGCCGTCCTATTGAGTACATAACTTTATTTCTATAAAAATGTTGGATTTTTCAAAAAAACTTATCAGTCAACAAAGCACCGTGAAAGGAGACGGTTTGGTAAATTCTATAATCAACAAATTACCTCTTGAACTACATCTTCCTGGTTATCAATATTGTAGACCTGGAACAAATCTAGAAAAACGATTAGCAAGAGGAGATCCAGGAATTAACTTGCTTGATCAGGCCTGCAAGCAACACGATATATCTTATTCTAAATTTAAAAATACATCTGAACGTCATACAGCAGATAAAATCTTAACTGAGAAAGCTTGGAAGCGAACGACATCTAAGGACACTGGGTTAAGTGAACGAGCAAATGCTGTACTAGTTACCAATCTAATTAAAGCTAAACTAAAATTTGGTATGGGTTGCTCAAACAGTAATGCAAAAACGAAATCAAAAAACAAAAAACAGAAAATCAAGAAGAGCATCACTTTTAGTAGAACAATTAAAAGTCTTGGAAAAACTATTCAAAGAAAAAAACCACATAATCTGGAAAGAGCTATCAAAATAGCATTGTCAGCTGCTAAGAAAACAATTCATAAAAATGGTCACAAAATTAAAACACCAAGAGTTATTTCAGTACCGAAAATTGGTGGTGTTATACCATTTCTTGTTCCTCTCTTTGCAGGGCTTTCAGCTCTCGGAGCTTTATCTGGAGGTGCTGCCGGTATTGCTAAGGCTGTCAACGATGCTAATAATGCTAAAAAAGATTTAGATGAGAAAAAACGTCATAATCGAAAATTGGAAGCTATTTCAATGGGTAACGGGCTACATTTAAAACCTTATAGAAAAGGACTCGGACCTTATTTGCATCCGCATTCAAAAAACTTATAAAGTCGTTACCCAAACGTGCCTTGAATGAGTTGGATTTGAGAGCTTTTGCCATGAGGTTTATACCTCATTTTCGGGGAGTTTTCATGCGTGATAATTTACCGAAAAGTAAACCATTAAGAAACGAATGTGCAATAGTGAATTTAGATTCTTCAAATGGACCAGGAACACATTGGGTAGCGTATTATAAGAAAGGCAGTCACATTGAATATTTCGATAGTTTTGGAAACCTTCAACCACCGAAAGAATTAATTGATTATTTAGGCGATAAGATTAAATATAATTATATTAAGTATCAAGATTATAACGCAGTAAATTGTGGCCATTTATGTTTAAAGTTTTTATATGACTACTATTATGAATAAATAACATAAATTTTGTAAAATTATTTTCATTGTCTTTTTTATTGTCATGGCGTTAACACTTACACTGAGCGGAAATACTTCTTATTTGATAGCAGAATATTTTCCACCTTTAAAGTTGGATCGGGACTATGTTTGCGGTTTGATAGATTTTCAATCATATAACTCCATACCTAATGTTGATGAACGAAACAATTTGCTGCATATTGGAGCACATGTTATTGAAATTCCAACAGGCTCATATGAAATCGATGACATTTATTCTTTTATTAACTATAAATTAAATGAAATGAATTTTCCTATCTCCATGAAAATTGAAGCTAATAATAATACATTACAATGTGAAGTTGATAGTACAGAGACTGTACATTTTGAGAAAGATCGATCTATTGGAAAATTATTGGGGTTCAGTAAACGATCTTTGAAAGCTGATTTATTGCATACTTCAGATTTACCTGTTGACATAAACAAAGTGAATGTCATACGAATTGAGTGTAATATTATTTCTGGTTCATATTTTAATAACAAACCAATGCATACAATACATGAATTTTCACCAGAAGTAGGACCTGGATATAAAATCATTGAAGTTCCAAGAAATGTCATTTATTTACCAGTGAACGTCAAAGAGTTAAGTTCTATTTCATTGAAGCTTGTTGACCAGGACGGAGATTTAATTAATTTTAGAGGAGAAACAATAACCATACGTTTACATTTAAAACCATTAGGTGATTCATAATGTTGATTTATAATAATATAATCAACCGCAAAAGTGACGATTCGGTTAGTTCTACAAGAGCAGCAAAACTGACAAGACCAAAGCTCACATCTGAAAATAAATCTTATCTTCAGTCTTTAGGATTTGTTTTAAAATAAAAATATAAAATAATAAAAAATAAAATAAAAAAAAAATAAACATGAGTGATATATTGAATATATCCCAAACACCTGGTTATGATAATAGCATTTCCAAATTTGAATATCACAGCTACTCTCCGTTCTTACAGTCTTACAATACAAGCGACGAAATACGTATTTCTATTCAACAACAAAACGTGTGTATTCTACCTAGCGAAAGTTATATTTACATTTAAGGAACCCTCAAAAAATTAGACGGAAGTAATTCTGATTCAGCTAAATTATGCAATAATGCTATGGCCTTTCTTTTTGAGGAAATTCATTATGAATTGAATGGTGTGGATATTGAATACAATAAAAATGTGGGTATCACAACAACATTAAAAAACTATATATCTTTGAATGAGAATGAAAGCAGATATCTTCAAAATGCATCATGGTATGGAAAAGACATCATTTTGACCTCATCTGGTACTTTCAACTTTTGCGTACCACTTAAAAGTTTGTTAGGATTTGCTGAAGATTACAAAAGGATTATAGCAAACGCAAGACATGAATTGATTTTAATACGTACTCGAACTGATGAGAATGCTTTTGTTTCGTCGGAAGATGTACAAATTAAAATCCTGAAAATGCAATGGAGAGTTCCTCACATCACTTTGGCCGATGCTGAAAAGCTAACCTTACTTAAACAAATACAATCAAAACCCATTCAAATGCATTTTAGAAACTGGGAAATGTATGAATATCCAACACTACCAGCTGCAACCGATCATATATGGACCATTAAAACTTCGAGTCAACTTGAAAAACCTAGATATATTATAATTGGACTACAAACAAACAGAAAAAATCAAAAAGATAAGGATGCTAGCAAATTTGATCACTGCACGTTGAGAAACGTTAAGATACATTTGAACTCTGAGTCATATCCGCGTGAAGATTTGAATGTTGATTTTACCACTGACCGATACGCTGTTCTCTATGATATGTACAGCCGATTTCAACAATCCTTTTACAGCAAACAATCGCAACCACTCTTATCACGTGAAGAATACAAGGAAACTGCCCCAATTATTGTAATTGATTGTTCCAGACAAAACGAGTCCATCAAGTCGGCTCCTGTAGATGTAAAACTTGAAATCAAAACAAACGTAGCTGTACCAGCAAATACTTCAATATATTGCATGATCATACATGATCGTATTATTGAGTACAGTCCCCTAACTGGAGAAGTTCGAAAACATACATGATTTATGAGAAACACCTGCAGCTGTTAGAAAAAGAATATGTTTTTCTAGGAATAGAAGCACATAAAAAAAATATTATGAATGAAGGAAAACAAAACACGTATAAACTTGTCCTAAGAAGGTAAAAAAAAAGGAGAACGAAAAAAAAATCAATTTTCCGGAAAAAGAAACACTTAAAACATGAAAAAGAAGAAACAAACTAATAAACTTTCCCCCTAAGAAGCTAAAAAAAGAGAGAGCAAAAAAAATAAAATCCGTATAAATTCAGCTGTTTGAGATGAAATTTTATTAGTATAATCTGAAAAATCAATATTATTAAACCATGTCTCAAGAATTTGAAAAAGAAATTCAAGAAATTGAAGTTGGAAGCAGTTTTAATACTGTGATTAATATAAAAAACTTAGAGCAAAATCATTGCTATCCAATAATAAGCATGAGAAGGATCCAAACTAAATTCGGAACGCAATTAGTTGTCGATCTGGGTACAAACGATGTAAGTAAATTATATATATATTTTTTTTTTTTTTTTAATTTTCTATAAAATTTTAAATATGATTTTTCTTTCATAGGTATTCCTTCCAGCCCGCTACAACAAATTAACTGAAAAGGCAGTTGAAATGATAAATATGAAAACAGGATCATACTGTATCATATACAAAGGTCCAATGGGAAGATCTGTTAAACTAGAAATAAGAAAAACTAGCGAATAAGAGCGAAATGAATACAAAATTTGGTTTTTTCTTTTGAAATATAAAATTATTTTTTTTATTAGCCAATAAGAGACGAATATGTTTAATTGAATAAAAACAGTTTTTTATATAATTTTTTTTTTTTGTTTTTTCTTTTTTTCTTATTTAATTTTTTCTTAACTCTACAAAGGAAAAGGTGGATCTCCAAATCTTGATCCATCATAATATGACGGAACTCCGTATCCTGCTCCAGGAAACGGTGGGGTTGTGTTAACATCATATAATCCATCATATGATGAAATTCGGTATCCTGCTCCAGGAAACGGTGGGGTTGCGTAAACATCAAACAATCCATCATATGATGAAACTCCGTATCCTGCTCCAGGAAACGGTGGGGTTGAGTAAACTCCGTATCCTGCTCCAGGAAACGGTGGGGTTGAGTAAACATCATACTCTGGTGTATCATCTCCGACGATACTCATCTCCTCTTCCAGGAACTCCATCATTGGTCTTGGGAATGGTGATGACGTATCTTCTTCTCGCAAGAACTCCACTTCGTCTTCGTCTTCATCTTCGTCTTCATCATCGGTTTCATCTTGCTCTTCCTCCATCTCTTCCTGATACTCCATCATTGGCATTGGGAATGGTGATGACGTATCTTCTTCTCTCAAGAACTCCACTTCGTCTTCAGGGTCATCTTCCTCCATCTCTTCCAGGAACTCCACTTCGTCTTCGGGGTGATCTTCCTCCATCTCTTCCAGGAACTCCACTTCGTCTTCGTCTTCATCTTCGGTTTCATCATCGGTTTCATCTTCATCTTCTGATGAAGAAGTTGATGCTGGTCTTGGTGTGGGTTGAACCCTTTGGATAGGCCTGCTATATGATGAAACCGAAGATGATGCTGGTCTTGGAAATGATCGTGCGGTAAATATCGGTCTTTGGGCTGCTGGTACTTCTTCCTCTCCATCTTTGATGGGCTTCCATGCCATCCTAGGTGTGGGTTGAACCCTCTGAATAGGTCTCCCATCCTCGGCTTTAATGGCCGCTAGAATTTCTACTAATTTCTCTACGTTTTTTGAAAAATTGTTCATTTTGCTCTTTTATTATAATTGCAACTAATTCTAACGATGACCATCTCATCATCTTTTATACACAAAATTTGTATAGAATACTACTACTACTACTACGAACAAAGTCTTTAAAAAAACACTGTCAAAATCAAATCTAGTTCTTATTGGCTCGAATAGTATATAAAACAATAATATAAGATAACGCCCACGAAAAATATCCTTTGAAGATTCAGAGCAATATACATGAAAAAGATTTTACTATATGTGATGTGGGTGTGTGTTGAGGATCGATCGCTTAAATTCAAAAGGATGTTTTGGTACCTGTTTTTTTATTTTTTTTTATTAGGTAGAAACAATATAGAGACTCCTTTTTTATGTTACTTTAACGCTGACATACATTTTTATTTTGAAGATAAAAATACGATTCTTATTGCGATTTGAAAAAAAAAAACAAATTAATTTTTATATTTTTTTATTACCTTGAGTTGAAATGATTTTCACTTTTAAATATGTGGTATATTTTTATGGCCCCAAGCATATGTGCTTTTACCATCTTCACATATAAACCTCTTTGTATCATTACAACTCAAGGTTTTTTTATTTATCATTTGTGTGTACATCAAATGTTGCTTACTTCTAAATATATACAAAGTTCTATAAATATCTCGTTTCTTAATTAAACAATTTCTATAGTCTCTTAATTCTAAATTATTAGTAATATATTTTTTTATTCCCTTGGCTTTTTTTGTCACTTCACCGGTATCAATCCCAAAACAATATAATTTAGCCCTTAGTCCTACAAAATCAGTCATAATCCTCGAATTATTTTCATCTTTAAAAAGCCCTATCACCTTGCCATTATTTAAAGGGAAATTATGAATGTTGTTCACCGGATACTCAGAAGTGTCAAACCTAGATCTCTCAGGATTAATTACATCATCATAGATTTAAGCATAAAAGTCGTCTGTAAATATGGAATAGATAAAAGAGTCTGTATCCATATAGTTCATACGAATTTTATTACTAAATTTTGGCTTCATGTAATCATAATGAAAATCATACATTAACCACTTTGAGAGTTCTAAAACGGTAAAACCTAAATAAATTGGTTTATCTAGTTTAACACTTCCTTTCTTCATCTCAATAGCACACATATTCGGTGTAAATATGCTACTACTATGAAAATTGGGGTGAGCAATCAGCTTTCTTGCTGAAAATTGGTTTCTATGCGCACTCCATTCTGAAACAATCTTCACATTTCTACGCTTTTCAACATTTTCCATGGTTTTACCATAGACGCTATTGTTCAGTAATTTGAAAAAGTCTTTCTCGAACTTATTCCTGGCAACTTTTCTTTTTTCGGTGTTCAGAGAAATATACTTTTGGAGCCAGTTCGACTGACTAAACTTCATGACTCTATGTACTTTTCTTAAAATTAATCCATGTGAAATACATTGCTGTAAATTTCTTAAATGAGTTTTGAAATTTTTCCTTGAATTCAAGTGAGCAACTAACTTGGGAATTTTACATCCTGGGGTGGTTATATTTTCAGGACAAAATGGAAGATCATTATGTGAGTCATGAATACTCGATGGATAATCTAAATCTACTTCCAATACATATCCAACATTATCACCTTTAATGTTGGAGATGTATTCAGATGTATAAATCTGAGGATTATCCCACTGAAAATTACCATATGGTAAGGGTTGTGACATAGCCCATCCGTATAAGTTATTAGCATCAAGATACATTAAGTATTCCGATTCTAGGTTTGGGTTATAGCTAGATATGTATTTATTATTAGCCACAGCATTTCTGTGACTACATTGACACAAACCACCTCTAATTCCAGTTTTAAAAAAATTGTACATATTATCGACATCAGTTAAAAGCTCCAACTTGATATTAGTTGTTTTGAGCATAGCGACCCATGATAACCCAGGAGCTGTAAAATAATGACAAGGATCAAGTTCGTAGATTGAAATACAAAGTTTCCTAAAACTTTCAAATATATCTGCTAATAAAAGCACATCACTCTTAAGATAGAGAACCATATAATCTTCAAGTTTTTTACACTTAAAGTGATCCCATACATTAAGAGCATGTTTATAGTCCTCAACTAAACATTCTTCATCAATCATTTTGTTATAAAATTTCGATTTCGATGGTAAAGAGGTTTCCTCAAATCGTTCCCATGAATCTAAATGATCATAAGGAAATACACCTTTTCTTTGCATTAAATTAAATGATATATTGTCTTGGAAAACACTTTTAGTATTTTTTAAATCATTAGACGAAAAATTCTTTGCCAAAGATGAGATGCTCGACTGAAGAAACCTATTTGAATCTAAAAATCGTATCTCAAAAGTGTTTTTAGCATCTAAATAAATTCGTTTAGAAAGAGAAATATAATTTTCTTTGTTCAATGGAATTATTGAAATTTCTCCGTTGATATTAGAAAGACTTTTTATAAAAAGATGACAATCATACCCCGAAAAATTATGAAAGAAGACGGGGAAAAATTTTGGTATATGGAAATTTAAATTACACTGAACGTGAGCGGGTCCTCTATACAACCCGGTGAAGTGACAATGATCTGTTGCCCTTAAATCTGAATTCTTAAAACTACTCTTACATATATGACATGTTGGCGAATGTCTTTGTCTAAAATCTTCGGCTATGGTCAACATGGGCATCGGTTTTGGGTTTTTGATGACTTCTTGATATAGATTCGTCAATTCTTCCACCAACATTTCCACAAATTTGTCTGACGAATTCTCACCTAAAATAGAAAAATGGACAATTATTATAAATATTTTTATTGGGAAATATTATTATATTCATATTTAAATTCTTACCAACAAATGTCTTCTGTTTGTTAAACTTTTCATCAAATGTACATTTAATAAAATAAGAAAAAGCGCAGGGCACATGCTGTTGAACATCAGTTGTTGAAGAAAAATCCGGGTTGGGCTGTTGATGGTTTATCGGCTGTAAAATGGACTCGAAGTCAGCGTAAACTACAAATGGTACTTCCAACTTCTTTCCATGTTTTTCAAACTTTATTGAGGACTTATCTCCCTCTGGCATCAGTGTAACAATCTTGCAACATTCGCTTATATGTTTTTTTAATGAATCTTCATCAGCAAAAGATTGTAGACAACCATTACAAAGATTCAACTGTTTTTTGTTTTTTGTTAATTGAGAACTGATAAGTCGTGATATGTTTTTAATAAGAACATAATGAGTAAGTCCCTCCTCATTCTCACAAAAGAGCAAATTTATATGCTTACTCTGCTCCTTTTGGGTATGATAGAATGGACCAATTATTTGTATATCATTGTATAATAGCGAACTGTAAAACCATCTTCAAATATAAGAAATAAAACAACAACATTTTTTAAAGTGGAAAAATTATATAAAAAAACCACTATGAACTTTTTATTCCGTCACGATCGAGATCTTTCCTAAGACTAACTTTCGTTAGAGTTGTTCGCAGAACAAGCTCTTTCTTTCGTTAAGTTCTTGTATGTATAATTATTTTACCTTCTTCTATATGAAACATTGGATGCAGAGTTGCCAGAACTCATGCAATCCGATACAGTCCCGGCGAAAACCTACGGTTTTCCACCCTTTCGCTTTTTATTTAATTATTTTCTCACATTATACCATATTACCTACTATATCAATAATAATAATAAATCATTTCTGCTCTTCCATCGGTAGTAGGCAGATCTTTTGTACCGGTCTGGTTAGTTGATTAGTTTGTGTCTGTATGACCACGCTTCGCACCAGTCCGTCTTTGCTCGGAATGAGTCTTAGTATACGCCCCATCGCCCATGCTGATGGTGGGAAATTTTCGCTTTTGATTATGCATAACTGCCCTTCCTTCAGTCCGTACTTCTCCTTGCGCCATTTCTTTCGCTCGTAAAGTGTAGATAGATATTCTTCCTTCCATCTAGCCCAGAAGTGTGATAGCATTGCCTTCCGTTCTCTCCATAATTTTACACCCTTCGTGTTTGGTAATTCAGTAGTAACAAACGGCAGCGGCAACACCAGAGGCTCGCCCACCAGAAAATGTCCCGGCGTTAGCGCCTGTAGGTCATTTGGATCATCGCTCAGCGGATGCAATGGTCTTGAATTTAAAATTGCTTCTATGCCAGTGAGCAATGTCAAGAACTGCTCGTATACCAGCACCTTCCCTCCTGCTATCCTTGTCAAATGGTATTTCATGGACTTAACAGCTGCTTCGTATATGCCACCTTGATGTGGCGCGGCAGGAGTCATAAATTTCCACTCCGTCCCTTTCAAGCACAAGTGTTCGAAAGTATCCTGCGTAAGCCAACGCTCTTTCGCCTTCCGTAATTCTTTCGCTGCCCCGACAAAGGCTGTACCATTGTCGCTGTATAATCTTTCGCACCTTCCCCTTCGCGCTATAAATCTTTCGTAACAAGCAATAAATGCAACTGATGTAAGATTTGATACCAAATCAATGTGCACTGCTCTGGTTTTGAGACAGACAAAAACGGAAACCCAACATTTCTGTCTTATTATCTGCTCGCCTGCTCTATCAATCATTTTGATTTCGAATGGACCTGCATAATCGACTCCTGTATGTAGAAAAGCCTTTCCAGGAGTAACTCTTTCCGGTGGCAAGTCAGCCATCAATTGTGTCTCGAATCGATGATTGTATCTTACGCAAACCAAGCATTTATGAACATAGTTTCGTAGTTCACTTCGTACCTTCGGAATCCAAAACTTCTCTCGTATGTATTGCATCATAACTTGTACAGCTCCGTGCTTAGTTGCTCTGTGAGCACTATCCATAATCAGCCAAGCTAATCGAGAACCATTCGGTACGATCGCTGGATGCCTTCTCTCGTATTCCATCTCTGCTCTGCTCAACCTTCCTCCAACTCTCATGACTTTTTTGTCATCTAGAATCGGTTTCAATGACTCTATCCTGCTCTTATCAGATAAGCACCTTCTCTTCTCGATGCAATCGAGTTCCTTCGCATAGTATTTTTCTTGCTCTTTTCGTAATAGATAATCAATAGCTTCCATCTTCTCTTCAGAAGACGGTTGATCAACTACACCTTCTCTACCTTCCATACCTTCTCTCCTTTCTAGTTGACGCTGAGAGCGTCTCCTTCCCTTTCCATTCCTTCTCTCCCCCACCTTCCGTCGCCCCGCCAATGCTCTTGTTACATTGATAAAGCGAAATATGTAACTCATTATATTAAGTGCCTTCTCAAGTGTGCGTGCGTACTCAATGATAGGAATACTCTTCCTCAGGTCTTTCGAATATATAGATAGAGGATCTGTGAAACTGGTTATCACAAACACCTTTATCTCATCCCTCCCCCCATCTGAAACATTTGGTACAAACTTTTCAGATGACCATGTAACTCGGGGTTTCGATAACCATTCTGGGCCATGTAACCATAGCTTATTATTCACCAAAGATGATGGTTTTATTCCCCTGCTCAATAAATCCGCTGGATTTTCCTTCGTACCAACATGTTTCCATCTCTTGACTTCAGTATTCTCTTGTATGGATGATACTCGATTTGCCACGAATGTCTTTAGATCACATGGTAGTTTGTTTATCCAGTGCAATGCTACCAGTGAATCCGTCCAGAGATTGTACTCTATACCTTCCCATTCCATCGTTTTAATGACACTGACAGTCAGTCGTCCCAATAACTCAGCTGCGGCGAGCTCTAATCGTGGTATAGTAACTGTTCTTAATGGTGCGACGCGCGTTTTTGACGTTACCAAACCTGCTCTTATCCTTCCATCGGAACTTGTAGTTCTTATATAAATTACAGCTCCATATGCTCTTTCAGACGCGTCCGAAAACCCATGTATTTCCTTCTTTGTTCCTTCCGATGTATTCATCCATCTGTCAATTCTTACGTTTTCTAGGAATGTTATCTCTTCCCAAAAATCTTTCCATCTTCTTTCGATTCCTTCCGGTAGCGTCTCATCCCAGTCAACGTTTAAGCGCCATATGTCTTGAATGAGAATCTTTCCAATAATCGTTACAGGAGCTATGAATCCGTTTGGATCATAAAGTTGAGCTATGCAGCTCACGATCTTTCTCTTTGTCATTACTTGTTCAGTCACTGGTGTTTTTACCACAAATGTGAACTGATCCTTCTCAAGCAGCCATTTAAGACCAAGTATTGATGCCTTCTCATCATCTTGAAACAAGATTGATTCCTGCTCTTCATAATTCATGTTCTCTGATAGAGTTTTAGAATTGGATTTCCATTTTCTAAGCTCGAAGCCTGCACTCCTCAATATGTGATCGATTTCCTTCGATAATTCTATCGCCTTCGCCTCTGAGTCTGCACCTGTGGTACAGTCGTCCATATAGAAATCTTCCATTATGGCCTTCGCCGCTTTCGGATATTCCATCTCTTTTTCTTTCGCACATTGGATTAACGCTCGTACAGCATTATAAGCTGATGAGGTCATCCCATAGGTGACTACTGTCAACCAATATTCCTTCAATCTTTCGTTCGGGTTTTCTCTCCAAAGTATTCTTTGTAGATCCCATTGTTCCTTCGCAATTTTCACCATCCGAAACATCATCTTTATATCTGCACTAATTGCGACTCGATGTCTTCTAAAACGCAACAAGATTTCGTGTAAGTCCTTCTGTAGCTTCTCCCCCAACATTTGTACTTCGTTAAGTGAAACTCCCTTCGTTGTCTTGCAGCTGGCGTCAAAAACGACTCTAAATTTTTTCGTAACGCAATGATGTGGTATATAATAAATCGTTTTTCCATCGCTAGTGCCAGTTACTGGCGTCATGTGACCCATCTCTTCGTACTCTTTCATGAAATTAATATATTTCTCCTTCAGTTCTGCATCACTTCCCAATTTTCTTTCCAAAGCCAGGAACCTGCGTTTCGCTATAAGTTCCGAGCTTCCAATGTCTTTTGCTGATTCTTTCAAAGGAATCTTGACTATGAACCTTCCAGTGTCATCACGCGTATATGTTCTGATGAAAATCTGTTCCACCTGCTCTTGTTCTTTCGTCCTGCACTGTGATGGTTCAATGTCATCTAGTTGCCAAAACCGTTTGAGTGATTCGTGTAGTTGGTCGTTGTCCATACAGACAACTTGCAAATGTAAATTTTGCTCGTTAGCCTTCTCATGAATTTCGCTTTCGTATTCACCAAACATAATTTTTCCAAGAATTGTTTCCATAGACAAGGTACCACTGGGCTGACGTTCCAATACAGTGATAAATGCATGTGCTACAAACTTGCAGCCCAACAGTAGGTCTATAGGACCTGCCTTCCAATATTCAGGATCAGCCAATGGGCGACCTGAACCATCCATCGTTGGCATTGCCAAACTGTGTGTAGGCACAATTGGTTGCCATTTACTATCCTTGGGTAACACCCAAAATTCTTGTTCTATCGCCTCCGTAGATTCAAACCATGGGTTTATCTTGAGCACCGCCTTATATTTGACGTTAAATGGCTCGCCTTCGATACCTATTAGCTTTCCGGTCTTTCGAATCCTTGGCAGTGCAAGCTTTTGATGTAATTGATAGCTTATTAGATTAGGCTATGCGCCTGTATCCAATAGAGCTCTTATGGGGCCATATTTCCTTCCATCCATCTCGATTCGTACCTGTGCTGTTGGTAAGAGAGTAAAATTTCCTTCAACATTATGATTAAAAGACGCTAGATAATTTTTATTTGTGACTTTATTGTCCCAAGTATTCTTAAAATTATTTCTCTTAAAGTCATTCCAGCTTGCCCCCCCTTCGAAATCCATCTCCATCTTTGTCGTTGCCATCAGATCTTTCGGCCTTCTCTCCTCTAGCCGAGAACGCTTTCGTAATGCTCGTTGTCAGTCATATTTCTTCTTGTCGTTGATTTCCTGCTCGTTCCTTCGCTTCTTTCCTTTGTCCTGCACGTTTAGGACAGTACCGTCAGCCTTCCGTAGTTCTTTTATTGGGCAAAGTGCGCTATTATGTAATGGCTTGCTTGGGCATCTAGTGCATGGCCCTTGAAAGCAATCCTTCGTCGTATGTCCAGTTTTTAAACAGTTTGGACATAATTGCTTATCCTTCACAAAGTCCTGTCTTGCCTTCAAGGATAGCGTCATGAAGTCAGGACAGCACCAAATTGGATGCTCCATCGATTTGCAAGAGTGACACGGCCTCTTTTTTCCTTCCGTATTTTCCGCCTTCCTTGTCTTATGGCTAGACGTTGCCGTCTCGCCATACCTTCCTGCGTTGACACGCATTTGATTGGAGCCAGTTTGTTGTTCCTTCCTTTTATTTTCCATCGCGCTTCCTAGAGTTTCTGCTCTTCTGTCTAGGAAATTACAGAATTCCTTCGCCGTCGGCATTTCGCTGGTTCGAAACTCTTCCCATTTACATGCTGTCTCGTGATCCAATTTTTCATGGAGAACATGAACTACTATCATGTCCCATTGATCTGTCGGGATCCCTTGCGCGGCCAATTGCCTCAATGTCTCGTGGCATGTATTCGACATCTTCTGCAATCCAGCAGCCCTTGGCACTCCTTCCATACTCGGCAGAGCAAAAAATCTTCTCAGCAGTGCACGACATGTGGCATACTTCTTGTTGTAAAGTTCGCATAGTCGCTTCCATGCCTCGCAATAGTTTTGCTCGGTCAATTGCCATTCGCCTAGAGCACGCTGAGCTCCTCCAATAAGCGACGCCTTCAAGTATGCGAACTTGTATGCAGGAGATATTTTATCGTTGTTGTGTACTGCCACTGCAAACAAGTCGTGGAAGCTTTGCCATTTTGTGAAACTGCCATCGAAATCTCCCCATGTCTTCTGAACATCATGTTGTGCAAATGGCAGATTCACTTGCACAGCTATGGGTTGTCCTTCTCCTGTTGTAGCTGGAAGCAGCTGATTGATTCTTTTCTTCAGTGCAGCATGCACTGTGAAGTAGTTCCTTTCCGCCTCAGCAGCCTTCCTTTCAATCTCCAAGCTGATCAGGAGATCGCTTTTCTTGGCGATTTGCCCCTCGTAGACTTGGAGCTGTGCCCAACTTTCCTTCAACGATTCCATCCGCACCTCTATCTCTTCAATGGATGTCTCCATGAAGCCTTCCGAACTGGTAAATGCCAGCATCCTGCTTATGGTATGAACCCCCTTGTCAAACAAGTATTCATAGTTGGGTTCACCCATTCCTTCCGTCGGATTATTTTCCTTCGTTTTCCTTCTCTCTTGTCTTTCCTTCTTATCTTTCCTTGTATTCATTTTGCGAATTCTTTCCACCTGAAACGATGCCAACAATTTTATATTATGTTAATATTTCATCGAAACTTTGTGTTCTTTTTGAATGTTCATCGATTAATTTGCTGAAAATTGTTTGCGGTAGGTACTTGTAAATATATTTCCCAGTGCCAAAATATAATTAATATAATAAAATTTGCTTTTGGTACCTCGTCTTGACAGAAGGAATTTCCCGGTTGCGGCAAAAATCTAACAAATTGCTCTGCCACCGGTACTCTCAACCTTGGCAAAAGAAATTCCCATTTGCAAATTGAAATTATAATAAATGATAATAATAAATAAAAAAAAAAAACACCGCTTAACCCTTGTATAAATTAACGTGCTGCTGCATAATATTACCAAATAATAAAAAAATATTCCTAATATGTGTCACTGTTTTGATATTAATTATATTTTGCCCTTCCACAAAAGAAAAAAAATAGTTTTTTAAAAACAATTTTAATCCTAATTTTCCTGCTCAAATCTCCGTTAAGAGATTATATTGTCTTTCCAGTTTGTGATTACGCATACACTTCGTATTTTTCTGCTTATTCCTTCTCCGTCCCCCTTTTTTTTCCATACCTGAGCGCACGTCTGCGCTCCAGTATTTGTTAATATATTTTCACGCCCGACATAAATTTCCTTCCACCTTCCAAAATTATTTATGGCTACTCTATTTATTCGAGTGCCCCATCTCTTCTCTCGCCTTCAAACATTTCATGGCTGCTCCATTTATATTGGAGTGCCTCCCTTCACTTGTCACTATCCAAATCAAAACAATGACACGCACTTTTAATAATAAAAAAATAGATATGTATCCACCCGACGAGGAAAAGGAATAAAACCATCGCACGGGTAGATAAAAGAAAAACACACACACCAAAAAAAAACAATTTTACCCCTAGCACAACAGCAGCACGTTTTATTTTCTATTTTTATTTAATAAACACAAACTATTACCTTTAAAAAGACACTTTTCCTGCAAATTGAACTGTGTTTTTTTTTTATGTTTTTCTTTATATATATCTGTTTTATTGTTTGTTGTTTTTTTTTTTTTCAAAACCGAACTTTTCTTGTCTGACTTCCACGTTTGACTGCAAAAATGAGTTAAACTCAATCATTTGCATTGATAGATGCCGAGGCAAAAGAAACGACAAAAAAAACATGTATTTTTTCTCTTTCGTATGCTGCGCATAGGATTTAGATGTACATGGTTTTCCTTCTCCGTCACATGGTACTATGTTTCTTTCGATGCTTGTGTATGTATGATTTTAAGTCATGAAACACATACAGCAAGAGGGAAACCTTCTCGATCGTTCTTTTCGTTATCATTGTTTCTGGTGTCGCTCAAACGCGACAAGAAAAAAATATGTGCATGTATATATCTTTCTATCTTTCGGTGCCGTGTAGGCATATAGTGTCTATCGTGTATAAAATCTTCTCGTAATCACATATTCATAGCGTTTGTATGTATGTGTTTCATCGTTCTATTGCTTGCAACGTAGGCAAACGAAACCTTCTGTTTTCGCTTTGAAGTTGTAAATTTCAAAGAAAAAACATTCCTTCACGTATGCATATATAGATGCATGATGTATAATTTGTAAGTGCTGTCTGCCATATAGGTATAGGCAGACGAAATCTTTTCTTGAGTATAAGTTGTAAATTTCAAACTCGTATACCTTCGTGTGTGTATATATGTAGTATACATTATTATTATTATTCTGTACGTTGTCTGCCATATAGGCAGCCGAACTCTTTCGTTGAGTATTGAAGTTGTAAATTTCAAACTCGTGTACCTTCTTGTATGCATGTAGATGCATGTATTATGTTATGTCTGCCATATAGGCAGCTGAAATTTTACCATTCCTTAGACCATAGCTTCCATAAAATGTGAAAGCGGTTCTTTCGTTCATGTTCGAATACGCATGTGTATTCGCTTTTCGCTGCGTGACAACGCGAAAGCAAAATCTTTCGTTGAAAATGAAAAAAAATGTTCTTACGCAATTATGTGCATATAGATGCGTAAAATATATGCATGTATTGTTCGCCACATAGGCGGACGAAATCTTTCGGCGGTTGACTGTCGTATTTGACCTTACCCTGAAAATCGGTTTCCTTCGTTTATGCATATATATAAATGCGTGACGTATATAAATATTTGCCGCTTGCCGTGTAGGCAAACGCATCTTTCGCTGATTCTTTCCCAGTTTTAACGATTTAAGCTGTGGAAATTTTATTCCGCATTTAATGAATTTTAAAATTCTTACCATCCTCCTGCGCTATGGCACTTACTGTCTACCTTCCATCTTTCTGACTTTTTGCTCCAGGACTGGGAGCTGTTTCGCTTCTCTCCAGCACCAATACACATTTTCTTTCACTTTTTCCGTCCGATTTTTTTTTTTTTTAAATTAATCAATTACAATTAATTCCCGTCGTACCTTCCCGTCACTGGTACCATCCGACTCGACACGGACCAAATGTATAATAGCGAACTGTAAAACCATCTTCAAATATAAGAAATAAAACAACAACATTTTTTAAAGTGGAAAAATTATATAAAAAAACCACTATGAACTTTTTATTCCGTCACGATCGAGATCTTTCCTAAGACTAACTTTCGTTAGAGTTGTTCGCAGAACAAGCTCTTTCTTTCGTTAAGTTCTTGTATGTATAATTATTTTACCTTCTTCTATATGAAACATTGGATGCAGAGTTGCCAGAACTCATGCAATCCGATACAATCATTATTTGTATTAGTCATCTCATAACCAAACACATTCACACTTATCTCAGGGTTGTTTTCCTCGAATATTTTAACATCTTTTACAGCCAGAGGGAATTGCAGGTCTTTGAAGCTTACGAGTTGATTAAATGCATCTATTGTTTCATCACCAATATTATTTTTACAAGGATATGCTGTTGTTCTTTCAGGATTAGATGTTCTTCCTGCGAGAGCAGCTAAAATAGACCATTTAAAACAGTACTCATCGTTGTTTTGAATGTTTATGCATGCTTTTTTGTTTATTATTTTGGCCGGCAATTCAAAATAGGATGATCCTCCAACAGGTTGGTATTTATTGATGTTAATCTCGATTCTGAGAAATGAAAGCAAAGCCCATCCGCTCTCTTTTTCCTGAAATTCTTCTAATTTCACTGAAAAGTTCAATGTTTAGCTTCAATGCGCCTAAAATGCCTATCTCGTTTTCCAGCAACTCTTTGATAAGACATTTATTTTCGTCAAACAAAACATTCACATCTAAGATTGATTCATCGACAATCTTTATGCAATAAGTTTTAATTCGATTTTTGAAAGCTCCACTTATTACACTTACATTCTCAGTCAGGAGCTGCATAGCCAGTGCTCTATGTGAAGATTTTCTTTGGTGATGTGTCATTTTTCGCTCCTCGACATCCTCCTCACAGATGTAGCAATATGTAGTTTGAGGAGAATCCTCACCATCTTTTTCCGAAAGCAGCTGTTTAACTAGCGTTTTATGGGAAGCTTTTTTTATTATGATCGCTCCATTCCACAACACCTTCTTCACAGATATGACAATACCCATTAGCAATTATTCTTGGTTTTTTGTTCAATATCGCCTTAGATGTTGAAGGTTGAGGAGAATGTTCCCTTTTTCTAGCGCTTCTTTCATTCGCCACAACAGCTCCTGCTGAATGCACATTTTTAATATGCCTATTAAGTATGTCCTTCCTCGACATGACTTTTTCACATACGTTAGTTGTCATTTTTCGCTCCTCGACATCCTCCTCACAGCAATATGTAGTTTGAGGAGAACTCTCACCATCATTTTCCGAAAGCAGCTGTTTAACTAGCGTTTTATGGGAAGCTTTTTTATTATGATCGCTCCATTCCACAACACCTTCTTCACAAATATGACAATACCCATTAGCAATTATTCTTGGTTTTTTGTTCAATATCGCCTTAGATGTTGAAGGTTGAGGAGAATGTTCCCTTTTTCTAGCGCTTCTTTCATTCGCATTTTTCTTTCATCACCATGGATACTGATGACGTGTCTTATCAAATTCCGCTTTTTAGTGAATGATACTCCACAATTTTCACAATTAAACATTTTTAGAAATTAGTTTTTTTAATAAAATTCAAAAAAGAAAACAGAAAAACACAAAATCGAACTTGATTTTTTAATAACTAACGAAAACAGATTTTCAAAGAAAAATTCAACGAAAGCGAACTTGATTGTCTTATTCACAAAAACAGAATGCCCTGCTACATATTCAAAATTTACCTTTTAAGCATTTTTTTTCTGAATGTTTAAGATTAAAAAAAAACGAATAATCCTTAAAAATAATAAAAATTCCGATATTTCTTAACCAATCAGATCTGTGTATATATTTTTCTTTATGTTTTGAGAATATTAAAAAAATGAAAATGTAAAAGGACATCTCACATATTATGTAGTTACTCCATGAATGCATTTTTTTTTATTATTTTCTCCATACCGTTATAAATCAATAAATTTTTATTACTATTTTAAAAAATCATGATCCCGTCAAAGCAACCCCTAAGAAAATAACGATTTTTTTCCTATGAACTTGAATTATAAAAAACAAAATTTCCAGATACCTACCTCATAGAAAAAGTACTTAAAACCAAAAAAGGGACAAATATTTTTGAAATGGCTTGGTTTCCCATCTGAACACAATTCTTGGACATTAACAAAAACGATTAACAAAAATTGTATATTAATTTTTTTGTTGTTCCATTAAAAATATTCACTCTGTTTTTTTCTCCTTCAAACCTTAATAAAATATATATTTTTACTAGCTATGATCACACGATAAAAATAAAGACAAAATATCTACTTCAATTGAAGAAAAAAACATTTTATTTGTGTTTGTCTGTTTCGTTTTTGTTTATTTTATTTTATAACTATACATTTAATCCAATAAAAATATCCGTTAATAATGGGAGAGACTCAACATCGAACCCCGCTCTCACTGCCTTCAATTCTAACGCCTTCATGATGTATGCTGCTGCTGTTATTTTTCTTATGTCATCATCCATGAAACTTACCTCCTGCAAAGCAATTTTCTGAAGTTCGTCGAACTCCCAGCACTGATTTCCAAAGTTATTTAACCATGCAAGAAAAATTTGTTTAACCATTATTATATTAATAAAAACAATATTTTTGTTCTAATTCTTAAATTTTCAGAAATTAACTGATGATCTGGGATAAACAAACATTGTATTTATATCAAAATCAAAAAAAATATATACAGGTTAGCTTTGTGTGTTATACGCTTCATATTCAACACATACATATACATATCTGATTTTTTTTTTTTCAATCGTTTCGGCTCAACTTAATTCTTATCTAATTTATTGATTCATAAATATCCACCAAACAACCAAACCAAACCTGATTCCGTCAAACCAACCCCCAAAAAATTACCTGTTTCAAATAAAAAAAAAACACATCAGATCGAAAAAAGGACACTTTACAAAAATGCATTTTTAGTCCATAGATACCGCTATAAATTAATCCATTTTTATTACCTACCTACATTTTTATAAATTCAAAGCAACACCAACAATAAAAAAATAGGTACCTGTCCCAAGCCAAAAACACACACGATAAAAATAAAGACAAAATATCTACTTCAAATGAAAAAAAGAAAAAGATACCTGTCTCAAACCAAAAACATTCATTCTAAAAGGACACTTTACAAAAATGCATTTTTAGTCCATACCGCTATAAAATAATTACCTACCTACCAAACATTTTATAAATTCAAAGCAACACCAACAATAAAAAAATAGGTACCTGTCCCAAGCCAAAAACACACAATTTTCCATTTTACCGCACATAGCTCCGCTCGAGCGCCAGAACCCGCTAAAACTAACTACTGCATTGAAATTATACATGTTTTGAAAATGATAAGAAGTGGAATCAAAATAATATATAAATGGTCTTTTGTATTATGGGAAATACTAGTTTTTAATATTGAAGGTGATGGCAAAACGAACATGTTGAGTCCATTAATTAACATGTGCATTAATTCTTTTTTTTTTTCTTAACTTTTCCACAAATCTGTAGATGCTTATTCATGTGCAGCCTTCATGAAGTGTCAAACTTCATATACAAATTTGCATAAAAGTCACCACCCTCTCGCAAGTTGCTATAAGTTTTCGCAAATGGGCAAATGTGAAATTTTGTTGACGTTTGTGAAGCTTGCAGATATGACATACACGTCTACAAGACATGACTCGCTATAAGATATTCTAACAAATAGGGAATAATTATTTCGATTTGACATTTGCCACCAATTGCAAAAATTATAACATCTTCTGTCAGGATTGTTAATTTTGTCTAGCTTGTACCTTAAAGAAATTCCCAGCAATTGGAAAAAAGAAGTACTTTAGGCATAACTTCCAAGTACTTGATATCGTCCTTCGACAGTACCTACATCTAATTAATTTAAACTTTACATACCACCCAATTTACTGCGTTTCAACCCAAGAATCACCTTTACGATTTCAATGAAATCTACATTCCAAATATTTGTATTGGTTTACTTACGAATATATACCTCATATTCTAGATAAAACATTAAAATACTTTAAAACCCATCCAATATAAATCATAAAAAGCCGCCTTCAGCATCTTTCAATGCCGATCTTAAACGCATCTTCTAATTTAAAATTAATAGCACGAGACAAAAATATCCCCATCAATGTAACTCAATTCTCTTTTCCAAGCCCTCCTAGCATGATATGATTCATATTATTCCTTTAGCCTCCTTAACGTATACATTCCATTTCAACACCTTGGTGGCATTTTTTTTTTTTTTTTTTTGTTTCAACAAGTCAAAAAGTCACATCTTTGTGGAATTATAATCTGGCAAGCTGGAATTCGATATTCGATACTAACCATAACACAAATCACATTCAAAAAATAAACACAAAACTTTTTTTCAAAACTATTCAAAAATTTATTTAAAATTTTTTTAATTTTTTCTTTTTTTTTTTTTATTTTTTAAACCATCAACACTTGAGCAGATCCAATGATGAAGGTACTTCTGGTACCTCTGTGAACCCCTCTGCAGTAGCCTTCTAGGCTAATGCCTTTATAATGTGCTTTATGGCACACATTCCATGAATCTTTGGAGTTTTATTAAATGCACTTAGCTCCTCACGGAGCGCCTCCTGAAAGGGGAGATACTCCCAGCAGGTTTGCGCAAAATCTTCCGCAAATTTTTCGCAGTTTGATAACATTTTTTAGGTTTTTTTGAAAAAAAAGCAAAGAATTAATGCGTCAACACTTAAACGGCAACTGAAAAATAGAAACAATATTTACTCTTTTATATATCTAAAACATATATTGAAACCACCACTGCCTTATCATAATTATTAGCAAAAAAAATAAACTTTTCTAAAGTCAAAAGTTGACAAAATTCGGTTTCTTTACAAAAAACATGATCACATAATTTTTTAACATTACCATAATGGGCCATTATTTTAAACAATTAACATTGCTTCTTATCAGCCGGCGCGGCCAGTGCGCTGCACCATCACAACACTGACCATGACCATGACTTAATAGAAACACACAAAATCTACCCTTCATATTATGCTTTGATGACAACGCCGACGACGTAGACGACGACGACGACAACAAAGACGATGCCGCGGCACATTTTTTTTATAGCTAACCTTCAGGCGACGACGACGACGCCGACGACCGACGACACCCAAGGAAATTTTTTTTTTTTCTTGATGGCTAAGCTTATCATCTAATTCATTATTTCAATCCACCACCATCACCCAAAATAAAACATTTTAAATTCTTATCACATCATTTTATTTTGTTTAGTTTTAATAAGCTCAAGGTTATATGTACCTACTCTCATTATATTTCAAACAATATTTTTTGTTTATTTTTTCAACTGAAAAAAAACCTACCAACAAATCTAATACAAAGTACCACTATTTCAACCCACCGTCACCACCACCACCACCAACCACCACCACCACCACCACCACCGCCTCAAAATATATTCTTATCACACAACATATTATTCCTACATTTTAACTTCATTCCAACATACCCTATTGCGTCATACATACCTACCTATTACGTCATACATACCTACCAGACACAAAAATTGGTTCCCAGGCTGAGGAGGGGCCATACCTACTTATATGGGTTGAAACGAGGATGCCTTTTATCACCTTTACTTTTTGCTTTATATATAAATGATCTACATTTTATTTCATAATATGGCGCCCATACAACACAACCATACTCTAAGATGGATCTTACGAATGAGACATAAAGAGTTTTTAGAACATAGGGATCACGAAATTCTCGAGCAAATCTTTTAATAAAACCGAGTGTCATGTTAGCTTTTTTAATAATGTAGTCAAAATGGTCAATAAAAGTTAATTTTGAGTCCAACACTATCCCAAGGTCAGTAAAGCAAGACAGATTACTAAGAGGTGACAAATAAATCGTTTTACACTTGTCAATATTTAAAACTAAACCATTAATATTGCACCATTCCCAGAAACTTTTGTAAGAGATCACAGTCTTTTAGAGAGTTGATTGTACGAACAATTTTTACATCATCAGCATATATAAGAGACATAGAATTTAATAGGACGGACGGAAGATCGTTAATAAATAGTACAAATAGTAACGGACCAAGATGGCTACCCTGAGGTACACCGGAGTTAACAGTGAAACATTTAGAACGTTCACTTTTAAAAACAACACTATATAATCTTTCTTTTAGATATGAAGATATCCACATAACAAATCTATCGTTAAGACCCAAATATTGCAGTTTCCTTAAAAGAATATGGTGGCTTAGCTTGTCAAATGCTTTGCTGAAGTCAGTAAAAATACAGTCAACTTGTTGTTTTTTTCACGTCAATACAAAATGTAGTAAACTGTAACAAATTGGTTATAGTGAATCTCTTTTTAACAAAGCCATGTTGGTTGTCACATAAAACGGAGGAACAGTGAAAAGACAAGATATCACAAATAATAGATTCAAATATTTTGGGTATAGCAGATAGTTTAGCAATTGGTCTATAATTTAAAATCAATTTTTTTTTACCTTTCTTATGAGTAGGAATAAGGAATGCGTTTTTCCAAAGGGTCGGAAACTTACAGCTATTTATAGACTGATTAAAAAGTGAAAATAACGGATATGACATATATATTGCACATTTTTTTAACATAAAAGCAGGAAAACCATCAGGACCAGGACTTAAGCAGTTATCTAATTTTTTAATATACTCTAAGATAATTTCCTCAGTAATAGTAAAGTTAATCGAATTAAGATGTAAAAACTCATCAACAGCGGGAATATTATTTGTATCGCAAGTAGATACTTCAAAAGCACATTGAAAATATTCGGCAAACATATTTGCTATGTCCTCTGGGTTGTGACTCTCTGAATTTTGATAACACATATTATTTGGGTAACCATCAGATTTTCTTTTACAATTGACATATTTCCAGAAGTTTCGGGGGTTAGATTTAAGATCATCTTCAGTTTTAGAGATAAAGTCCGAATAAAGAAAATTATAGTAATTAATAAACTCATCTCTTAGTTTAATATAATCATTTTGAGCCTCGACGCTCCAGAATCGATTCAACTTCGCCCAAGCCTTGTTTCTTTTATTTTTAAGATTTTTAATATGTCGATCAAACCACGGTGGAGTGTTATTTAAAGGTCTTATTTTTCGTAACGGAATGGTTTCTAAGAAACAATCAAATAAAATTTTATAAAAACGGAAGACCATTTCATCAAAACTGACATTAAAAAATAAACTATTCCAGTTAATATCTTGCAATAAACGATAGAGTTCTGAGAAATTACATTTTTTAAAATTTAATTCATGCATATTCTTACAATCATAAGTTACATTAATAATATTTAGGTTTAATGAGATAGATAATGCAGGATGATGCCGATCTTCCTCAATAAGTTTTGCATCCGAAAGTATCACAGTTCCATCAGAATTATTAAGGTCAGAAAAGTATACGAGTACAAGGTCTAAAATTTTACCAAATTGGTTTTTGACGTTGCTTAATTGATTAAGACCAAATGAAGTCATTCCATCGATAAAAAGAACTTCGTTATTGCTCAACGCATTATAGCAGCATGATAAGATTCATGCTCCGATGATTTAGTCCATTCAAGATTTGGCAAATTAAAGTCACCAATAACAAAAAGTTCATCTGAAGGTTCAATTTTGTCATTTATAGATTCCAAGCAATCGATAAGTTTATTGTAGACATCACTTGTAGAAGAAGGTGGGATATAGCAAACAACTACATATAAATGACCGGACGGGGTTGACAAAAACGAAGAACGTTGAAGTGAACGGACGTGTTTAGTGAGTGTCGTGGGGTGCGCACTTTTTTCAACTAAGTTTAACCGAGCTTCTTGTCACCTGCATTAATTACATAATGCATTGTTTAGTTTGCAATAAAGTAATTGGGCGCAATTGTGTCAATAAAATTGCGTGTGCCATATGTAATTTGTTCGCTCATCTCTCTTGCGCTAATTCTAATTCAGCCGACGGATTATTAGCCGATCAAAATAACCCATTCCGTTGTGACAAGTGTTCCAGTCTTCCACAACAACAAAATACTGCTACCTTGCCATCAGTGGCGGGAGAATCTTTGTCTCCCTCCACCGCCCCGCAATGTGCTTCACATATGAAAGTGTCTATTCCCGATGATAAACATAATCATTTGCAGAATGTGCATAAAAGGCCAAGAACTGGTTCTGACCCAGGTGATGTCAATGACCTACCCAACAACAAAATAACCTTGCAGCTCCTCTATGAAGAAATACTGCAGCTGAAAAAAATAAATTGTAATTTCCTCTCCACCGTAAATCAACTTAAAGAGGAAAATCAAATTTTAAAAGCAAAGGTATTAAGTCTAGAGAGTAGATTAAACTGGAGAGAGCAGAAGATTATAGAGAACACTATTGAGATAACTGGTGTGCCTAACGTCAACAACAACAATGCCTCTGAATGTGTACACACAATATTAAAAAATGCACTGGATGTGTCTCTCTCCGAAGATGATATTCAGCAATGCTATTTTAAACGTACACCTGCAAAGAGTGCATCTGTCCACCCATCTAGTTCCGATGCTGTCAACAACAAAACACAAAACGAAGTCATTTGTGTCCAATTCTCTTCACAAGATGCAAAAAAAAAAGTTATGATGAGTAAGCGGTCTGCAGTTAAGAAATTAAATTCTTCATTATTTGTTAGTGGTGGTGATACTAGAATATTTATAAATCATTGTTTCACTAGTTATACTAGGGCCTTGTTCATGGAAGCAAAGAAAAAGAAAGTTGAGCTTAAATATAAATATTTATGGTTCCAAAACTGTCAGATTTTGATGCGTAAAGTAGACAAAGGAAGGGTTGCTGTAATAAGATCATTCAATGATTTAAGTTCTTTGAATAATTAAACATATTATTTTTTACACTTTACTAACATGTTTTCCGATAATTTTTATCTCGATCATTACAGCAACTCCCTTCCAACTACTATTCGTAGCATTAATGATTGTATTTTTGATTCACCCTCTTTTGATCTTAAATCGTTTTTTGTTGTTCACCAGAACATTCGGAGTCTGAGGCAAAACTTTGATTTGCTTGTGTGTAATTTGGAAGCTCTGGTTTACCTACCAGATCTCATATTTGTTTCTGAAATTTGGATTTTTGAGTACGAAAGTGATGCATATTCTATTTCCGGTTATAATTTTTGTTCGTGTACCAATGAATCTTATTCTGCGGGTGGTGTTGGAGTTTTTATTCGTGACTCAATTGAGTATGAAGTTAGGTGTCTTAATTGGTCGTGCGCTGATGTCTTAGAGTTGTCGATAAAAGTATGTCAGGAATTTTTTAAGTTTGTTTGCATCTATAGGCTGAGTAGTCAAAACAGTATGTTATTCCTTCGAATGCTTGAAAATTACTTAGCTCATGAAAACATACAAAATTTGGTTTTATTAGGAGATATGAACATCGATATTTTGGTATCTAACTTAATCTCTTACTCTTATATTGCCTTGGCAGCTCAACATGGACTTAGTTCCTTTATTAATGAGCCAACTCGACCTTCTTCAAATACATGTTTGGACCATGTATTCATTCGGCTAAATAATATTTCCTTGAACCAATGCAATGGTATCAATTTTGATTTAAATATTTCAGATCATTGCATGACTGGAATTTTGTTCCGTTATTTAAAAACCAAGAGATACTGTCAAAATTCCTCTCAATCTAAGCTAGTGAAAATCAGATTTGATCTACTAAACATTGCTCTCCGCTTTCAAAACTGGGATTCCGTACTCTCCGTTCATAATGCCTCCTTAGCATATGATGTTTTTTTACAAATACTGAAAAGTCACCTTGAAACGTGTAGTCAGGAAGTAGTCCTAAGAAAATCCGAAACAAGACTTAAACCCTGGATAAGTAAGTGTCTTTTGAAAAAAATCCAACTTAAAAATAAGCTTCGTTCTAAATGCTCAAAACATCCTCTAAATGCTAATTTAAGAAGTCGTTTCTTAAGTTTAAGTAAAAAAGTTACTAAGGACATCAAAGCACAACGAAATAGGTTCTATTCTAATAAAGTTCAAAGTTCTTTAGGTAACCCTAGAAAAGAATGGAAGGCTATCAATAGTATAATTAATGCTAACTCTTCAAATGTTTCGAACCCTATTACTCTAAATGATGATGGTTGTGATTTGGTTGATCCAACAACGATTGCTAATGTGTTTAATAACTATTTTTGTTCTATTGGGAGCTTGTCATCGTTAAATGTTTTATGTACACGGTGTGTTAACTCCGCTCTGATCCAGGATAAGTCTTATTGCAATAGCTTCGTTTTTGACCAAATTTCTGGTCTTGAAATTCTTCAAATTATTAACAAATTAGATAACTCTAACTCATGTGGAGATGATAACATGTCTAACCTAGTACTTAAGAAGATAGCGTTTAACGTAATCGATGTTTTGGCTCATATATTTAATACAAGTGTCACTTCTGGAATCTTTCCTGAAAAACTAAAGGTAGCTCATGTGATTCCCATGTTTAAAAAGGGTAACAGAAAGGACAAAAACAATTATAGGCCTATTTCCTTACTATCGTCGATTTCAAAGGTTTTCGAGAAAGCTATAAAAAATCGCATGTTAGAATACTTCAAGAAAATAAATTTCTTCAGCCAAGACCAGTATGGCTTTAGAGAAGGTCTTTCCACTGAAGATGCCCTCCTTGAATTCTGCTCCTTTATCAGCAAAGGTTTGGATACAAAACAATCATGTGCTGGTCTCTTTGTTGACATTACGAAGGCATTTGATACGGTTGACCATAGCGTTCTCTTGGACAAATTGTACTGCGCAGGTTTCCGAGGTTTCATTTTAAACTGGTTTTCTTCCTATTTAGAAAACAGATCGCAAAAGGTAAAGATTGGTGAAAATTTCAGTTTGTGTCATGTTCTCACCCTTGGCGTTCCCCAAGGATCTGTTCTTGGACCTATCTTATTCCTTGTCTATATTAACTCTCTTTTTTTACAGAACTTTTCTGGCAAAGTCAAAGCCTTTGCAGATGATTTAGGTATTGCATATGCTTCTACTAGCCCACTTAACCTAATTGCTGATATTAACCAAGATGTCAATATACTAAGGATATGGTTTGCCGCTCACAAACTGACTATCAGCAATAAAACCAAACTTATGTTTTTCAGTTTGAGTTCGCTGGTAAGCCCTGACATTGACACAGTTTTCCATATGACTAATTGTAATCGTCATTGTGACCTTGCTTGTGTTTGTGAACCCAACAGCTCGAAAGTTTTGTTCAAATCAGACCTTAGTTGCGATCCGTCCTGTTTCAAGATTGAAGTTGTCAATCAGTTTAGATACTTAGGTATCATTATTGACCAAAACATGAGTTGGTCTCACCACATTAACAAACTGAAACAGTACCTTTTGTGCTCCCTCCGTGCCATGCATCGTCTTGATAAATTCTTAAATGGCAAATCTCTAAGAATGGTATATTTTGGAATTTTCCACTCTAAATTAGAGTATGGGTTAAGTTGTTGGGGAAGTTCATACAATTCTAGGATTCAACCTATAGCTGTCCTTCAAAAGTTTGCGATTAGAAAAATTTGTCGTGTCAACCGTTTGGCCCATTCTTTTGAATTGTTTAAAAAATTAAATGTTCTTCCTGTAAAACACATGTTCTATTTCAAAGTTTTGAAAATTTTCTTTTTGCGAAGTGGCTATTTACAAAGTCCGATCTCTGACTTTCATCATTTGCGTAGTGCTTATCGTTTTGTTGTCACTATCCCCTCCTTCCGATCTACCCATTTCAAAAACTCCTTTGCTGTTGTTTCGTGTAGGATTTTCAATAAGCTTCCCGCCGATATAAGATCCATTAGATCATTGACTCATTTCCTTAAAAAATAAAATCCTGGCTTTTTGAATTTAATCACGAGCAAATTAAAGTTTTATAGTCTTTTGTTTAAATTTTATAGATTTCTCTTTTGAATCAAATTGATGGTTATTTAAAAATGCATCATTAAAATTATCTGTTTCTTTACTGACATTTTTTTTGTTTTTTGTTTTGTCTTTTGTTTGCCTTCTTGCTTCCTAATAAATTGTTATTTAAATTTTTTAAGTAAACATGAAATTATTCACCCCACATTACTCTTTATACATTAATGTTGCCTAATTTATTTTGATGTGCCATTAAATACTATTTTTCTTTAAAAATATAAAATGTCACTAACTTATTTCTTGATTTCAATTTAATCTAATTTTAAGTACATACAAATTGTAATTATCTTTAAGTGTATCAAGAATAAAGAATAAAGAAATGAAATGAAAAATGAAAAATATTTTCACACATATTATTTCGAGGTTGGAGTCCAAAAAATCGTCGACGAGATTACAAAAAAAAATTATTACGAACGGCTAGTAACAATCCTCCTCCAACAGTAGCTTTAGGGGGTCATTATGACGATCACAACGAAAAATTTGAAAATTGGAATCGAATAACTCTGTGTCAGCAAAAGATGAATTCAGCCAAGTTTCTGTCAGTATAAGGACATCATGTGGAATACTATTTACATTTTTATAGACCTTGTTGGTCTTTGTCCGGAGGCCGTTTACATTCTGGTAGTAAATCAGAAGTTTTTGTAGCTGCTTTGGTTGAGGCTGCGCATTGTCAATCGTTTTTGAAAATGGTGAGAATTATAATTTGATTTTCTATTTTGATACTCATGCATGACAATTCCCTTAGGCCAGAATGAACTTGAGTTTAGGAGGTAGAAGACTGAGTCTGGCAGTTTAATTTTGAACGATGAATATTTAGAATAATTGCGATGGAGTATTTTTCCAACGACTATAGAATCCAGTGTCCCAATCTTAGATTTAATATGACATTTCACATCAAGAGCGTTCGTAGATGGAGCAAGCTTCGAGATAAATAGAATTTTATGTCCTTCAACTATTTTTAAGCCTGATTCAAAAGGTGATATGAAATTTCTTTCAGTTGTGGAGACTGTATGAGGAAATGTGTTGACAGAGAAGTAATCACATCTGTAGAATGTTGGTCAATCACTATCAAAGGAGGAGTTGTTGTTGAGGTAGTGTTTGAAGCAGCTAAGCAAGATGATGTTGTGTAATAACATTGATTTAATGTAGAAAGTTCTTTAGAAGCATCATCATGTTCTTGGCGAGGAATATTTGTAGATTAGTGATGCGATTATTGAAGGAGGTTGCTGTATGCTGACGACATGGTGATCTTAGCAGAGGATGTCGAGGTTTTGCAACGCATGATAGAACGTTTTGAAGAGTACTGCGCCAATTGGAATCTCGAAGTGAATCTCTCAAAATCGGAAATTATGGTCTTCCGAAATGGTGGCAGGCTATTAAATAGGGAAAAGTGGATTTTTAACGGAGAAGAAATTCGGATAGTACCTCAGTACACATATCTTGGTGTTCTGCTCACTCCAAAGATGAACTTTCTTAAGCATGTAGAGAAAAGAAATGCAGCAGCAAAGAACAGTAATAACGCGACATGGCATTGTTTTTTGAGTAAGCAGAATATCAACCTCAGTTCAAAATGGAAACTCTTTTTGGCAGTATGCAGAGCTATTTAAACTTATAGTGCACAAGTCTGGGGTTTTGGAACTTTTGATGAAGTGGATAAGCTACAACGATGCTTTCTGAAAAGAGTTTTAAAATTACCATCATGCACTCCAAACTATGCATTACCGATTGAAACCGCAGCTGAAGACGGGCACTACTACACACTGGACTTACACCTTAGATATGTACAAAAGACTATATTTGAATACAGTGACACGAGACTACCTAAGCAACTTACCAAAATCCTCTTAGCAAAACAACTTTTTTGGGTCAAGGAGATTAATATGATCGGAAACAGGTTCGGCTTGCACTGGGATGAGAACATGACAAATGAAAGAAATTGGATTGTCAATAACTCACAAATTCTTGATCAATTGAAATCGCATGCAAATCAAGAAGCAGAGCAGAGAGCGAGGGGAAGCAGCACACGAATTTTTAAGATGTTGGATTATTCAATAGGTCCGCAATACATAACAGATGACTTGGAGCCTTACAATATATCATGGATTTTCAAAGCTAGATGGGATCTTATCATACTCAACGGAAATAGGCGTGGAGGCAACATTATGTAGCCTGTGCAACATGAGAGAAGAAGAAGATATACAACATTTCCTAGGCAGGTGTCCCGTACTAAGATAATTCAGGATAAGACATTTTGAAAAGGTAACTCTAAATGAAGCTGAAATTATTGCTGTCCTTAACGGAAATTGCAGGGCTGATTGGAACAGACTCTCGAGTTATATTAACGTGGCTATAAGCTATAGAAAACAAATCTTAACAGAGTTTATTTGATTTGAAAATAGTGTGAACTATGAACGTGTACACATCACTTTAAAACTTTAAAATTTAGGATTTCTCTTTAAATTTATCTAAAATCAAAAATTGTATCTTTTTTTATAAATGTACTTAAATGTAAAATTATTTGTATCTTTTCACTTACCCGACAGACGACTCTTTATGTCATTGTCGTAAGTTTTTTAAATCTTTCAACATAACTCTCTTTCAAGTTAAACTCAAAAATTTATAAAAATATTAAGTTGAAAATAAAAAAACATTTTACTACTACTAGTACTACTACTACAGTATAGGCTAAGATAATAGATATGCCTAACTACGATATTTAAGTTTTGTTTCAAGTTTGTAGTATGATCTTTCCAGCTTAAAATTGTATCCAATGTAACACCTAAGTACTTAAAACAGTCAGCACGCTTAATGTCAAAGCAGCCAATAGAACAATTATTATCAAAACTAATGTCTTTGTTTCCAAAAAATGGTCACAAAAATTTTTCGAGTGAAACTTACAGTAGCTTGGTGAATGATATCTAAGTACCACATCATCACTGACACTTCCTTATAGGTTGAAAATCATAAATTTTGTAGATTTATATTTGGTAATGCAGGCTACTTTGGTCAATTGATTTTAAATGCAAATAAAAAACTTTATTTCAACTTTTACCCAACGTTTCGTCGCTATTCACAACTTCTTCAGGGGTTTTTATTGATCTTAAATTTAACATTAAGAAACATTTTTGTTTATTATTTTAAACAATTTTTTTAGTTGGTTATTTTTAAACTTACATGTTGTTTTTTTGTTTTGTTGTATAACTTTTGTTTTTACTTAGTTTGAAAAAAAAAATTGAAAGAAAAATATTTAAGCTATTTAATAAATTAACATTGAAAACAAGATACTAATAAATTAAAAAGACAAACAAAAATTATCACAGTGTAGTTCAGATACTCATTTTATTGCTAATGCGTAGCTAAAAATGGTGTTTTCTCGATCTTCTTGTGTGTTCATCGTTCTTCTTAATTTTTGTTATATGCGCAAGCTTTCAAGAGCATACCTAGTCGTCATTCTCTTCCCTTTGTCGAGTACTCTTACATCATCGAAATTAGGTATATGCCCGCTATGAATTATATGTTGCGATAGCCCTGTTGTGTTGATGGTTTCTTCTTTTTTATGTCCGCTTTGTGCTCCGTCATTCTTATACCTATACTCTATTCGAGTAATTTGTTCATTACAAGGAAGATAGGACGTTTGCCTCTCAGTCTGGCTATATTGGCTTGCATACATCGGTCTCAAGTTAAAGCTCTCACAGGGTTTCCATACTTTGCATAGTAAATTGCCGCAAATCGAGTAAATTATACATTAGGGTTACCATCTTATGATTTAAAACAAAAAATCAAAAATTATTTATCTTCTTCCACACCACCAAGCGGTTATTGAGAAAGGATACAAAAATTAAATCAAATGACAACACCTCCCTTCAATCAAAAGCTGAAAAAGCTACAAAATCCAAATCTCAACATAGAAATGCAGTAGCGAGATCCCTTTTTTAAAACCATGGCAACACCTTTTAGATGTGCTTTGTGCGATGACGATGAGGGTTGTTTTTGTTATACTGAACAAAAAGAAACAAAAATTAGTCTGCTTTTTGCAGTCAAACTGAAAGGTTATGGGTGCGGCCAAATTTATCGAAAATCACAACAACAATTCTTGTGTGTTCAGTGGTTTGGGTTTAATTTCAGAGGCAGTTTCTGTTTTAGTTTGCCATTGGGATTACCTGCAGGCATCATTGGTAGATAAAAAGCTCCCTCATAAGGCATGTGCTGAACAAATTACTTGAATAGAGTATAGTTGTCTTTTTGTTGTTCCGATGTAAGTCAAGTTGTACTTCTCCCTTTCTGTCCCCCCGCAGCATACCACATAGACAACGTTGTGTTGTTGGTTCTTTTCAATCGGAGCTTTGGTGTTCGTGAAAATGTTACTGAGTGTGGCATTTGACTTATATGCGTATGGTGCGCTTTTTTGTTTAATGATTGAATGTAAGCTTCTACCGTCTGTTAACTTTGGAATATAGCGCATGCTGATGTACCTGATTATGTTGTTGTTGTTATTTTATGTATCGAGTTTGTTGTTTGATTTATTTTCTTTTGGATTAGGTTGTTTATTATGAAGTTTGGATAATTATTCATTTGGAGAATGGTTTTGATTTTGTTTATGTTGTCATCTTTGAATTGAACATCGCTTATATCTAGTATTTTATTTATGAAATTTGTTGCTGTGTTAATTTTTTGTGAATTAGGTTGTGTCGATAAGTAATTGATCCAATTAAATATGATTTTACTATTATTTCGGTGCATTTTAACGTCTAAGTAGGGTAGGCTTTTGTTTTGTTCCATTTCTATTGTAAATTGTATTTTTGTGTGATAATTGTTGAGTGTACTCGTATTTAGTATTGTTTCTGTATCTCTTTCTTTTATTATGGCAAATATTTCGTCTTAATACTTTGAAATGTGTCTAATATTTATGTTTTTTTCTTTTAATTTTTGTTTTGCACTGTCAAGTAGGTCATCAAGTATTATATCTGCTATTGTAGGAGATAAGGGGTTTCCCATCGGCATACCAAAGGTTTGATTAAAAAGTAAGTTTCCATATTGGAAATAGTTATTTTCTTTTAGACAGAACTCTAACATTCTTAGGAACTGTTTTTTGGGGATATTTGTAAATTTATATATTTTATATTTGTATGACAAATACAACGTCAAAAATTGCTACGAACTGAAACAAAAATTACAGGACATAATTTTAGACGAAGACGATAAACTCGTTTCATTTGATGTCATCTCACTATTCAACAATATACCCACCTACCTTGCCATAAAAATAATAATAAAAAACTGGACAACAATAGAAAAATTTACAAATATCCCCAAAAGATAGTTCCTGAGAATGTTAGAGTTCTGTCTAAAAGAAAATAACTATTTCCAATATAAAAAACAAACTTTTTAATCAAACCTTTGGTATGCCGATGGGGAACCTCTTATCTCCTACAATAGCAGATATAATAATCGATGACCTACTTGACAATGCAAAACAAAAATAAAAAGAAAAAACATAAACATTAGACACATTTCAAAGTATGTAGACGATATATTTGCCATAATAAAAGAAGGAGATAAAGATACAATACTAAATACACTAAACAATAATTATCACACAAAAATACAATTTACAATAGAAATGGAACAAAACAAAAGCCTAGTGTACTTAGACGTTAAAATGCACCGAAAAAATAATTAAATCATATTTAATTGGTATTCAAAACCTACATCGTCAGGACGAATGATTAATTACTTATCGACACAACCTAATTCACAAAAAATTAACAGAGCAACAAATTTCACAAACAAAATACTAGATATAAGCGATGTTCAATTCAAAGATGACAACATAAACAAAATCAAAACCATTCTATAAATGAATAATTATCCAAACTTTATGATAAACAACCTAATCCAAAAGAAAAATATAAGCGAGAGCTACAGTACGTTTGCAACGAACTGTTGGATACCCTATTCCCCACATTTTTGTATATGTATATGCATATGCGTTCGCCTCTTTCGCAGCCAGCCGCTGTTCCAGTATCGGAAACAAAATTCTTCTTTAGCAGGCAGGGAAAAATTCAATAAAATAAATTGTTTGGCCGATGTACAATAACTGCTGTCACATTAAAAAAAGGCGTAAGCCAAGCTGAGACTCTTTATTGCCAGGGTAATCACTATATGACCTCATCATTCAATTTTAAGCTTCCAGATCGATTTGAACAAAACAAGGCAAAACTAAAATTTTTAGAAATTAGATTTTGATAGGATATAGCGATTATGGGTGTTTTTAACAATTCTTGAACTACACTCTGCTACGTAACCAAGGTATACAAACCGAAGTGTTCATCTTCTTACTTCAAAACTGCGACCGATAGTTAAAAAAACATTAAAAAATTAATGCATATTACGACTTTTGACGGAAACGCCCCTTAAAAGTGGGCGTGTCCTAAAAATTTTTAAGAAAAATTTAAAGCACTAACTAAGCTTTGATCATTAGTCAGTATTTAGGCATATGTGTAAAACTACAGCTGAATCGAGGAGTTTTTAAACGATCTTACCTGAAAAAAGGTATTTTATCAAAATCACGCCTTTAAAAGTGGGCGTATTGAAAAAATTTACAGAAGAAAATGTAGAAATATTTTTCATATAACGCACGGAAGGGTAAATGGTTTTAAATGAATATTGGTAGTACCTTAAATTTTTCAAACTACATTTTTCGTTCTTTCATGAAAAGTGGGCGTAAGCCACTCCCGAAATTCAAAAATTTCTTTTCATACACAAAGTTTCTAGTTTCTACCAGAGACGCTAGATTTTGGCTTGCGGATTCATTATAAATACCGTTTAATTGCAAAAACATTTTTTTTGTTTTTAGTGAAAAGTGGGCGTCAGCCACACCCAAAATCAATTTTTTTGATTTCATACACAAGATGTTTACGTGCAAGTACTATCCACAAAATTTAATTTTTTTCGCATTAATATAACAACTGTTTTGTTATAAAAACAATATTGATGGTTTTGTATGCAAAGTGGGCGTAGGCCACGCCCAAAATTCAAAAATTTCTTTTCATACACAAAGTTTTTAGTTTCTACTAAAAGACGCAAGATGCTTGCGGATTCATTATAAATACCGTGTTCGGATCAAAGATAAATAGAAATACTTGGAAACTATTAGAAATAAAACTCAGAATTCAAAAAAGACGCTTAATGTTTATTTTACAAAATTCAAACTAATAATAATACTAATTCGTTCAAAAAGTCAAAAAGTCATTACATATCAAAACTTAATTCAAATACAAACTAGATTATTTTGTTTGTTTATATGATAAGTAGACTTGTAGCAAGTAGGTAAAATACGAGTAGGTATAAATACGAGTAGTATTATTTATTTTTAATAGAATTTTATTGGCTTTAATTTAGTAAGTAAATGCAAATGCGTGACCTCAAATTTAAAGTTGTATACTAAACACGCTGGCCGCGCTGATAACTCATCAGAATTAAGAAATACGAAAGAAAAAAACATGAACGGCAAGAAAAAAAACAAAATTATTTGGATTGAAAATTACGGCTAGTTGGAATTGTTTCACAATCTGGTAATAAACATATTTTGCTGATAGGTCTTCTACAAAACCCAGTTGAAGTGCGAACGGTTACAACTCTTACAACGTTGTCCAAACCAGGATGAACTTCAACAATACGCCCAAGCGGCCACTGAATGGAAGGAAGTTGATCATTTTTGATTATGACCAATTCATTAACCGCAACGTTTCGTTCTAATTTCAACCATTTCGGACGCGACTGCAGGCGACCCATGTATTCTTGCTTCCATCGTTTAGAAAATCCTTGTTTCATTTTCTGTATTAAGTCTAAACGATTTAAGGGACTTATGGTGCTGTTGATTAAGTTCGGTTCTGGTGGAGCAAGCAACGGTTCTCCGATAAGGAAATGACCTGGTGTTAAAGGTTCCAAATCTTCAGCGCCAATTACTCTTCTGAGGTGGTACCTACTTGATGGACTTGGCGCCAGCTCCCTATAACCCACCGAAATGAGGCGACGCTGCACTGGAGGGATAAAATGGCAAGTGATGTTCAAATTACTGAGTGTTGGAATTATATCAGCTTGCACCGTTTTCCGAAAGTTTGATTGGTTTTGTCGAGAAATCTTGTCTGCACCGACAAAATTGGTGCCGTTATCACTATAAATGTGAGAATGATATCCACGACGAGCTACAAACCGGTTGAAAGCAGCGGGGAAAGACTGCGATTACAAATCACTCACGGATTCAATGTGGATTGCTTTTGTGCAAAGGCAGATGAAGATGCATATGTATCCTTTTTTTGACGTAATTCCTCGTCCTTTAGCTGGTCGAATATTGATGGGTCCTGCGAAGTCAACACCGGTGTGGGTAAAAGGACGGGAAAACTGCATTCTGGGAGAAGAAAGATTCCCTATTATCTGCTGACATGGCTTAGGATTGTGACGATAGCAAGTTACACATTTATTGATTTCGGAACGCACTGCATTACGACCATCCAAAATCCAGTATTTTTTTCGAATTAGCGTAAGAGTAACTTGAGTGCTACCATGCAAAGTATTAGCATGTGCTTGTCGTATTATTAAGCTCGTAAAATGATGATGAGCTGGTAAAATAATTGGATGTTTTCGTTCTCTTAGTAAATTTGATCTCTGACAGCGTCCACCAACCACTAAAATACCATCAGAATTCATCTCTGGATTGAGTGTGAGGAACTGTTTTGAATGGCAAAAATCCTTTTTAGACTTCAAATGATTTAACGCATTAGGAAAAGATATTGCTTGGACTGCCTTGATCCAATAGAGAGTCCAAGTTTGTAGGTCTTCAGTCGATATGGGATCAATGATTCGAAGTGATTTATCTTTTTTGGCTGGCGTTGAATGCGAATCGAAAACATAATACGGACATCCTTAGGAGTGTGTAAAGTGATGAAAATCTTTCTATAAAGCAATCTGAGATGGTGACAGCATGGATATGATGAGTTTTCGGTTCAGCTTGGACTTCACTTGTGTTTATGTCGTTAAAGTCGGAAATTTTGTCTGACCATTGAGATTCGGCTTGCATTAAAGTAGTTGGTCCTTGCCACCACAGCTTATGATTAACAAGTTCTTTTGCCAACATTCCTCTTGTAGCACAATCTGCAGGGTTATCGGATGTTGGATTGTGCTTCCATTGCTGCGCTGAAATAGTTTCAAGAATTTCGGAAACCCGGTTTGCAACGAAAATCTTCCATCGGTTGACATCCCTTTTCAACCATGTCAATACAATTTGCGAGTCAGTGCAAGCGAAAACATTTTCATCGCTTATATTGAGATGTAGCCCGGATCTTATGTGTTTTAGCAGTCTAACCAACAGTAAAGCACCACACAACTCAAGCCTTGGTATGGATATGGGCTTGCCAGGTGCAACTTTGGTCTTTGCAGTTAGTAGTGCGACATGTATTGATCCATCAGTTTTGACTATTCTTAGGTATACGGTAGCTGCATAAGCGTTTGAAGATGGATCACAATACGCTTGCAGTTGGTAGGAAAGGTTTTTGGAAAAGGTGTTAAGCCATCGAGGAATTTGAAGAGATGGTAAATTTATTAACCCATCCAGAAAGTTTTGCCAATCTTTTAAGACTTCGTTTGGAATTTGTTCATCCCAATCAAGATTGAATTGCCATAATTGCTTCAGCAATCCAACCACTTGGATCGTATAGACGGGCGATAACAGACAACACTGACCGTTTTGTTGTTGGTAAATGAACGGTATCAAATTTTATGCTGAAGGATAAATTATCTTTAACAGGTTGCCAATATATGCCCAGAGCTTTGACAGTTTCATTTTTGTTGAAAGATAAGGGCTGTTGAAATTTCGCAATTTTTTGGAGGAATAGAAGCCAATATTTCAGAGGAATTGCTTACCCACTTCCGCAATTCAAAACCACCTGCTTTCAAAAGGCTATTTAGTTCTCTTTTTAAGTTAGAAGCATACCTGACGTCATCTCCGCCAGAGAAAACATCATCCACATAGATATCAGTTTGGGCTACTTTTGCAGCCAAAGGGAATGAGTTTTGCTCCTCGAATGCCAGTTGATGTAAAGTTTTGATAGCAAGATATGGTGAACAAGAGCCGCCGAACATCACGGTATTTATAGCATAGTCTTCCATCGGGTTATTTGGGTTGTTTCTCCATACTATACGTTGAAAATCGGCATCAGCAGCGGGCAGTTGGATTAGCCGATACATTTTGGCAATATCGGCACTGAAGGCAATATTGTGAAAATGCCAGTTAAGAATGATAATTAAGATGTCATTTTGCAGTGGTGGTCCAGTTAACAAGATACCGTTCAAGGACTTCTCATTCGTTGTTTTCCTGGAAGCGTCATAAACAACTCGCATCTTGGTGGTGGAACTGTCTTCTTTCATTACTGCATGATGGGGGATGTAATTGCAGTTGTACGCAGTAGATTCATGAGTAAGATATACGACATGGTCTTCTTCGGTTGGGAACACCTGATGCATATGGCCTTGTTGGATATATTCGGCCATAACTTCCTTGTACTTATTTTGAAACTCAGAATTCTTAAGAAAACCCATCTCTAGCTGTAATTGGCGGTGGATTGCTGTATCTCTCGATCTTCCTAAAACTGCATGTTTGTCGGCGTGGGTTTTGAAAGGCAGGCGAACTATGAATCTTCCATCTGCATTCCGTCCATAAGTTTCTTTATAAAACAATTCACACCACTTTTCGTCCGGAGAGAGAATACGCTTTTCGGGCACACTTTCAAGCTCAAAAAATTTACGAATCATGACGTCAGTATCGGAGCGAAGAAAGAAATTTGAAATGGTTGTGGTTTTTCACTCGTCAAAATTTACTTGGCCGCAGATGATCCACCCGAGTTTGGTCTCCTGGGCAATTGGATCGCCATTTGCACCCCTTCTTAGTCGATCCATCATGATTTGAGCATAGGCGTCTGCTCCTAATAGAATATCGATTTTTCCAGGTGTGCGGTATCTGGGATCAGCTAATTGTAGTTTTTCAAGATGTGGCCATCTACGAAGTGGTATTTGACGGGTGGGTAAAAGGCTTGTTATGTTTGGCAAGTTGAAAGTGTCAACACAACATGTGAAAGATTTGTCGCTGTTTGGAGCTGTTTTCAATGATGATGCTCCCAAGCCACTGATATTGGCCTGGATGGGATTTTGGAGCAGGTTTAGAGACTGAGCGGCTTGCTCGGTGATTAGGGTTGCTTGTGATCCTGAATCTAAAAGTGCTCGTAGATTGTGAACAGTACCGTCTGCGGATTTTATGTGGACAATGATGGTTGCTAATAACAGCTCATGTTCAACTGCGTTCGTTGGCTTGACATGTAGGTTGCCATGAGTATGGTTATCATTGTCTGGTTTAAAGATGGAAGCTTTGGGTAAAAATGATTGCTTCAAAGCTTGGTTCTTCGGAAAATGAATAGCAGGATTGTGGAGCAACGTGTTATGGCAGTTCCCACATTCACCACAATTTCGGGGGCTGGTGCAGTTTTTGATCTGATGGTTGTACGCAAAACAGTTATAGCAGTAATTTTGTTTCTGAATTACCTGTTCCCTGTCAGCTACAAGCAGTGCGAGAAACTTTGCGCACTGACGTATAACGTGGTTACCTTCACAAACGCAACACTTGATTAGAGATCTTACTTCAGACTGCGTCTTCAAGTGAAAAGATTTCGGATGCTTTGGCTTGTGAGCATTGTTAAAACTTTGGGTTATATCCTTCGACTTTAGAGTGGATGCTGGCTTCTCCCATTGAGCTTTGTTTGATGTCATTTCTTCAATGGTACGAATCCGAACCTCGATACCATCAGATATTTCCTTGAAAGTGGAAATATATGTTTTCTGACCAGAAGACTGTTCCCAAAACCCTCTGGTATTGTGAGGCCATTTTTCAGCAAGATAAAATACCAAAATTGATTCGAAATGTTTTAGCTCAAAACCAAGTTTAACAAATAAGTTAAGCTAGCTGCATCTTCAGATTTGATGATCGGCAAAGAAGAAAATGATTTCATGTGCTTGGAAAAAAGGACACGCTTATTTTCGTATCTTTCACACAATAATGTAAGGCTTCTTCATAATTTTCTGCTAACAGTGGTAGTTTTCCAATTACCTTAAGCGCATCACCAACCAAAGAGCTTCTTAGATAATAGAACTTTTGAATGTTGCCAATAGCATTGTTCTCATGGATCATGGATTTAAACAAACTGTTGAACAAAGACCAATTTGTATACGTACCATCGAAAGTTGGGATTTGGATTTTCGCAAGATCAGGGAAACTCGACAGTCGACACTGAATTTTCTGCTTGATTCACTAAAGCATTAACTGTCTCTTGGGAATTGGGTTGTGAACCGGAAACGGGCGTTGGTTCAGCATGTGCGGTAATGGCGGTAAGTCCTTCTTCAACTTCAGAACAGGCTTCGATAAAGATTTCTTCGAATCTGTTCATCCAATCTTCGGTGGTGTATTGCTTGGTGGTTTTATCGTCTTCATCCAGAATCAAAGCATGATTCGCTTTGAAATTATCGTAATGAGACCTTAATGTTGCAAAGCGATTTTTACAAGCTGAAATTTTTAGCTTCTCTGCTGGTAATTTTCGGTGGTTGAGAAGACTCTTTTCAACCTGGGTGAACAACGATTGCTGTTTGTGGAATAGTTTTACGTATGTGGCATTGGGCTTTGGAGTAGAGTTGCGCACAACAGTTCCAAAGGCGGAACGGACATGGAACAGTTCTTTTTTCGGTCGGAACTAGTTCCTGGAACCATGTCCGCGGAACTATTAAGGGAACTTTGTATGAACATAACCGCACATGAAAGAACTGCAACAAATGCACTATATTCCATATCTATCATACCTAGTATAAGAGTGGAACTACGAAGCAATGTTAATTGGTCCGACCTCTCATCATGCAAATAGTTCCTCCTGTAGTTCCATATCTTCTTCAAGCACATTGCCTATAACATTTCTTAGTAGTTCCACTTTTATTGCTAGCTATGGACATGGATGGAGTATAGGTATAGTGCATTTGTTGTAGTTTCTTCATGTTCGGAACTACTGAATGTCAACCGGTCCGATCTCATTATCATGTTCATAGTTCCCTTAATAGTTCCATGTCTTTTGTTGGCATTGTATTTGCATTCTTTCTAATTAGCAATATGTAGCATAGGAAAGAAACATGTTCGAGGCAATGTGCTAGAAGAAGATGTACATATATGGAACTATTTGCATGGTGCGAAGTCGGACCGATTAACGTATAAGTATTAAGTGTATCGTTCCGGTATGTATCTGCTATACTTTATCATTCTCATTCGTGTGTTGGCTTTGGCTGGATATATTTCGCAAAAAATATGCGTGTGTATTTTAATTTGTAACCAAACAGAGACATGTTCGATGTTCGCTCTCGTATTGTTTCTCGTTGTTGTTTTTGTCTATGTAGTCGGAACTATGGACAAGTTTAAATTCAGTTTGTGGAACGAGTTGAACTGTATCCGAGAGAGGACATGGTTCCTGGAACTATTTAGGTCCGGAACTACCCAACTCTACTTTGGAGTCATTTTTATAAAATTTAAATGGATTTAACCGGATACAAATTGTTAAACTTTGAAAGAATGAAATGAAACACAAACGTCTTGGGTTTTCGGCACCAAAAATGTTCGGATCAAAGATAAATAGAAATATTTGGAAACTATTAGAAATAAAACTCAGAATTCAAAAAAGACGCTTAATGATTATTTCACAAAATTCAAACTAATAATAATAATAAGTTCAAAAAGTCAAAAAGTCATTACATATCAAAACTAAATTCAAATACAAACTAGATTATTTTGTTTGTTTATATGATAAGTTATATGATATGATGGCTGGGTGCTGTATGAATAGGGTAGACCCTGATTGGTATCAACATGGCGATGCCCAGCGTTGCAACTGTCTCATACGCATCAATTGTGCTTATTTTACCTCCAAGTGGTAGCCATCGGGTAGTGGTCTTGTCCACTCGGACTTGACTTGCTGAACTTATAAGCGCGAGTGTTGATCACAGAAAAATAGCAACACTATAATTGCCCTGCCATAAAGCTTCTCTGTTTCTCTGGTAGCAGTTTATTCTGTACGAACCCCTCAGAAAGCAAGCGAGCGGCGGATGAGCTTCCAATTAAGTGAACCAACGGCGACGCTTACAGACAATATGGTAGGCACCTCATATTAGTCAGGGTAGTGAAGTAGAGAAGGTGGCGGATGAGCCCATATAGGACCAACGGTAGCTCTCACATCTCCGTAGTGGGTTACTCTGGATTTCTCCAGCTCCTTTTGTCCAAGGAGAGCAGCATAGGGCCTGGTCCCTCAGGTTGGGGGTTGTGCGTCGGGGTAACTTCCCTACCACGTAAAAAACCCCTTGTTCCGAAACAACCAACTGCCTCGGATATGGATGACCCTACTGATGACGACCCTAGCAAAAGAAACAATGACAACGAATTTCGGTTCTGCACGTGGAATGTCCGGACCCTTAACAGACCACGTGCAGCCGAACAATTAGTGGAAGCCCTAGATGGTGTCAAAGCCGACATCACAGCCATCCAAGAAGTGCGATGGGATGGTGAAGGCACAAGGAGGATGAAAAACTGTGAAATCTACTACGGCAAGTGCTACAGGACGAGAAAACAGCGGCTATTTGGATGCGGATTTGTGATAAGAGGAAGGCTAAGGCAAGAAGTCTTGGGGTTTCGTGGCATAAGCGAACGCATTGTCACAATCCGCATTAAATCCAAATTCAGCATTATCTCGCTGATCTGCGTCCAAGCCCCCACGGAGGAAAAAGATGACACGACCAAAGAAGAATTCTACGATCTTCTCGAGAAGACGTATGATGAATGCCCGAAGTACGACACTAAGATAATTCTTGGTGACTTCAACGCCAAAATCGGAAAAGAGGGTAGCTTTGGCTCGACAGTCGGAAAGCATAGCCTGCACGACAACACTTCAGGTAACGGACACAGGCTAATCGAATTTGCTGCGGGGCGAAGTGTCATCTTAGCTAGCACATACTTTCCACACCTCAATATTCACAAGGGGACCTGGCAGTCTCCTGATCAAAATACCGTCAACCAAATTGATCCCATTGCGATTGATAGCAGACATGCGTCCAGTGTCATGGATGTCCGCACTTTCCGAGGGGCCAACATAGACTCGGACTACTACCTTGTTGTAGCTAAAGTGCGAATGCGGATCTCCACCAGACCGCAGAACCGAACATCCACTGTGAGAAAGTTTGATGTTGCTAAGTTACAATCGCAAGAGACCGCCACAACCTTTGCCAATCATGTCTCCTCTTATCTCTTGACAAGCCCGACGCCTGCGCCAAACCCAGAGGCCCAGTGGCAACATTGCAAAATGGCCATCAAAAACGCTGCCACGGATGTTTTGGGTTTCATTAGGCGACCACAACGAAACACCAGGTTTGATGATGAGTGCAGGCTCGCACACTTGGCCAAAGACGAAGCCTATCATGCAGTTCTGAATGCCAGAACTAGACCTGCCAAGAGCGCTTTCCGTGCAGTGTACCAGCAAAAGAGGAAAGAGGGACATCGGCTTTTCAGAAGAAAAAAAAAGAGAACTGGAAAAACGAATGGTTGAATCTATTGAGGGGTGCTACGGCAGAAGCAATGTTCGAAAGTTCTACCAAGGGGTAAAGCATTCGTCCAAGGATTACAAAGCCCGAGCGGAAGCATGTAGAGACGAGGGTGGGAATGTCGTTGTAGAAACACAGTCGGTGCTGAGAATTTGGAAAGAACACTTCTGCAGACTGTTAAATGGCGAAGACAACCAACTAATCGCTGTCAGGCAGAATGATCCATTCGATTTGGATGATGATGAACAAAATTTCCATCCTCCCGACCAAGAAGAAGTTCGGATAGCAATATCTTAACTAAAGTCCAACAAGGCTGTTGGAGCTGATGGCCTTACGGCTGAACTCTTCAAAGCAGCGGGAGATGACTTGGTGAGGAGCATACACCAACTCATCTGTACAATCTGGTCGGATGAAAGTATGCCTGACGTATGTAACCTCAGCATTGTATGCCCTATCCACAAGAAAGGAAATATTCTAAACTGTACCAATTACAGAGGTATAAGTCTCCTAAATGTTGCCTATAAAATCTTGTCGGCCATTCTGTGTGAACGTCTGAACCCTTTCACACGTTAACTGATTGGCCCCTATCAGTGTGGTTACATGCCCGGTAAGTAAACCGTCGACCAAATTTTCACACTTCGGCAGATTTTGGAAAAGATCCAAGAATTCCAGATCGATACTCACCACCTCTTTATCGATTTTAAAGTCGTCTATGGCAGCGTGAACAAGAACGAGCTATACAGAGCCATGTCACTTCTTGGCATCCCTGCTAAACTCGTTCGATTGTGCAAGATGACTATGTAGAACTCGCGCTGCTCCTTCATGGTTGGTAAGAACACCACCGACTCATTAAATGTCGAGAAAGGTTAACGACAGGGTGACGCGCTGTCATGTAACCTCTTCAACACCATTCTTGAGGCAATCGTACGCAACTCGCATGTCAACACCAGCGGTACGGTTTTTTTAAATCCGTTCAATAACTTGGCTTTGCTGATGATATTGACATTATTGGAAGAAAGAAGCGCGCTGTCATTGGAGCATTTGCAAGTATTGAAGTGGAGGCGGCAAAAATGGGTCTGGCTGTAAATAAAGATAAATCAAAGTATATGCTGTCCTCCGGTGAAGAAGATCATCACCGTAGGCTCGGACAAAACGCCTCAATGGACATATATAACTTTGAGGTTGTCAAGGACTTTGTCTATTTGGGTTCCACTATAAGCTCTCAGCACAACATCAGTGAAGAGATCAGTCGAAGAATCACTCTTGCCAATCGCTGTTTCTTCGGGCTAAGAAGGCATCTTAGTAGTAAAGCCCTCTCTCAAAGGACCAAGGAGACACTATGCAAGACCCCTATCATCCCAGTCCTGCTGTATGGGGCAGAAGCGTGGACACTGACAGCATCGGATGAATACAGGCTGGGGTGCTTTGAGAGAAAGATTCTTCGGGTAATATTCGGGCCTGTATGTATCAATGGAGTATGGAGGAGAAGATTCAATGACGAACTGTGCCGGCTATACAGCGACATTGACTTGATTAAGAAGCTGAAAATTCAGCGGCTTAGATGGCTGGGTCATGTGGAGCGTATGGACGAAAACGCTCCTGCCTGACGAGTCTTCAATTCCAACCCGGAGGGCCGACGCAGTTCTGGAAGACCCCATCTAAGGTGGCGCGATCAAGTGGTAAACGACCTCAACCAACTTGGACGAGGTATATTCTTGAAAGCTTGCGCATACAACAAAAACTAAGAAGAACGATGAACACACAAGAAGATCGAGAAAACACCATTGTAAGCTACGCATTAGCAATAAAATGAGTATCGGAACTACACTGTGATAATTTTTGTTTGTCTTTTTAATTTATTAGTATCTTGTTTTCAATGTTAATTTATTAAATAGTTTAAATATTTTTCTTTCATTTTTTTTTTCAAACTAAGTAAAAACAAAAGTTATACAACAAAAAAAAAAACAATGTAAAAAAAACAGCATGTAAGTTTAAAAATAACCAACTAAAAAAATCGTATAAAATAGTAAAGAAAAATTTTTCATAATGTTAAATTCAATAAAAACCCCTGAAGAAGTTGTGAATAGCGACGAAACGTTGGGTAAAAGATAAAATGAAGTTTTTTTATTTGAATTTAAAGTCAATTGACCAAAATAGCCTGTATTACCAAATATAAATCTACAAATACCTATTTATTATTTATTAAAGAATTGTTCACAAAAAACATACATACATAGGTACATTTTGTTTTTTCACTTATTATGAGTTTATGTTGAAAGAACCACCTCCGAAGTATCTCTAAGTCATTACTGGCAAATAAATCAAAATAGTTTTTGGTTGACTATGATAAAGCTGTGTCATCAGCAAATAATGTTATTTTACCATTGAAACTTTGAACAAAGAGTGAATTCACAAAAATTAAAAACAATATTGGGCCCAAAACAGAACCTTCCAGTGGCGAAAAATTCTCAAAGAAAAAACTTTCAGCACAAAGACATTCCCTTGAAATAGGAGGCAGATCCATATTTTGGGTTATATTAGAAAAATATCCATTAAATGAATTAGCAACAGCTGAGGGATTGCTGATCAAGGAGTAACCATTTCTTAAAGAAATGTAAAAATTTTTCTTATTTTTATTCAAAATCTCATTCCTTTTTAGAGTTGGCGGCAGTATTAAGAAGTTTATTTTTAAAACAATTATCTCATCGTTTTTTGAGTCTATTATTTAGAGGATGTGTTAGTGTAATATTAGTTCATTCTTTTTTTTAATTTTTTTGAGAACAGGTTATTATTAGCAACTTGACTACAATTTGAAATAAAGAGTTTAAGTTTTTATGAAACAAATCGTAAGCTAAAGATGGATCATTGGCACTATAAAATTCTTCCAAAAATTCAAAAGTCAAAGCCATTTTAAGAGCAGAAAAATTAATTTTTTGAAAGCTGTTTACATTGTTTTGCTTGATTTTTGTTGCACTGCACTCAAACTGTATGGTGGTTAAGCTGTGATCAGTTATCCCAAGTTCTCTTACGTCCATTTTGTAGCATATATCATTATTCCTATGTAGCCTTATAAATATATAATCTAAACAAGATGGACCTCTAGTGGGTTGATTTACCAAAGAGGAAAAACCGAATGAAAAAAGCACCAAAAGAAAGTTGTTCGGATCAAAGATAAATAGAAATATTTGGAAACTATTAGAAATAAAACTCAGAAAAATGTTCGGATCAAAGATAGATAGAAATATTTGGAAACTATTAGAAATAAAACTCAGAATTAAAAAAAAAAACGCTTAATGTTTATTTCACAAAATTCAAACTAATTGGTGATAATAATAAATTCAAAAAGTCAAAAAGTCATTACATATCAAAATTAAAATTCAAATACAAACTAGATTATTTTGTTTGCTATATGATAAGTAGACTTGTAGCAAGTAGGTAAAGTAGGTATAAATAGTATTTATTTTTTTAATAGAATTTTATTGGCTATGATTTAGTAAGTTAAATGCAAATGCGTGACCTCAAATTTAAAGTTGTATACTAAAAAAAAGTAATCAGCTGCAATTGAGTTTGACAAAATATCGATATTAAAATCACCTAACAGAATAACATTTTTTCAACTTTGACTATCCAAAAAGAAAGAGAATTCATCGGTAAAGGCGTTAACAGTGCAAAGATGCAATCTGTAAACTCCAACAAAAAAGATATTAAAAAATTTAAGCAAATCATATCAGCACTTTTTAAATTGAGTTTAGAAACTTCACACAAAATATCATTTCTATAAAACACCGCCACCCCTCCCGCTGCATAAGTATCGTTACAAGTAGCAGCGAAAGAAAAAAGTAAGAATACAAAAATTAGTTATTTCAAATTCATAAATCCATATTCCAACTAATCGCTGTAAGGCAGAATGATCCATTCGATTTGGATGATGATGACCAAAACCTCCATCCACCCGACCTAGAAGAAATTCGGGTAGCAATATCAAAACTAAAGTCCAACAAGGCTGCTGGAGCAGTTCGCCTTACGGCTGAACTCTTCAAAGCAGCGTAAGATGACTTTATGAGGAGCATATACCAACTCATCTGTACAATCTGGTCGGATGAAAGTATGCCTGACGAATGGAACCTCAGCATTGTGTGCCCTATCCACAAGAAAGGAAATATTCTAAACTGCGCTAATTGCAGAGGTATAAGTCTCCTAAATGTTGCCTATAAAATCCTGTCGGCCATTCTGTGTGAACGTCTGAACCCTTTCGCACGTTAACTGATTGGCCCCTATTAGTGTGGTTTCAGGCCCGGTAAGTCAACCGTCGACCAAATTTTCACACTTCAGCAGATTTTGGAAAAGATCCAAGAATTCCAGATCGATACTCACCACGTCACAGGGTGACGCGCTGTCATGTTACTACTTCAACATCATTCTTGAGGCAATCGTACGCAACTCGCATGCCAACACCAGCGGTACATTTTTTTAAAAATCCGTTCAATAACTTGGCTATGCTGATGATATTGACATTATTGGAAGAACGAAGCGCGCTGTCAGTGGAGAATTCGCAAGTATTGAAGTGGAGGCGGCAAAAAATGGGTCTGGCTGTAAATAAAGATAAAACAAAGTATATGCTGTCCTCCGGTGAAGAAGATTTCAGCTCGGATAAAACGTCACAATGGGCATATATAACTTTGAGGTTGTCAAGGACTTTGTCTATTTGGGTTCCACTATAAGCTCTCAGAACAACATCAGTGAAGAGATCAGTCGAAGAATCACTCTTGCCAATCGCTTAGAAGGCATCTTAGTAGCAAAGCCCTATCTTAAAGGACCAAGTAGACACAATACAAGACCCTTATCATCCCGGTTCTGCTGTATGGGGCAGAAGCGTGGACACTGACAGCATCGGATGAATACAGGCTGGGGTGCTTTGAGAGAAAGATTCTTCGGGTAATATTCGGGCCTGTATGTATCAATGGAGTATGGAGGAGAAGATTCAATGACGAACTGTGCCGGCTATACAGCGACATTGACTTGATTAAGAAGCTGAAAATTCAGCGGCTTAGATGGCTGGGTCATGTGGAGCGTATGGACGAAAACGCTCCTGCCTGACGAGTCTTCAATTCCAACCCGGAGGGCCGACGCAGTTCTGGAAGACCCCATCTAAGGTGGCGCGATCAAGTGGTAAACGACCTCAACCAACTTGGACGAGGTATATTCTTGAAAGCTTGCGCATACAACAAAAACTAAGAAGAACGATGAACACACAAGAAGATCGAGAAAACACCATTGTAAGCTACGCATTAGCAATAAAATGAGTATCGGAACTACACTGTGATAATTTTTGTTTGTCTTTTTAATTTATTAGTATCTTGTTTTCAATGTTAATTTATTAAATAGTTTAAATATTTTTCTTTCATTTTTTTTTTTCAAACTAAGTAAAAACAAAAGTTATACAACAAAAAAAAAAAACAATGTAAAAAAAACAGCATGTAAGTTTAAAAATAACCAACTAAAAAAATCGTATAAAATAGTAAAGAAAAATTTTTCATAATGTTAAATTCAATAAAAACCCCTGAAGAAGTTGTGAATAGCGACGAAACGTTGGGTAAAAGATAAAATGAAGTTTTTTTATTTGAATTTAAAGTCAATTGACCAAAATAGCCTGTATTACCAAATATAAATCTACAAATACCTATTTATTATTTATTAAAGAATTGTTCACAAAAAACATACATACATAATTACATTTTGTTTTTTCACTTATTATGAGTTTATGTTGAAAGAACCACCTCCGAAGTATCTCTAAGTCATTACTGGCAAATAAATCAAAATAGTTTTTGGTTGACTATGATAAAGCTGTGTCATCAGCAAATAATGTTATTTTACCATTGAAACTTTGAACAAAGAGTGAATTCACAAAAATTAAAAACAATATTGGGCCCAAAACAGAACCTTCCAGTGGCGAAAAACTCTCAAAGAAAAAACTTTCAGCACAAAGACATTCCCTTGAAATAGGAGGCAGATCCATATTTTGGGTTATATTAGAAAAATATCCATTAAATGAATTAGCAACAGCTGAGGGATTGCTGATCAAGGAGTAACCATTTCTTAAAGAAATGTAAAAATTTTTCTTATTTTTATTCAAAATCTCATTCCTTTTTAGAGTTGGCGGCAGTATTAAGAAGTTTATTTTTAAAACAATTATCTCATCGTTTTTTGAGTCTATTATTTAGAGGATGTGTTAGTGTAATATTAGTTCATTCTTTTTTTTAATTTTTTTGAGAACAGGTTATTATTAGCAACTTGACTACAATTTGAAATAAAGAGTTTAAGTTTTTATGAAACAAATCGTAAGCTAAAGATGGATCATTGGCACTATAAAATTCTTCCAAAAATTCAAAAGTCAAAGCCATTTTAAGAGCAGAAAAATTAATTTTTTGAAAGCTGTTTACATTGTTTTGCTTGATTTTTGTTGCACTGCACTCAAACTGTATGGTGGTTAAGCTGTGATCAGTTATCCCAAGTTCTCTTACGTCCATTTTGTAGCATATATCATTATTCCTATGTAGCCTTATAAATATATAATCTAAACAAGATGGACCTCTAGTGGGTTGATTTACCAAAGAGGAAAAACCGAATGAAAAAAGCACCAAAAGAAAGTTGTTCGGATCAAAGATAAATAGAAATATTTGGAAACTATTAGAAATAAAACTCAGAAAAATGTTCGGATCAAAGATAGATAGAAATATTTGGAAACTATTAGAAATAAAACTCAGAATTAAAAAAAAAAACGCTTAATGTTTATTTCACAAAATTCAAACTAATTGGTGATAATAATAAATTCAAAAAGTCAAAAAGTCATTACATATCAAAATTAAAATTCAAATACAAACTAGATTATTTTGTTTGCTATATGATAAGTAGACTTGTAGCAAGTAGGTAAAGTAGGTATAAATAGTATTTATTTTTTTAATAGAATTTTATTGGCTATGATTTAGTAAGTTAAATGCAAATGCGTGACCTCAAATTTAAAGTTGTATACTAAACAAAAGTAATCAGCTGCAATTGAGTTTGACAAAATATCGATATTAAAATCACCTAACAGAATAACATTTTTTCAACTTTGACTATCCAAAAAGAAAGAGAATTCATCGGTAAAGGCGTTAACAGTGCAAAGATGCAATCTGTAAACTCCAACAAAAAAGATATTAAAAAATTTAAGCAAATCATATCAGCACTTTTTAAATTGAGTTTAGAAACTTCACACAAAATATCATTTCTATAAAACACCGCCACCCCTCCCGCTGCATAAGTATCGTTACAAGTAGCAGCGAAAGAAAAAAGTTAGAATACAAAAATTAGTTATTTCAAATTCATAAATCCATATTCCAACTAATCGCTGTAAGGCAGAATGATCCATTCGATTTGGATGATGATGACCAAAACCTCCATCCACCCGACCTAGAAGAAATTCGGGTAGCAATATCAAAACTAAAGTCCAACAAGGCTGCTGGAGCAGTTCGCCTTACGGCTGAACTCTTCAAAGCAGCGTAAGATGACTTTATGAGGAGCAGGAGCATATACCAACTCATCTGTACAATCTGGTCGGATGAAAGTATGCCTGACGAATGGAACCTCAGCATTGTGTGCCCTATCCACAAGAAAGGAAATATTCTAAACTGCGCTAATTGCAGAGGTATAAGTCTCCTAAATGTTGCCTATAAAATCCTGTCGGCCATTCTGTGTGAACGTCTGAACCCTTTCGCACGTTAACTGATTGGCCCCTATTAGTGTGGTTTCAGGCCCGGTAAGTCAACCGTCGACCAAATTTTCACACTTCAGCAGATTTTGGAAAAGATCCAAGAATTCCAGATCGATACTCACCACCTCACAGGGTGACGCGCTGTCATGTTACTACTTCAACATCATTCTTGAGGCAATCGTACGCAACTCGCATGCCAACACCAGCGGTACATTTTTTTAAAAATCCGTTCAATAACTTGGCTATGCTGATGATATTGACATTATTGGAAGAACGAAGCGCGCTGTCAGTGGAGAATTCGCAAGTATTGAAGTGGAGGCGGCAAAAATGGGTCTGGCTGTAAATAAAGATAAAACAAAGTATATGCTGTCCTCCGGTGAAGAAGATTTCAGCTCGGATAAAACGTCACAATGGGCATATATAACTTTGAGGTTGTCAAGGACTTTGTCTATTTGGGTTCCACTATAAGCTCTCAGAACAACATCAGTGAAGAGATCAGTCGAAGAATCACTCTTGCCAATCGCTTAGAAGGCATCTTAGTAGCAAAGCCCTATCTTAAAGGACCAAGTAGACACAATACAAGACCCTTATCATCCCGGTTCTGCTGTATGGGGCAGAAGCGTGGACACTGACAGCATCGGATGAATACAGGCTGGGGTGCTTTGAGAGAAAGATTCTTCGGGTAATATTCGGGCCTGTATGTATCAATGGAGTATGGAGGAGAAGATTCAATGACGAACTGTGCCGGCTATACAGCGACATTGACTTGATTAAGAAGCTGAAAATTCAGCGGCTTAGATGGCTGGGTCATGTGGAGCGTATGGACGAAAACGCTCCTGCCTGACGAGTCTTCAATTCCAACCCGGAGGGCCGACGCAGTTCTGGAAGACCCCATCTAAGGTGGCGCGATCAAGTGGTAAACGACCTCAACCAACTTGGACGAGGTATATTCTTGAAAGCTTGCGCATACAACAAAAACTAAGAAGAACGATGAACACACAAGAAGATCGAGAAAACACCATTGTAAGCTACGCATTAGCAATAAAATGAGTATCGGAACTACACTGTGATAATTTTTGTTTGTCTTTTTAATTTATTAGTATCTTGTTTTCAATGTTAATTTATTAAATAGTTTAAATATTTTTCTTTCATTTTTTTTTTTTCAAACTAAGTAAAAACAAAAGTTATACAACAAAAAAAAAACAATGTAAAAAAAACAGCATGTAAGTTTAAAAATAACCAACTAAAAAAATCGTATAAAATAGTAAAGAAAAATTTTTCATAATGTTAAATTCAATAAAAACCCCTGAAGAAGTTGTGAATAGCGACGAAACGTTGGGTAAAAGATAAAATGAAGTTTTTTTATTTGAATTTAAAGTCAATTGACCAAAATAGCCTGTATTACCAAATATAAATCTAAAAATACCTATTTATTATTTATTAAAGAATTGTTCACAAAAAACATACATACATAGGTACATTTTGTTTTTTCACTTATTATGAGTTTATGTTGAAAGAACCACCTCCGAAGTATCTCTAAGTCATTACTGGCAAATAAATCAAAATAGTTTTTGGTTGACTATGATAAAGCTGTGTCATCAGCAAATAATGTTATTTTACCATTGAAACTTTGAACAAAGAGTGAATTCACAAAAATTAAAAACAATATTGGGCCCAAAACAGAACCTTCCAGTGGCGAAAAACTCTCAAAGAAAAAACTTTCAGCACAAAGACATTCCCTTGAAATAGGAGGCAGATCCATATTTTGGGTTATATTAGAAAAATATCCATTAAATGAATTAGCAACAGCTGAGGGATTGCTGATCAAGGAGTAACCATTTCTTAAAGAAATGTAAAAATTTTTCTTATTTTTATTCAAAATCTCATTCCTTTTTAGAGTTGGCGGCAGTATTAAGAAGTTTATTTTTAAAACAATTATCTCATCGTTTTTTGAGTCTATTATTTAGAGGATGTGTTAGTGTAATATTAGTTCATTCTTTTTTTTAATTTTTTTGAGAACAGGTTATTATTAGCAACTTGACTACAATTTGAAATAAAGAGTTTAAGTTTTTATGAAACAAATCGTAAGCTAAAGATGGATCATTGGCACTATAAAATTCTTCCAAAAATTCAAAAGTCAAAGCCATTTTAAGAGCAGAAAAATTAATTTTTTGAAAGCTGTTTACATTGTTTTGCTTGATTTTTGTTGCACTGCACTCAAACTGTATGGTGGTTAAGCTGTGATCAGTTATCCCAAGTTCTCTTACGTCCATTTTGTAGCATATATCATTATTCCTATGTAGCCTTATAAATATATAATCTAAACAAGATGGACCTCTAGTGGGTTGATTTACCAAAGAGGAAAAACCGAATGAAAAAAGCACCAAAAGAAAGTTGTTCGGATCAAAGATAAATAGAAATATTTGGAAACTATTAGAAATAAAACTCAGAAAAATGTTCGGATCAAAGATAAATAGAAATATTTGGAAACTATAAGAAATAAAACTCAGAATTAAAAAAAAAAACGCTTAATGTTTATTTCACAAAATTCAAACTAATTGGTGATAATAATAAATTCAAAAAGTCAAAAAGTCATTACATATCAAAATTAAAATTCAAATACAAACTAGATTATTTTGTTTGCTATATGATAAGTAGACTTGTAGCAAGTAGGTAAAGTAGGTATAAATAGTATTTATTTTTTTAATAGAATTTTATTGGCTATGATTTAGTAAGTTAAATGCAAATGCGTGACCTCAAATTTAAAGTTGTATACTAAACAAAAGTAATCAGCTGCAATTGAGTTTGACAAAATATCGATATTAAAATCACCTAACAGAATAACATTTTTTCAACTTTGACTATCCAAAAAGAAAGAGAATTCATCGGTAAAGGCGTTAACAGTGCAAAGATGCAATCTGTAAACTCCAACAAAAAAGATATTAAAAAATTTAAGCAAATCATATCAGCACTTTTTAAATTGAGTTTAGAAACTTCACACAAAATATCATTTCTATAAAACACCGCCACCCCTCCCGCTGCATAAGTATCGTTACAAGTAGCAGCGAAAGAAAAAAGTTAGAATACAAAAATTAGTTATTTCAAATTCATAAATCCATATTCCAACTAATCGCTGTAAGGCAGAATGATCCATTCGATTTGGATGATGATGACCAAAACCTCCATCCACCCGACCTAGAAGAAATTCGGGTAGCAATATCAAAACTAAAGTCCAACAAGGCTGCTGGAGCAGTTCGCCTTACGGCTGAACTCTTCAAAGCAGCGTAAGATGACTTTATGAGGAGCATATACCAACTCATCTGTACAATCTGGTCGGATGAAAGTATGCCTGACGAATGGAACCTCAGCATTGTGTGCCCTATCCACAAGAAAGGAAATATTCTAAACTGCGCTAATTGCAGAGGTATAAATCTCCTAAATGTTGCCTATAAAATCCTGTCGGCCATTCTGTGTGAACGTCTGAACCCTTTCGCACGTTAACTGATTGGCCCCTATTAGTGTGGTTTCAGGCCCGGTAAGTCAACCGTCGACCAAATTTTCACACTTCAGCAGATTTTGGAAAAGATCCAAGAATTCCAGATCGATACTCACCACCTCACAGGGTGACGCGCTGTCATGTTACTACTTCAACATCATTCTTGAGGCAATCGTACGCAACTCGCATGCCAACACCAGCGGTACATTTTTTTAAAAATCCGTTCAATAACTTGGCTATGCTGATGATATTGACATTATTGGAAGAACGAAGCGCGCTGTCAGTGGAGAATTCGCAAGTATTGAAGTGGAGGCGGCAAAAATGGGTCTGGCTGTAAATAAAGATAAAACAAAGTATATGCTGTCCTCCGGTGAAGAAGATTTCAGCTCGGATAAAACGTCACAATGGGCATATATAACTTTGAGGTTGTCAAGGACTTTGTCTATTTGGGTTCCACTATAAGCTCTCAGAACAACATCAGTGAAGAGATCAGTCGAAGAATCACTCTTGCCAATCGCTTAGAAGGCATCTTAGTAGCAAAGCCCTATCTTAAAGGACCAAGTAGACACAATACAAGACCCTTATCATCCCGGTTCTGCTGTATGGGGCAGAAGCGTGGACACTGACAGCATCGGATGAATACAGGCTGGGGTGCTTTGAGAGAAAGATTCTTCGGGTAATATTCGGGCCTGTATGTATCAATGGAGTATGGAGGAGAAGATTCAATGACGAACTGTGCCGGCTATACAGCGACATTGACTTGATTAAGAAGCTGAAAATTCAGCGGCTTAGATGGCTGGGTCATGTGGAGCGTATGGACGAAAACGCTCCTGCCTGACGAGTCTTCAATTCCAACCCGGAGGGCCGACGCAGTTCTGGAAGACCCCATCTAAGGTGGCGCGATCAAGTGGTAAACGACCTCAACCAACTTGGACGAGGTATATTCTTGAAAGCTTGCGCATACAACAAAAACTAAGAAGAACGATGAACACACAAGAAGATCGAGAAAACACCATTGTAAGCTACGCATTAGCAATAAAATGAGTATCGGAACTACACTGTGATAATTTTTGTTTGTCTTTTTAATTTATTAGTATCTTGTTTTCAATGTTAATTTATTAAATAGTTTAAATATTTTTCTTTCATTTTTTTTTTTTCAAACTAAGTAAAAACAAAAGTTATACAACAAAAAAAAAACAATGTAAAAAAAACAGCATGTAAGTTTAAAAATAACCAACTAAAAAAATCGTATAAAATAGTAAAGAAAAATTTTTCATAATGTTAAATTCAATAAAAACCCCTGAAGAAGTTGTGAATAGCGACGAAACGTTGGGTAAAAGATAAAATGAAGTTTTTTTATTTGAATTTAAAGTCAATTGACCAAAATAGCCTGTATTACCAAATATAAATCTAAAAATACCTATTTATTATTTATTAAAGAATTGTTCACAAAAAACATACATACATAGGTACATTTTGTTTTTTCACTTATTATGAGTTTATGTTGAAAGAACCACCTCCGAAGTATCTCTAAGTCATTACTGGCAAATAAATCAAAATAGTTTTTGGTTGACTATGATAAAGCTGTGTCATCAGCAAATAATGTTATTTTACCATTGAAACTTTGAACAAAGAGTGAATTCACAAAAATTAAAAACAATATTGGGCCCAAAACAGAACCTTCCAGTGGCGAAAAACTCTCAAAGAAAAAACTTTCAGCACAAAGACATTCCCTTGAAATAGGAGGCAGATCCATATTTTGGGTTATATTAGAAAAATATCCATTAAATGAATTAGCAACAGCTGAGGGATTGCTGATCAAGGAGTAACCATTTCTTAAAGAAATGTAAAAATTTTTCTTATTTTTATTCAAAATCTCATTCCTTTTTAGAGTTGGCGGCAGTATTAAGAAGTTTATTTTTAAAACAATTATCTCATCGTTTTTTGAGTCTATTATTTAGAGGATGTGTTAGTGTAATATTAGTTCATTCTTTTTTTTAATTTTTTTGAGAACAGGTTATTATTAGCAACTTGACTACAATTTGAAATAAAGAGTTTAAGTTTTTATGAAACAAATCGTAAGCTAAAGATGGATCATTGGCACTATAAAATTCTTCCAAAAATTCAAAAGTCAAAGCCATTTTAAGAGCAGAAAAATTAATTTTTTGAAAGCTGTTTACATTGTTTTGCTTGATTTTTGTTGCACTGCACTCAAACTGTATGGTGGTTAAGCTGTGATCAGTTATCCCAAGTTCTCTTACGTCCATTTTGTAGCATATATCATTATTCCTATGTAGCCTTATAAATATATAATCTAAACAAGATGGACCTCTAGTGGGTTGATTTACCAAAGAGGAAAAACCGAATGAAAAAAGCACCAAAAGAAAGTTGTTCGGATCAAAGATAAATAGAAATATTTGGAAACTATTTGTTGCTGCACAACATACATCATTATTATTATATTATTAATTATTTATTATTGTCAAATTATTTATCTATTATCAATTTTATACTTTAAAACACATTAAATTTAATATTGAAATTAAAAGAAATTCAATCATATTCACGCCACATTGAATAACTTGCTTATGTCAAATGAAATGTCAAATCATAAGTCAAATATTGTTTTTAAATATTATATTTGTTTCAGTCTGTCTAATGACATAATATTATAATATCAAATCATGTTTCCTCATTCGCTCAAATTTTATTATGGTCGAAATAGTAATATTACAAATTAATCATGTTTACCCATTTACTCCTAAGGAACCCTATAGGGGGCATTGTTAAAATAGTGTAAATGTATTAGAACAATTATTAGACTCATATGTATTAAATGTATTATGTAATTTCAAAACTCAAAGTACCTGAGTTCAATGAACTTTGTTATGTACTGATCTTACATTTTATATAGAGCGATCAGCTGTGACACCGAGGCTAAAAGTTTTTAGACAGACAAAGTAAATTCACTTTCGGTTTGATTCTGTGGTAATAAAGTTGGAAATTTATAACGTTGTAAAAAGGAGTTTTATTTCAAAAGTATAAGTCAATACGATAAAAAAAAAGAAAAGTAATTTTTTCCTGACTACATCTTGGTCATGAAACATGGTCCTTCGAGTAAAAAAGAGCCAAAAATAAAGTTTAATAAGTTAAGTAAAGTGAACTAAATTAGTTAACTAATTCAAACAAAGACTTAATAAAAACATTTCGAGCTTATTTCACGAAGAACATTAAAAAAAAAAAAAAAAATTTTGGAACTACGTTCAATTACTCTATTACGGTGTCCATTCCGGTTTCTATTGCTGAGTATATTACGGTGACTATTGCGGTGTCTATTGCGGAGTCTAATACGGTGACTATTGCGGTGTCTATTGCGGAGTCTATTACGGTGACTATTGCGGTGTCTATTGCGGAGTCTATTACGGTGACTATTGCGGAGTCTATTGCGGAGTCGATTGCGGTGTCTATTACTGAGGGCAACTAATAAGCAAACAAAATTTAAACGTGGACATCATACATCAAGTTTCAGGTAATTCTGTATCAGTTCCTTGAAAACAATAAAAAATTAATATACGAAATTCGTCGAACTTAAATTAATATACTTTTCAATATCTTTGAATAAACTCTTATTGTAATGTCAAAACTACCAAAACTTATAGAAGGGCAAATTCTAGCTCTTGCTGAAATATCTAGTGATTTAGAAGACTATTTAAGTGAAACCACGTCGCGTAAGTCCAGGGGTTACGTTAACGCATGTTTAAAAGACTTAGAAGAATATTTTGCGAAATCTAAAAAAGATCACGTGGCTATAGTTAATAGTGCTGCGGATCCAATGAAAGACAAATACCTTTCAGATGAGACATTTTTAAAAATCAAACGAGTTTATTTTCGTTTCGTCGGTGTTTTAAATGACGATAAAGAAAAACTTGTCGCTGAACGGGCTATTATTCCACAAGATTCAAACTTGCTTAACAGTACCAATATTTTAAACACCACAAAATCCAACAACTCAGACATTCGACTAACACGCATTCAAATTAAGCCTTTTTCTGGCCTGTTTGAGGATTGGATTGAATTCTACAATTTATTTGAAAATCTTGTCCATAAAAACGAGGACCTATCAAACATCCAAAAATTACAATATTTAAAAACATCTTTAACGGGGGATGCTGCACGTCTAATACAGCATTTACCTATAGAAACTAAAAACTATGAATGTGCTTGGGAAATAATAACAGACAGATTCCAAAATAAACGGAAGCTTGTTAACACGCAGTTGAGAAACCTTATTGAACAAAAAAGGGTTACAACAGAATCAGCTTCTGCATTAAAATCTCTTCATGACACTAGTGTTGAATGTATTTATGCCCTTGCAAACTTAGATATAGCGGTAGATATGTGGGATAGTATTTTGATTTACATCATATTTCAAAAACTCCCTCTGCAAACTCAAAAGGATTGGGAAGATAAATTAGGGGCTTCGAAATCACTTCCAGATTATAAAACCTTTTTAAATTTCATAGAGGGTCGTTTCAGTTCCCTTGAAAACATTTCCGAAACTAATGAAAAATTAAAACCTTTTGTGCCGGCAAGTTCCTATAGGAAAAATAACTCATTTTCTTACCACTCTCAAGGTCAAACAACAAATAGCCTGTTTCGGTGTCGGATTTGCAATTCGCCTCATAGCATCCGACACTGTAGACAATTCGCTAAAATGGATGTCAAAACAAGAGCAGACGTAGTGCGAAAGAACTCTATCTGCTCAAACTGTCTGGGCTATGATCACCATGCCTTCACTTGCACTAGTAGTAACCGATGTTTAAAAAATAATTGTGGATTAAAGCATCACACCATGTTGCACATAGAGTCTCAAAAACCATATAACCCTTTTAACTCAAACAATAATTCAAACCAACAAAATCAACATGTCTCAAGACAAAACTACTTTCAAAACAACAACAATATTCAAAATAAATCTAGTTATAATCCAACCACCCAAACCTTTCTATCTCAAAATACAAATCAACTTAATCATTATATTCCAAATCAATCTTCTCTAAGCATCCACCAACCAGATTCAAGTAATGTCGTTAATGATCAGTTCCCATCCACATATAACTCTCATCACGCACAAACTAATGCTCAATCTAATTATTGCCAATCAAGGGCTCTTCTAGCTACAGCATTGGTCAAAGTTCTCACTCCAAATGGAATACAACATATTCTCAGGGCACTTATAGACCCAGGTTCAGAAGCCTCCTTCATAACCGAAAATGCAACTCAGCTTTTACAACTTAAAAAACAGAAAATGCAAACTAATGTAACAGGGCTTGGGAAAGCTTCAGCAGGAATATCAAATTATAGGGTGAATGTTACGATATTTTCACTCACAAATCCTTCGTTTTCAATGGATATCAGGGCTTTTGTTTTTAACAAGTTGACCTCACTGCTTCCATCTCAGCGTTTTGGAGAAGGTACATGGAGCCATATTTTAAATCTTCCTTTAGCTGATCCTTCCTTTAATGTGCCTGGTAAAATAGATTTATTGATTGGCGCCGATGTTTACTCTGCAATAATTTTAGAAGGCCTAATCAAAGGGAACATAGGTAGTCCTGTAGCCCAGTTAACAGAATTAGGTTGGATTCTAACGGGAAGTATAAATCCTCAAACCACAACTACGGTTTTAGCCCTACATAACCAAGTCGACATAACCTTTGAACTTAATAAATTCTGGGAGTTGGAGGAAAATTTTGATACCAGAAAACTCTCAAATGAAGAACAAAGTTGTGAAAATCACTTCATAAAAACATGTAAACGAAGACTTGATGGGAGATATGAAGTACACCTACCGTTTAAAAATAATCAACGTCCGAAGTTTGGCAATTCAAAACGGACAGCAATGGCAAGGTTTTTTCAAATCGAAAGACGATTAAAATCGAACCACGATTTTAATGAGTCATACACAACATGTATGAATGAATATATTGCTTTAGGTCATATGAAGGAGGTCAGCACTGATGAAATTTTCTTATACGAAGAATCGTACTACATTCCGCATCATGCTGTATTAAAAGAATCAAGCACTACCACTAAATTGCGTGTTGTTTTCGACGGCTCCTGTAAAACCTCAAATGGGCTGTCTTTAAACGATTGTCTTATGGTTGGACCTCGACTTCAGTCAGACATCATCGACCTTATCGCCAAATGGCGAAAATTTAAAGTAGCCTTGGTGGCTGATATAAGCATGATGTACAGGCAAATCTGGATTGCTCCAGAAGATACTTCATACCAACTTATTTTATGGAGATCATCACCAGATCATCCTATCAAAACATATGCTTTAACAACCGTCACTTTTGGAACTGCTTCAGCTCCATTTTCAGCTGTGCGCACCTTACACAAACTTGCGGAAGATGTTGAAAAGGGTCATCCTCATATATCAACAGCGATACTAAATGGGTTCTATGTCGATGACTGGATATACGGATCAGACAACGACGAAAATGCTTCAATTTTGCAAAAGGAAATGAAGTCAATCCTTCATTCAGCAGGTTTTCCGCTTCGCAAATGGGCAAGTAATTCTGAGAGGGTTATCCAAGAAATTCCAGAAGACGAAAGAGAAATCAATCTTCCATTTGATTTTGATAACGCAATTAAAACACTAGGTATACAATGGCACCCAGCAAACGATTGTTTTACCTTTAAAATAAACCTAGCAGAAGTAAGTAAATTTACAAAGAGGTCGATGGCAGACATAGCGCGTTTATTTGACCCTTTGGGCTGGATATCTCCTTGTATTGTCATGGCCAAAATGATACTACAACAACTTTGGGTCAAAGATTTATCTTGGGATGCACCAGTTCCTCAAGAAATTGAAACCAAATGGGAAAATCTACGAAGCGGATTGCAAACGCTCCAAGGTATAAAAATTCCACGATGGATTGGATATGATATATCTGCCAAAATTCAGTTGCACGGTTTCAGCGATGCATCTGAAAGGGCTTATGCAGCTGTAGTTTATGCGCTCATTAGAAAGGGTGATAAGGAATACATCAATCTGATTGCATCAAAAACGAGAGTAGCTCCCGTTAAATGCATTTCTCTGCCACGATTAGAACTTTCAGCATCATTGTTATTAGCAAAATTGTTAAAACGAATAACCATATCCATGCAACTTGACACCGCTGACATCTTTGCATGGACAGACTCGATGATAACTTTAGCCTGGATTAAGGGAAATCCAGCAATACGAACAACTTTCGTCGCTAATCGCATCACCGAGATCCAAAATTTAATCGGTTCAAACGTTTGGAGATATGTTAACACTAAAGAAAATCCAGCCGACATTGGATCACGAGGATTAACACCAGAAGATCTGATTAAAAATGATATGTGGTGGCATGGTCCAAAATTCTTGAAGGGTTTTACCGAAAGTAAAACTTCAGCAAACCTTATACTTGAAACGGATAAAGAAACGAAAAAACAACACCAAAACACACCATTGTTTTATAACAATATTTTAAAAAACATACAAATAAACTTTTGCCAATTAGCTATATATTGCACATCTATTGATCAACATTTTTTCAAAAATTTTTCAACCCTTAAACGTCTTATTCGTTGCATAGCCATATGGAGACGATATATTTTCAGAATAAGGGATAAAACACGATCACCCTTGAATGATTTTCCACTTACAATCAATGAGTTGACAGCATCCAGGGACTGTATCATAAGAATCGTCCAAAGAGAATCTTTTCAACAAGAAATAAATGCATTAAAATCCCAAACCCATTTACCAAAGAAAAGTTCTATCCTTAGTTTGAATCCTTTTCTAGACGCAAATGAAATTCTGCGTCTAGGAGGTCGACTTTCTAATGCTAATTTACCATACAACCAACAACACCCTATCATATTAACAGATCAACATCATTTTTCGAAACTTGTAGCTCAAGATGTGCACCAACTTACGCTTCATGGTGGTCAACAACTCATGATAGCTGAAATAAGGAACATATATTGGATGACAAATTGTAAAAGGTTGGTCAAAACAATTATACACAAATGCGTCCGATGTCACCGACACAATGCAAAAATGCAAACCCAATTGATGGGAAGCCTCCCAAGGGAACGAGTTATCGTTACTAGACCCTTCACGAACACAGGAGTTGACTATGCTGGACCCGTGGAAATTAAACTATGGAAGGGCAGATGCAACAAATTCTCAAAGGGATACATTGCAGTATTTGTCTGCTTGTCAACGAAGGCTATTCATTTGGAACTAGTCAGCGATCTTAGCTCTACAGCATTTATTGCTGCCTATAGAAGATTTACATCCAGAAGAGGCTTGTGCACAAACATTTTTAGTGACTGTGGCACAAACTTCAAGGGAGCCAACAATGACTTCAAGAGAGATAGCAAATTCATTTCACATGAATGGTCAAGAGCAGTTTCCGAAACACTTGCATCACTCAATACAAGGTGGCATTTCAACCCCCCTTCTTCTCCACACTTTGGTGGATTGTGGGAGGCAGGAGTCAAATATTTAAAACATCATTTGAAAAGAACTCTAGGAAACTCCAAATTGACTTTTGAAGAGTATGCCACTCTACTTATACAGATTGAAGCGTGCCTCAACTCCCGTCCTTTATGCCCAATGACATCCAACCCCAACGACTTGTCCGTCTTGACTCCTGCTCATTTCCTAATTGGAGACTCAATAATTCTACTACCTGATCGAAACTACACCGAGAGGAAGATAAATTATCTTGATAGATGGAAATATTTGCAACGTCTCAATCAAGAATTCTGGAAACAATGGAGTTCTTCGTATTTACATCTTCTACAACAAAGGCCGAAGTGGCTCCAGAAACAACCAGACATCAACAAGGGTGACATCGTTTTAGTCAAGGAGGATAACCTGCCACCATCACTTTGGTTACTCGCACGAGTAATTGAATTGCATCCAGGTTTGGATGGCCTTACTCGCGTTGTCACCATTAAAACAAAAAACTCAATACTCAAACGTCCAATCGCAAAACTATCCCCCTTACCAATATCAACCCCCTCAACATAAAGTGAACAAAATCAATAAAAAAAATTTTTTCAAAATAAACATGAACTTTACCCACACTTCCTATAAAAAAAACAGATAATTATATTTATGAATAGTTAGTCTCGTTTAACTAATATTTACTCTTTTCATTTCATGAGGAATCCTGAAGATATGTATCAGTTAGCTGGATCTAACCATGCAGTATCACAAGAGATTTTGAAGTCTTATAAAATTTGGCCTCATCCAAGAATTCTTCACAAACATGAACAACACGAGCAACAAATACACATGAGTGAGAAGACTTCGCTGGCCGGGAGCATGTTGCTGCACAACATACATCATTATTATTATATTATTAATTATTTATTATTGTCAAATTATTTATCTATTATCAATTTTATACTTTAAAACACATTAAATTTAATATTGAAATTAAAAGAAATTCAATCATATTCACGCCACATTGAATAACTTGCTTATGTCAAATGAAATGTCAAATCATAAGTCAAATATTGTTTTTAAATATTATATTTGTTTCAGTCTGTCTAATGACATAATATTATAATATCAAATCATGTTTCCTCATTCGCTCAAATTTTATTATGGTCGAAATAGTAATATTACAAATTAATCATGTTTACCCATTTACTCCTAAGGAACCCTATAGGGGGCATTGTTAAAATAGTGTAAATGTATTAGAACAATTATTAGACTCATATGTATTAAATGTATTATGTAATTTCAAAACTCAAAGTACCTGAGTTCAATGAACTTTGTTATGTACTGATCTTACATTTTATATAGAGCGATCAGCTGTGACACCGAGGCTAAAAGTTTTTAGACAGACAAAGTAAATTCACTTTCGGTTTGATTCTGTGGTAATAAAGTTGGAAATTTATAACGTTGTAAAAAGGAGTTTTATTTCAAAAGTATAAGTCAATACGATAAAAAAAAGAAAAGTAATTTTTTCCTGACTACATCTTGGTCATGAAACACTATTAGAAATAAAACTCAGAAAAATGTTCGGATCAAAGATAAATAGAAATATTTGGAAACTATAAGAAATAAAACTCAGAATTAAAAAAAAAAACGCTTAATGTTTATTTCACAAAATTCAAACTAATTGGTGATAATAATAAATTCAAAAAGTCAAAAAGTCATTACATATCAAAATTAAAATTCAAATACAAACTAGATTATTTTGTTTGCTATAAGTAGGTATAAATAGTATTTATTTTTTTAATAGAATTTTATTGGCTATGATTTAGTAAGTTAAATGCAAATGCGTGACCTCAAATTTAAAGTTGTATACTAAACAAAAGTAATCAGCTGCAATTGAGTTTGACAAAATATCGATATTAAAATCACCTAACAGAATAACATTTTTTCAACTTTGACTATCCAAAAAGAAAGAGAATTCATCGGTAAAGGCGTTAACAGTGCAAAGATGCAATCTGTAAACTCCAACAAAAAAGATATTAAAAAATTTAAGCAAATCATATCAGCACTTTTTAAATTGAGTTTAGAAACTTCACACAAAATATCATTTCTATAAAACACCGCCACCCCTCCCGCTGCATAAGTATCGTTACAAGTAGCAGCGAAAGAAAAAAGTTAGAATACAAAAATTAGTTATTTCAAATTCATAAATCCATATTCCAACTAATCGCTGTAAGGCAGAATGATCCATTCGATTTGGATGATGATGACCAAAACCTCCATCCACCCGACCTAGAAGAAATTCGGGTAGCAATATCAAAACTAAAGTCCAACAAGGCTGCTGGAGCAGTTCGCCTTACGGCTGAACTCTTCAAAGCAGCGTAAGATGACTTTATGAGGAGCATATACCAACTCATCTGTACAATCTGGTCGGATGAAAGTATGCCTGACGAATGGAACCTCAGCATTGTGTGCCCTATCCACAAGAAAGGAAATATTCTAAACTGCGCTAATTGCAGAGGTATAAGTCTCCTAAATGTTGCCTATAAAATCCTGTCGGCCATTCTGTGTGAACGTCTGAACCCTTTCGCACGTTAACTGATTGGCCCCTATTAGTGTGGTTTCAGGCCCGGTAAGTCAACCGTCGACCAAATTTTCACACTTCAGCAGATTTTGGAAAAGATCCAAGAATTCCAGATCGATACTCACCACCTCACAGGGTGACGCGCTGTCATGTTACTACTTCAACATCATTCTTGAGGCAATCGTACGCAACTCGCATGCCAACACCAGCGGTACATTTTTTTAAAAATCCGTTCAATAACTTGGCTATGCTGATGATATTGACATTATTGGAAGAACGAAGCGCGCTGTCAGTGGAGAATTCGCAAGTATTGAAGTGGAGGCGGCAAAAATGGGTCTGGCTGTAAATAAAGATAAAACAAAGTATATGCTGTCCTCCGGTGAAGAAGATTTCAGCTCGGATAAAACGTCACAATGGGCATATATAACTTTGAGGTTGTCAAGGACTTTGTCTATTTGGGTTCCACTATAAGCTCTCAGAACAACATCAGTGAAGAGATCAGTCGAAGAATCACTCTTGCCAATCGCTTAGAAGGCATCTTAGTAGCAAAGCCCTATCTTAAAGGACCAAGTAGACACAATACAAGACCCTTATCATCCCGGTTCTGCTGTATGGGGCAGAAGCGTGGACACTGACAGCATCGGATGAATACAGGCTGGGGTGCTTTGAGAGAAAGATTCTTCGGGTAATATTCGGGCCTGTATGTATCAATGGAGTATGGAGGAGAAGATTCAATGACGAACTGTGCCGGCTATACAGCGACATTGACTTGATTAAGAAGCTGAAAATTCAGCGGCTTAGATGGCTGGGTCATGTGGAGCGTATGGACGAAAACGCTCCTGCCTGACGAGTCTTCAATTCCAACCCGGAGGGCCGACGCAGTTCTGGAAGACCCCATCTAAGGTGGCGCGATCAAGTGGTAAACGACCTCAACCAACTTGGACGAGGTATATTCTTGAAAGCTTGCGCATACAACAAAAACTAAGAAGAACGATGAACACACAAGAAGATCGAGAAAACACCATTGTAAGCTACGCATTAGCAATAAAATGAGTATCGGAACTACACTGTGATAATTTTTGTTTGTCTTTTTAATTTATTAGTATCTTGTTTTCAATGTTAATTTATTAAATAGTTTAAATATTTTTCTTTCATTTTTTTTTTTCAAACTAAGTAAAAACAAAAGTTATACAACAAAAAAAAAAAACAATGTAAAAAAAACAGCATGTAAGTTTAAAAATAACCAACTAAAAAAATCGTATAAAATAGTAAAGAAAAATTTTTCATAATGTTAAATTCAATAAAAACCCCTGAAGAAGTTGTGAATAGCGACGAAACGTTGGGTAAAAGATAAAATGAAGTTTTTTTATTTGAATTTAAAGTCAATTGACCAAAATAGCCTGTATTACCAAATATAAATCTACAAATACCTATTTATTATTTATTAAAGAATTGTTCACAAAAAACATACATACATAATTACATTTTGTTTTTTCACTTATTATGAGTTTATGTTGAAAGAACCACCTCCGAAGTATCTCTAAGTCATTACTGGCAAATAAATCAAAATAGTTTTTGGTTGACTATGATAAAGCTGTGTCATCAGCAAATAATGTTATTTTACCATTGAAACTTTGAACAAAGAGTGAATTCACAAAAATTAAAAACAATATTGGGCCCAAAACAGAACCTTCCAGTGGCGAAAAACTCTCAAAGAAAAAACTTTCAGCACAAAGACATTCCCTTGAAATAGGAGGCAGATCCATATTTTGGGTTATATTAGAAAAATATCCATTAAATGAATTAGCAACAGCTGAGGGATTGCTGATCAAGGAGTAACCATTTCTTAAAGAAATGTAAAAATTTTTCTTATTTTTATTCAAAATCTCATTCCTTTTTAGAGTTGGCGGCAGTATTAAGAAGTTTATTTTTAAAACAATTATCTCATCGTTTTTTGAGTCTATTATTTAGAGGATGTGTTAGTGTAATATTAGTTCATTCTTTTTTTTAATTTTTTTGAGAACAGGTTATTATTAGCAACTTGACTACAATTTGAAATAAAGAGTTTAAGTTTTTATGAAACAAATCGTAAGCTAAAGATGGATCATTGGCACTATAAAATTCTTCCAAAAATTCAAAAGTCAAAGCCATTTTAAGAGCAGAAAAATTAATTTTTTGAAAGCTGTTTACATTGTTTTGCTTGATTTTTGTTGCACTGCACTCAAACTGTATGGTGGTTAAGCTGTGATCAGTTATCCCAAGTTCTCTTACGTCCATTTTGTAGCATATATCATTATTCCTATGTAGCCTTATAAATATATAATCTAAACAAGATGGACCTCTAGTGGGTTGATTTACCAAAGAGGAAAAACCGAATGAAAAAAGCACCAAAAGAAAGTTGTTCGGATCAAAGATAAATAGAAATATTTGGAAACTATTAGAAATAAAACTCAGAAAAATGTTCGGATCAAAGATAGATAGAAATATTTGGAAACTATTAGAAATAAAACTCAGAATTAAAAAAAAAAACGCTTAATGTTTATTTCACAAAATTCAAACTAATTGGTGATAATAATAAATTCAAAAAGTCAAAAAGTCATTACATATCAAAATTAAAATTCAAATACAAACTAGATTATTTTGTTTGCTATATGATAAGTAGACTTGTAGCAAGTAGGTAAAGTAGGTATAAATAGTATTTATTTTTTTAATAGAATTTTATTGGCTATGATTTAGTAAGTTAAATGCAAATGCGTGACCTCAAATTTAAAGTTGTATACTAAACAAAAGTAATCAGCTGCAATTGAGTTTGACAAAATATCGATATTAAAATCACCTAACAGAATAACATTTTTTCAACTTTGACTATCCAAAAAGAAAGAGAATTCATCGGTAAAGGCGTTAACAGTGCAAAGATGCAATCTGTAAACTCCAACAAAAAAGATATTAAAAAATTTAAGCAAATCATATCAGCACTTTTTAAATTGAGTTTAGAAACTTCACACAAAATATCATTTCTATAAAACACCGCCACCCCTCCCGCTGCATAAGTATCGTTACAAGTAGCAGCGAAAGAAAAAAGTTAGAATACAAAAATTAGTTATTTCAAATTCATAAATCCATATTCCAACTAATCGCTGTAAGGCAGAATGATCCATTCGATTTGGATGATGATGACCAAAACCTCCATCCACCCGACCTAGAAGAAATTCGGGTAGCAATATCAAAACTAAAGTCCAACAAGGCTGCTGGAGCAGTTCGCCTTACGGCTGAACTCTTCAAAGCAGCGTAAGATGACTTTATGAGGAGCATATACCAACTCATCTGTACAATCTGGTCGGATGAAAGTATGCCTGACGAATGGAACCTCAGCATTGTGTGCCCTATCCACAAGAAAGGAAATATTCTAAACTGCGCTAATTGCAGAGGTATAAGTCTCCTAAATGTTGCCTATAAAATCCTGTCGGCCATTCTGTGTGAACGTCTGAACCCTTTCGCACGTTAACTGATTGGCCCCTATTAGTGTGGTTTCAGGCCCGGTAAGTCAACCGTCGACCAAATTTTCACACTTGAGCAGATTTTGGAAAAGATCCAAGAATTCCAGATCGATACTCACCACCTCACAGGGTGACGCGCTGTCATGTTACTACTTCAACATCATTCTTGAGGCAATCGTACGCAACTCGCATGCCAACACCAGCGGTACATTTTTTTAAAAATCCGTTCAATAACTTGGCTATGCTGATGATATTGACATTATTGGAAGAACGAAGCGCGCTGTCAGTGGAGAATTCGCAAGTATTGAAGTGGAGGCGGCAAAAATGGGTCTGGCTGTAAATAAAGATAAAACAAAGTATATGCTGTCCTCCGGTGAAGAAGATTTCAGCTCGGATAAAACGTCACAATGGGCATATATAACTTTGAGGTTGTCAAGGACTTTGTCTATTTGGGTTCCACTATAAGCTCTCAGAACAACATCAGTGAAGAGATCAGTCGAAGAATCACTCTTGCCAATCGCTTAGAAGGCATCTTAGTAGCAAAGCCCTATCTTAAAGGACCAAGTAGACACAATACAAGACCCTTATCATCCCGGTTCTGCTGTATGGGGCAGAAGCGTGGACACTGACAGCATCGGATGAATACAGGCTGGGGTGCTTTGAGAGAAAGATTCTTCGGGTAATATTCGGGCCTGTATGTATCAATGGAGTATGGAGGAGAAGATTCAATGACGAACTGTGCCGGCTATACAGCGACATTGACTTGATTAAGAAGCTGAAAATTCAGCGGCTTAGATGGCTGGGTCATGTGGAGCGTATGGACGAAAACGCTCCTGCCTGACGAGTCTTCAATTCCAACCCGGAGGGCCGACGCAGTTCTGGAAGACCCCATCTAAGGTGGCGCGATCAAGTGGTAAACGACCTCAACCAACTTGGACGAGGTATATTCTTGAAAGCTTGCGCATACAACAAAAACTAAGAAGAACGATGAACACACAAGAAAATCGAGAAAACACCATTGTAAGCTACGCATTAGCAATAAAATGAGTATCGGAACTACACTGTGATAATTTTTGTTTGTCTTTTTAATTTATTAGTATCTTGTTTTCAATGTTAATTTATTAAATAGTTTAAATATTTTTCTTTCATTTTTTTTTTCAAACTAAGTAAAAACAAAAGTTATACAACAAAAAAAAAAAAAAACAATGTAAAAAAAACAGCATGTAAGTTTAAAAATAACCAACTAAAAAAATCGTATAAAATAGTAAAGAAAAATTTTTCATAATGTTAAATTCAATAAAAACCCCTGAAGAAGTTGTGAATAGCGACGAAACGTTGGGTAAAAGATAAAATGAAGTTTTTTTATTTGAATTTAAAGTCAATTGACCAAAATAGCCTGTATTACCAAATATAAATCTACAAATACCTATTTATTATTTATTAAAGAATTGTTCACAAAAAACATACATACATAGGTACATTTTGTTTTTTCACTTATTATGAGTTTATGTTGAAAGAACCACCTCCGAAGTATCTCTAAGTCATTACTGGCAAATAAATCAAAATAGTTTTTGGTTGACTATGATAAAGCTGTGTCATCAGCAAATAATGTTATTTTACCATTGAAACTTTGAACAAAGAGTGAATTCACAAAAATTAAAAACAATATTGGGCCCAAAACAGAACCTTCCAGTGGCGAAAAACTCTCAAAGAAAAAACTTTCAGCACAAAGACATTCCCTTGAAATAGGAGGCAGATCCATATTTTGGGTTATATTAGAAAAATATCCATTAAATGAATTAGCAACAGCTGAGGGATTGCTGATCAAGGAGTAACCATTTCTTAAAGAAATGTAAAAATTTTTCTTATTTTTATTCAAAATCTCATTCCTTTTTAGAGTTGGCGGCAGTATTAAGAAGTTTATTTTTAAAACAATTATCTCATCGTTTTTTGAGTCTATTATTTAGAGGATGTGTTAGTGTAATATTAGTTCATTCTTTTTTTTAATTTTTTTGAGAACAGGTTATTATTAGCAACTTGACTACAATTTCAAATAAAGAGTTTAAGTTTTTATGAAACAAATCGTAAGCTAAAGATGGATCATTGGCACTATAAAATTCTTCCAAAAATTCAAAAGTCAAAGCCATTTTAAGAGCAGAAAAATTAATTTTTTGAAAGCTGTTTACATTGTTTTGCTTGATTTTTGTTGCACTGCACTCAAACTGTATGGTGGTTAAGCTGTGATCAGTTATCCCAAGTTCTCTTACGTCCATTTTGAAGCATATATCATTATTCCTATGTAGCCTTATAAATATATAATCTAAACAAGATGGACCTCTAGTGGGTTGATTTACCAAAGAGGAAAAACCGAATGAAAAAAGCACCAAAAGAAAGTTGTTCGGATCAAAGATAAATAGAAATATTTGGAAACTATTAGAAATAAAACTCAGAAAAATGTTCGGATCAAAGATAAATAGAAATATTTGGAAACTATAAGAAATAAAACTCAGAATTAAAAAAAAAAACGCTTAATGTTTATTTCACAAAATTCAAACTAATTGGTGATAATAATAAATTCAAAAAGTCAAAAAGTCATTACATATCAAAATTAAAATTCAAATACAAACTAGATTATTTTGTTTGCTATATGATAAGTAGACTTGTAGCAAGTAGGTAAAGTAGGTATAAATAGTATTTATTTTTTTAATAGAATTTTATTGGCTATGATTTAGTAAGTTAAATGCAAATGCGTGACCTCAAATTTAAAGTTGTATACTAAACAAAAGTAATCAGCTGCAATTGAGTTTGACAAAATATCGATATTAAAATCACCTAACAGAATAACATTTTTTCAACTTTGACTATCCAAAAAGAAAGAGAATTCATCGGTAAAGGCGTTAACAGTGCAAAGATGCAATCTGTAAACTCCAACAAAAAAGATATTAAAAAATTTAAGCAAATCATATCAGCACTTTTTAAATTGAGTTTAGAAACTTCACACAAAATATCATTTCTATAAAACACCGCCACCCCTCCCGCTGCATAAGTATCGTTACAAGTAGCAGCGAAAGAAAAAAGTTAGAATACAAAAATTAGTTATTTCAAATTCATAAATCCATATTCCAACTAATCGCTGTAAGGCAGAATGATCCATTCGATTTGGATGATGATGACCAAAACCTCCATCCACCCGACCTAGAAGAAATTCGGGTAGCAATATCAAAACTAAAGTCCAACAAGGCTGCTGGAGCAGTTCGCCTTACGGCTGAACTCTTCAAAGCAGCGTAAGATGACTTTATGAGGAGCATATACCAACTCATCTGTACAATCTGGTCGGATGAAAGTATGCCTGACGAATGGAACCTCAGCATTGTGTGCCCTATCCACAAGAAAGGAAATATTCTAAACTGCGCTAATTGCAGAGGTATAAGTCTCCTAAATGTTGCCTATAAAATCCTGTCGGCCATTCTGTGTGAACGTCTGAACCCTTTCGCACGTTAACTGATTGGCCCCTATTAGTGTGGTTTCAGGCCCGGTAAGTCAACCGTCGACCAAATTTTCACACTTCAGCAGATTTTGGAAAAGATCCAAGAATTCCAGATCGATACTCACCACCTCACAGGGTGACGCGCTGTCATGTTACTACTTCAACATCATTCTTGAGGCAATCGTACGCAACTCGCATGCCAACACCAGCGGTACATTTTTTTAAAAATCCGTTCAATAACTTGGCTATGCTGATGATATTGACATTATTGGAAGAACGAAGCGCGCTGTCAGTGGAGAATTCGCAAGTATTGAAGTGGAGGCGGCAAAAATGGGTCTGGCTGTAAATAAAGATAAAACAAAGTATATGCTGTCCTCCGGTGAAGAAGATTTCAGCTCGGATAAAACGTCACAATGGGCATATATAACTTTGAGGTTGTCAAGGACTTTGTCTATTTGGGTTCCACTATAAGCTCTCAGAACAACATCAGTGAAGAGATCAGTCGAAGAATCACTCTTGCCAATCGCTTAGAAGGCATCTTAGTAGCAAAGCCCTATCTTAAAGGACCAAGTAGACACAATACAAGACCCTTATCATCCCGGTTCTGCTGTATGGGGCAGAAGCGTGGACACTGACAGCATCGGATGAATACAGGCTGGGGTGCTTTGAGAGAAAGATTCTTCGGGTAATATTCGGGCCTGTATGTATCAATGGAGTATGGAGGAGAAGATTCAATGACGAACTGTGCCGGCTATACAGCGACATTGACTTGATTAAGAAGCTGAAAATTCAGCGGCTTAGATGGCTGGGTCATGTGGAGCGTATGGACGAAAACGCTCCTGCCTGACGAGTCTTCAATTCCAACCCGGAGGGCCGACGCAGTTCTGGAAGACCCCATCTAAGGTGGCGCGATCAAGTGGTAAACGACCTCAACCAACTTGGACGAGGTATATTCTTGAAAGCTTGCGCATACAACAAAAACTAAGAAGAACGATGAACACACAAGAAGATCGAGAAAACACCATTGTAAGCTACGCATTAGCAATAAAATGAGTATCGGAACTACACTGTGATAATTTTTGTTTGTCTTTTTAATTTATTAGTATCTTGTTTTCAATGTTAATTTATTAAATAGTTTAAATATTTTTCTTTCATTTTTTTTTTCAAACTAAGTAAAAACAAAAGTTATACAACAAAAAAAAAAAACAATGTAAAAAAAACAGCATGTAAGTTTAAAAATAACCAACTAAAAAAATCGTATAAAATAGTAAAGAAAAATTTTTCATAATGTTAAATTCAATAAAAACCCCTGAAGAAGTTGTGAATAGCGACGAAACGTTGGGTAAAAGATAAAATGAAGTTTTTTTATTTGAATTTAAAGTCAATTGACCAAAATAGCCTGTATTACCAAATATAAATCTACAAATACCTATTTATTATTTATTAAAGAATTGTTCACAAAAAACATACATACATAGGTACATTTTGTTTTTTCACTTATTATGAGTTTATGTTGAAAGAACCACCTCCGAAGTATCTCTAAGTCATTACTGGCAAATAAATCAAAATAGTTTTTGGTTGACTATGATAAAGCTGTGTCATCAGCAAATAATGTTATTTTACCATTGAAACTTTGAACAAAGAGTGAATTCACAAAAATTAAAAACAATACTGGGCCCAAAACAGAACCTTCCAGTGGCGAAAAACTCTCAAAGAAAAAACTTTCAGCACAAAGACATTCCCTTGAAATAGGAGGCAGATCCATATTTTGGGTTATATTAGAAAAATATCCATTAAATGAATTAGCAACAGCTGAGGGATTGCTGATCAAGGAGTAACCATTTCTTAAAGAAATGTAAAAATTTTTCTTATTTTTATTCAAAATCTCATTCCTTTTTAGAGTTGGCGGCAGTATTAAGAAGTTTATTTTTAAAACAATTATCTCATCGTTTTTTGAGTCTATTATTTAGAGGATGTGTTAGTGTAATATTAGTTCATTCTTTTTTTTAATTTTTTTGAGAACAGGTTATTATTAGCAACTTGACTACAATTTGAAATAAAGAGTTTAAGTTTTTATGAAACAAATCGTAAGCTAAAGATGGATCATTGGCACTATAAAATTCTTCCAAAAATTCAAAAGTCAAAGCCATTTTAAGAGCAGAAAAATTAATTTTTTGAAAGCTGTTTACATTGTTTTGCTTGATTTTTGTTGCACTGCACTCAAACTGTATGGTGGTTAAGCTGTGATCAGTTATCCCAAGTTCTCTTACGTCCATTTTGTAGCATATATCATTATTCCTATGTAGCCTTATAAATATATAATCTAAACAAGATGGACCTCTAGTGGGTTGATTTACCAAAGAGGAAAAACCGAATGAAAAAAGCACCAAAAGAAAGTTGTTCGGATCAAAGATAAATAGAAATATTTGGAAACTATTAGAAATAAAACTCAGAAAAATGTTCGGATCAAAGATAAATAGAAATATTTGGAAACTATAAGAAATAAAACTCAGAATTAAAAAAAAAAATGTTCACACTTCAGCAGATTTTGGAAAAGATCCAAGAATTCCAGATCGATACTCACCACCTCACAGGGTGACGCGCTGTCATGTTACTACTTCAACATCATTCTTGAGGCAATCGTACGCAACTCGCATGCCAACACCAGCGGTACATTTTTTTAAAAATCCGTTCAATAACTTGGCTATGCTGATGATATTGACATTATTGGAAGAACGAAGCGCGCTGTCAGTGGAGAATTCGCAAGTATTGAAGTGGAGGCGGCAAAAATGGGTCTGGCTGTAAATAAAGATAAAACAAAGTATATGCTGTCCTCCGGTGAAGAAGATTTCAGCTCGGATAAAACGTCACAATGGGCATATATAACTTTGAGGTTGTCAAGGACTTTGTCTATTTGGGTTCCACTATAAGCTCTCAGAACAACATCAGTGAAGAGATCAGTCGAAGAATCACTCTTGCCAATCGCTTAGAAGGCATCTTAGTAGCAAAGCCCTATCTTAAAGGACCAAGTAGACACAATACAAGACCCTTATCATCCCGGTTCTGCTGTATGGGGCAGAAGCGTGGACACTGACAGCATCGGATGAATACAGGCTGGGGTGCTTTGAGAGAAAGATTCTTCGGGTAATATTCGGGCCTGTATGTATCAATGGAGTATGGAGGAGAAGATTCAATGACGAACTGTGCCGGCTATACAGCGACATTGACTTGATTAAGAAGCTGAAAATTCAGCGGCTTAGATGGCTGGGTCATGTGGAGCGTATGGACGAAAACGCTCCTGCCTGACGAGTCTTCAATTCCAACCCGGAGGGCCGACGCAGTTCTGGAAGACCCCATCTAAGGTGGCGCGATCAAGTGGTAAACGACCTCAACCAACTTGGACGAGGTATATTCTTGAAAGCTTGCGCATACAACAAAAACTAAGAAGAACGATGAACACACAAGAAGATCGAGAAAACACCATTGTAAGCTACGCATTAGCAATAAAATGAGTATCGGAACTACACTGTGATAATTTTTGTTTGTCTTTTTAATTTATTAGTATCTTGTTTTCAATGTTAATTTATTAAATAGTTTAAATATTTTTCTTTCATTTTTTTTTTAAACTAAGTAAAAACAAAAGTTATACAACAAAAAAAAAAACAATGTAAAAAAAACAGCATGTAAGTTTAAAAATAACCAACTAAAAAAATCGTATAAAATAGTAAAGAAAAATTTTTCATAATGTTAAATTCAATAAAAACCCCTGAAGAAGTTGTGAATAGCGACGAAACGTTGGGTAAAAGATAAAATGAAGTTTTTTTATTTGAATTTAAAGTCAATTGACCAAAATAGCCTGTATTACCAAATATAAATCTACAAATACCTATTTATTATTTATTAAAGAATTGTTCACAAAAAACATACATACATAGGTACATTTTGTTTTTTCACTTATTATGAGTTTATGTTGAAAGAACCACCTCCGAAGTATCTCTAAGTCATTACTGGCAAATAAATCAAAATAGTTTTTGGTTGACTATGATAAAGCTGTGTCATCAGCAAATAATGTTATTTTACCATTGAAACTTTGAACAAAGAGTGAATTCACAAAAATTAAAAACAATATTGGGCCCAAAACAGAACCTTCCAGTGGCGAAAAACTCTCAAAGAAAAAACTTTCAGCACAAAGACATTCCCTTGAAATAGGAGGCAGATCCATATTTTGGGTTATATTAGAAAAATATCCATTAAATGAATTAGCAACAGCTGAGGGATTGCTGATCAAGGAGTAACCATTTCTTAAAGAAATGTAAAAATTTTTCTTATTTTTATTCAAAATCTCATTCCTTTTTAGAGTTGGCGGCAGTATTAAGAAGTTTATTTTTAAAACAATTATCTCATCGTTTTTTGAGTCTATTATTTAGAGGATGTGTTAGTGTAATATTAGTTCATTCTTTTTTTTAATTTTTTTGAGAACAGGTTATTATTAGCAACTTGACTACAATTTGAAATAAAGAGTTTAAGTTTTTATGAAACAAATCGTAAGCTAAAGATGGATCATTGGCACTATAAAATTCTTCCAAAAATTCAAAAGTCAAAGCCATTTTAAGAGCAGAAAAATTAATTTTTTGAAAGCTGTTTACATTGTTTTGCTTGATTTTTGTTGCACTGCACTCAAACTGTATGGTGGTTAAGCTGTGATCAGTTATCCCAAGTTCTCTTACGTCCATTTTGTAGCATATATCATTATTCCTATGTAGCCTTATAAATATATAATCTAAACAAGATGGACCTCTAGTGGGTTGATTTACCAAAGAGGAAAAACCGAATGAAAAAAGCACCAAAAGAAAGTTGTTCGGATCAAAGATAAATAGAAATATTTGGAAACTATTAGAAATAAAACTCAGAAAAATGTTCGGATCAAAGATAAATAGAAATATTTGGAAACTATAAGAAATAAAACTCAGAATTAAAAAAAAAAACGCTTAATGTTTATTTCACAAAATTCAAACTAATTGGTGATAATAATAAATTCAAAAAGTCAAAAAGTCATTACATATCAAAATTAAAATTCAAATACAAACTAGATTATTTTGTTTGCTATAAGTAGGTATAAATAGTATTTATTTTTTTAATAGAATTTTATTGGCTATGATTTAGTAAGTTAAATGCAAATGCGTGACCTCAAATTTAAAGTTGTATACTAAACAAAAGTAATCAGCTGCAATTGAGTTTGACAAAATATCGATATTAAAATCACCTAACAGAATAACATTTTTTCAACTTTGACTATCCAAAAAGAAAGAGAATTCATCGGTAAAGGCGTTAACAGTGCAAAGATGCAATCTGTAAACTCCAACAAAAAAGATATTAAAAAATTTAAGCAAATCATATCAGCACTTTTTAAATTGAGTTTAGAAACTTCACACAAAATATCATTTCTATAAAACACCGCCACCCCTCCCGCTGCATAAGTATCGTTACAAGTAGCAGCGAAAGAAAAAAGTTAGAATACAAAAATTAGTTATTTCAAATTCATAAATCCATATTCCAACTAATCGCTGTAAGGCAGAATGATCCATTCGATTTGGATGATGATGACCAAAACCTCCATCCACCCGACCTAGAAGAAATTCGGGTAGCAATATCAAAACTAAAGTCCAACAAGGCTGCTGGAGCAGTTCGCCTTACGGCTGAACTCTTCAAAGCAGCGTAAGATGACTTTATGAGGAGCATATACCAACTCATCTGTACAATCTGGTCGGATGAAAGTATGCCTGACGAATGGAACCTCAGCATTGTGTGCCCTATCCACAAGAAAGGAAATATTCTAAACTGCGCTAATTGCAGAGGTATAAGTCTCCTAAATGTTGCCTATAAAATCCTGTTGGCCATTCTGTGTGAACGTCTGAACCCTTTCGCACGTTAACTGATTGGCCCCTATTAGTGTGGTTTCAGGCCCGGTAAGTCAACCGTCGACCAAATTTTCACACTTCAGCAGATTTTGGAAAAGATCCAAGAATTCCAGATCGATACTCACCACCTCACAGGGTGACGCGCTGTCATGTTACTACTTCAACATCATTCTTGAGGCAATCGTACGCAACTCGCATGCCAACACCAGCGGTACATTTTTTTAAAAATCCGTTCAATAACTTGGCTATGCTGATGATATTGACATTATTGGAAGAACGAAGCGCGCTGTCAGTGGAGAATTCGCAAGTATTGAAGTGGAGGCGGCAAAAATGGGTCTGGCTGTAAATAAAGATAAAACAAAGTATATGCTGTCCTCCGGTGAAGAAGATTTCAGCTCGGATAAAACGTCACAATGGGCATATATAACTTTGAGGTTGTCAAGGACTTTGTCTATTTGGGTTCCACTATAAGCTCTCAGAACAACATCAGTGAAGAGATCAGTCGAAGAATCACTCTTGCCAATCGCTTAGAAGGCATCTTAGTAGCAAAGCCCTATCTTAAAGGACCAAGTAGACACAATACAAGACCCTTATCATCCCGGTTCTGCTGTATGGGGCAGAAGCGTGGACACTGACAGCATCGGATGAATACAGGCTGGGGTGCTTTGAGAGAAAGATTCTTCGGGTAATATTCGGGCCTGTATGTATCAATGGAGTATGGAGGAGAAGATTCAATGACGAACTGTGCCGGCTATACAGCGACATTGACTTGATTAAGAAGCTGAAAATTCAGCGGCTTAGATGGCTGGGTCATGTGGAGCGTATGGACGAAAACGCTCCTGCCTGACGAGTCTTCAATTCCAACCCGGAGGGCCGACGCAGTTCTGGAAGACCCCATCTAAGGTGGCGCGATCAAGTGGTAAACGACCTCAACCAACTTGGACGAGGTATATTCTTGAAAGCTTGCGCATACAACAAAAACTAAGAAGAACGATGAACACACAAGAAGATCGAGAAAACACCATTGTAAGCTACGCATTAGCAATAAAATGAGTATCGGAACTACACTGTGATAATTTTTGTTTGTCTTTTTAATTTATTAGTATCTTGTTTTCAATGTTAATTTATTAAATAGTTTAAATATTTTTCTTTCATTTTTTTTTTCAAACTAAGTAAAAACAAAAGTTATACAACAAAAAAAAAAACAATGTAAAAAAAACAGCATGTAAGTTTAAAAATAACCAACTAAAAAAATCGTATAAAATAGTAAAGAAAAATTTTTCATAATGTTAAATTCAATAAAAACCCCTGAAGAAGTTGTGAATAGCGACGAAACGTTGGGTAAAAGATAAAATGAAGTTTTTTTATTTGAATTTAAAGTCAATTGACCAAAATAGCCTGTATTACCAAATATAAATCTACAAATACCTATTTATTATTTATTAAAGAATTGTTCACAAAAAACATACATACATAGGTACATTTTGTTTTTTCACTTATTATGAGTTTATGTTGAAAGAACCACCTCCGAAGTATCTCTAAGTCATTACTGGCAAATAAATCAAAATAGTTTTTGGTTGACTATGATAAAGCTGTGTCATCAGCAAATAATGTTATTTTACCATTGAAACTTTGAACAAAGAGTGAATTCACAAAAATTAAAAACAATATTGGGCCCAAAACAGAACCTTCCAGTGGCGAAAAACTCTCAAAGAAAAAACTTTCAGCACAAAGACATTCCCTTGAAATAGGAGGCAGATCCATATTTTGGGTTATATTAGAAAAATATCCATTAAATGAATTAGCAACAGCTGAGGGATTGCTGATCAAGGAGTAACCATTTCTTAAAGAAATGTAAAAATTTTTCTTATTTTTATTCAAAATCTCATTCCTTTTTAGAGTTGGCGGCAGTATTAAGAAGTTTATTTTTAAAACAATTATCTCATCGTTTTTTGAGTCTATTATTTAGAGGATGTGTTAGTGTAATATTAGTTCATTCTTTTTTTTAATTTTTTTGAGAACAGGTTATTATTAGCAACTTGACTACAATTTGAAATAAAGAGTTTAAGTTTTTATGAAACAAATCGTAAGCTAAAGATGGATCATTGGCACTATAAAATTCTTCCAAAAATTCAAAAGTCAAAGCCATTTTAAGAGCAGAAAAATTAATTTTTTGAAAGCTGTTTACATTGTTTTGCTTGATTTTTGTTGCACTGCACTCAAACTGTATGGTGGTTAAGCTGTGATCAGTTATCCCAAGTTCTCTTACGTCCATTTTGTAGCATATATCATTATTCCTATGTAGCCTTATAAATATATAATCTAAACAAGATGGACCTCTAGTGGGTTGATTTACCAAAGAGGAAAAACCGAATGAAAAAAGCACCAAAAGAAAGTTGTTCGGATCAAAGATAAATAGAAATATTTGGAAACTATTAGAAATAAAACTCAGAAAAATGTTCGGATCAAAGATAAATAGAAATATTTGGAAACTATAAGAAATAAAACTCAGAATTAAAAAAAAAAACGCTTAATGTTTATTTCACAAAATTCAAACTAATTGGTGATAATAATAAATTCAAAAAGTCAAAAAGTCATTACATATCAAAATTAAAATTCAAATACAAACTAGATTATTTTGTTTGCTATATGATAAGTAGACTTGTAGCAAGTAGGTAAAGTAGGTATAAATAGTATTTATTTTTTTAATAGAATTTTATTGGCTATGATTTAGTAAGTTAAATGCAAATGGGTGACCTCAAATTTAAAGTTGTATACTAAACACGCCGGCCGCGCTGATAACTCATCAGAATTAAGAAATACGAAAGAAAAAACATGAATGGGAAGAACAAAAAACAAAATTATTTGGATTGAAAATTACGGCTAGTTGGAATTAGTTCACAATCTGGTAATAAACATATTTTGCTGATAGGTCTTTTACAAAACCCAGTTGAAGTGCAAACGGTTACAACTCTAAGTACGTTGTCCAAACCAGGATGAACTTCAACAATACGCCCAAGCGGCCACTGAATGGAAGGAAGTTGATCATTTTTGATTATGACCAAGTCATTAACCGCAACGTTTCGTTCTAATTTCAACCATTTTGGACGCGACTGCAGGCGACCCATGTATTCTTGCTTCCATCGTTTAGAAAATACTTGTTTCATTTTTTGTATTAAGTCAAAACGATTTAAGGGGCTTGTGGTGCTGTTGATTAAGTTCGGTTCTGGTGGAGCAAGCAACGGTTCTCCGATAAGGAAATGGCCTGGTGTTAAAGGTTCCAAATCTTCAGGATCATTTGTGAGGGGGCACAATGGCCGTGAATTTAAAACGGCCTCGATTTGGGTCAGCAGGGTAGTAATCTCCTCGAAAGTCAAGGTGGAAGTGCCAATTACTCTTCTGAGGTGGTACTTGGTGGACTTGACGCCAGCTTCCCATAACCCACCGAAATGAGGCGACGCTGGAGGGATAAAATGCCAAGTGATGTTCAAATTACTGAGTGTTGGAATTATATCAGCTTGCACCGTTTTCCGAAAGTTTGATTGGTTTTGTCGAAGAATCTTGTCTGCACCGACAAAATTGGTGCCGTTATCACTATAAATGTGAGAACAATATCCACGACGAGCTACAAACCGGTTGAAAGCAGCGAGGAAAGACTGCGATGACAAATCACTCACGGATTCAATGTGGATTGCTTTTGTGCAAAGGCAGATGAAGATGCATATATATCCTTTTTTTGACGTAATTCCTCGTCCTTTAGCTGGTCGAATATTGATGGGTCCTGCGTAGTCAACACCGGTGTGGGTAAAAGGACGGGAAAACTGCACTCTGGGAGAAGGAAGATTCCCCATTATCTGCTGACATGGCTTAGGATTGTGACGATAGCAAGTTACACATTTATTGATTTCGGAACGCACTGCATTACGACCATCCAAAATCCAGTATTTTTTTCGAATTAGCGTAAGAGTAACTTGAGTGCCACCATGCAAAGTATTAGCATGTGCTTGTCGTATTATTAAGCTCGTAAAATGATGATGAGCTGGTAAAATAATTGGATGTTTTCGTTCTCTTAGTAAATTTGATCTCTGACAGCGTCCACCAACCACTAAAATACCATCAGAATTCATCTCTGGATTGAGTGTGAGGAACTGTTTTGAATGGCAAAAATCCTTTTTAGACTTCAAATGATTTAACGCATTAGGAAAAGATATTGCTTGGACTGCCTTGATCCAATAGAGAGTCCAAGTTTGTAGGTCTTCAGTCGATATGGGATCAATGATTCGAAGTGATTTATCTTTTTTGGCTGGCGTTGAATGCGAATCGAAAACATAATACGGACATCCTTAGGAGTTTGTAAAGTGATGAAAATCTTTCTATAAAGCAATCTGAGATGGTGACAGCATGGATATGATGAGTTTTCGGTTCAGCTTGGACTTCACTTGTGTTTATGTCGTTAAAGTCGGAAATTTTGTCTGACCATTGAGATTCGGCTTGCATTAAAGTAGTTGGTCCTTGCCACCACAGCTTATGATTAACAAGTTCTTTTGCCAACATTCCTCTTGTAGCACAATCTGCAGGGTTATCGGACGTTGGATTGTGCTTCCATTGCTGCGCTGAAATAGTTTCAAGAATTTCGGAAACCCGGTTTGCAACGAAAATCTTCCATCGGTTGACATCCCTTTTCAACCATGTCAATACAATTTGCGAGTCAGTGCAAGCGAAAACATTTTCATCGCTTATATTGAGATGTAGCCCGGATCTTATGTGTTTTAGCAGTCTAACCAACAGTAAAGCACCACACAACTCAAGCCTTGGTATGGATATGGGCTTGCCAGGTGCAACTTTGGTCTTTGCAGTTAGTAGTGCGACATGTATTGATCCATCAGTTTTGACTATTCTTAGGTATACGGTAGCTGCATAAGCGTTTGAAGATGGATCACAATACGCTTGCAGTTGGTAGGAAAGGTTTTTGGAAAAGGTGTTAAGCCATCGAGGAATTTGAAGAGATGGTAAATTTATTAACCCATCCAGAAAGTTTTGCCAATCTTTTAAGACTTCGTTTGGAATTTGTTCATCCCAATCAAGATTGAATTGCCATAATTGCTTCAGCAATCCAACCACTTGGATCGTATAGACGGGCGATAACAGACAACACTGACCGTTTTGTTGTTGGTAAATGAACGGTATCAAATTTTATGCTGAAGGATAAATTATCTTTAACAGGTTGCCAATATATGCCCAGAGCTTTGACAGTTTCATTTTTGTTGAAAGATAAGGGCTGTTGAAATTTCGCGATTTTTTGGAGGAATAGAAGCCAATACTTCAGAGGAATTGCTTACCCACTTCCGCAATTCAAAACCACCTGCTTTCAAAAGGTTATTTAATTCTCTTTTTAAGTTAAAAGCATACCTGACTGAGAAAACATCATCCACATAGATATCAGTTTGCGCTACTTTTGCAGCCAAAGGGAATGAGTTTTGCTCTTCGAATGCCAGTTGATGTAAAGTTTTGATAGCCAGGTATGGTGAACAAGAGCCGCCGAACATCACGGTATTTATAGCATAGTCTTCCATCGGGTTATTTGGGTTGTTTCTCCATACTATACGTTGAAAATCGGCATCAGCAGCGGGCATTTGGATTTGCCGATACATTTTGGCAATATCGGCACTGAAGGCAATATTGTGAAAACGCCAGTTGAGAATGATAATTATGATGTCATTTTGCAGTGGTGGTCCAGCAAACAAGATATCGTTCAAGGACTTCCCATTGGTTGTTTTCCTGGAAGCGTCATAAACAACTCGCATCTTGGTGGTGGAACTGTCTTCTTTCATAACTGCATGATGAGGGATGTAATTGCAGTTGTACGCAGTAGATTCATGAGTAAGATGTACGACATGGTCTTCTTCGGTTGTGAACACCCGATGCATATGGCCTAGTTGGATATATTCGGCCATAACTTCCTTAAACTTTTCTTGATACTCAGAATTTTTAAGAAAACTCCTCTCTAGCTGTAATTGGCGGTGGATTGCTGTATCTCTCGATCTTCCTAAAACTGCATGTTTGTCGACGTAGGTTTTGAATGGCAGGCGAACTATGAATCTTCCATCTGCATTCCGTCGATAAGTTTCTTTATAAAACAATTCAAACCACTTTTCGTCCGGAGAGAGAATACGTTTTTCGGGCACACTTTCAAGCTCAAAAAATTTACGAATCATGACGTCAGTATCGGAGCGAAGAAAGAAATTTGAAATGGTTTTGGTTTTTCCCTCGTCAAAATTTACTTGGCCGCAGATGATCCACCCAAGCTTGGTCTCCTGGGCAATTGGATCACCATTTGCACCCCTTCTTAGTCCATCCATCATGATTTGAGCATAGGCGTCTGCTCCTAATAGAATATCGATTTTCCCAGGTGTGCGGTATGTGGGATCAGCTAATTGTAGCTTTTCAAGATGTGGTCATCTACGAAGTGGTATTTGACGGGTGGGTAAAAGGCTTTATATGTTTGGCAAGATGAAAGCGTCAACACAAAAGGTGAAAGATTTGTCGATTGGTGATTGAATCTTAAGGACGGTGCTGTTTCGAGCTGTTTTCAATGATGATGCTCCCAAACCACTGATATTGGCCTGGATGGGATTTCGGAGCAGCTTTAGAGACTGAGCGGCTTGCTCGGTGATTAGGGTTGCTTGTGATCCTGAATGTAAAAGTGCTCGTAGATTGTGAACAGTACCGTCTGTGGATTTTATGTGGACAATGATGGTTGCTAATAACACCTCATGTGCAACTGCGTTCGTTGGCTTGACATGTAGGCTGCCATGAGTATGGTTATCATTGTCTGGTTTAAAGATGGAAGCTTTGGGTAAAAATGATTGCTTCAAAGCTTGGTTCTTCGGAAAATGAATAGCAGGATTGTGGAGCAACGTGTTATGGCAGTTCCCACATTCACCACAATTTCGGGGACTGGTGCAGTTTTTTATCTGATGGTTGTACGCAAAACAGTTATAGCAGTAATTTTGTTTCTGAATTACCTGTTCCCTGTCAGCTACAAGCAGTGCGAGAAACTTTGCGCACTGACGTATAACGTGGTTACCTTCACAAACGCAACACTTGATTGGAGATCTTACTTCAGACTGCGTCTTCAAGTGAAAAGATTTCGGATGCTTTGGCTTGTGAGCATTGTTAAAACTTTGGGTTATATCCTTCGACTTTAGAGTGGATGCTGGCTTCTCCCATTGAGCTTTGTTTGATGTCATTTCTTCAATGGTACGAATCCGAACCTCGATACCATCAGATATTTCCTTGAAAGTGGAAATATATGTTTTCTGACCAGAAGACTGTTCCCAAAACCCTCTGGTATTGTGAGGCCATTTTTCGGCAAAATAAAATACCAAATTGGTTCGAAATGTTTTTGCTCAAAACCAAGTGATTTTAAAACGCAAACGCATTCCTTGCTCACGTTTAACAAATGAGTTAAGCTAGCTGCATCTTCAGATTTGATGATCGGCAAAGAAAAAAATGATTTCATGTGCTTGGAAAAAAGGACACGCTTATTTTCGTATCATTCACACAATAATGTATAAGCTTCTTCATAATTTTCTGCTAACAGTGGTAGTTCTCCAATTACCTTAAGCGCATCACCAACCAAAGAGCTTCTTAGATAATAGAACTTTTGAATGTTGCCAATAGCATTGTTCTCATGGATCATGGATTTAAACAAACTGTTGAACAAAGACCAATTTGTATACGTACCATCGAAAGTTGGGATTTGGATTTTCGCAAGATTAGGAAAACTCGACACTGAAATTTCAGCTTGATTCACTAAAGCATTAACTGTCCCTTGGGAATTGGGTACTGAACCGCAAACGGGCGTTGGTTCAGCGTGTGCGGTAATGGCGGTAAGTCCTTCTTCAACTTCAGAACAGGCTTCGATAAAGATTTCTTCGAATCTGTTCATCCAATCTTCGGTGGTGTATTGCTTGGTGGTTTAATCGTCTTCATCCAGAATCAAAGCATTATTCGCTTTGAAATTATCGTAATGAGACTTTAATGTTGCAAGGCGGTTTTTACATGCTGCAATTATTCGCTTCTCTGCTGGTAATTTTCGGTGGTTGAGAAGACTCTTTTCAACCTGGGTGAACAACGATTGCTGTTGGTGGAATAGTTTTACTGATGTGGCATTGGGTTTTGGAGTCATTTTTAGAAAATTAAAAATTGATTTAACCGGATAAAAATTGTTAAACTTTGAAAGAATGAAATGAAACACAAACGTTCCGGGTTTCGGCACCAAAAATGTTCGGATCAAAGATAAATAGAAATATTTGGAAACTATTAGAAATAAAACTCAGAAAAATGTTCGGATCAAAGATAGATAGAAATATTTGGAAACTATTAGAAATAAAACTCAGAATTCAAAAAAAAAACGCTTAATGTTTATTTCACAAAATTCAAACTAATGGGTGATAATAATAAATTCAAAAAGTCAAAAAGTCATCATATATCAAAATTAAAATTCAAATACAAACTAGATTATTTTGTTTGCTATATGATAAGTAGACTTGTAGCAAGTAGGTAAAGTAGGTATAAATAGTATTTATTTTTTTAATAGAATTTTATTGGCTATGATTTAGTAAGTTAAATGCAAATGCGTGACCTCAAATTTAAAGTTGTATACTAAACAAAAGTAATCAGCTGCAATTGAGTTTGACAAAATATCGATATTAAAATCACCTAACAGAATAACATTTTTTCAACTTTGACTATCCAAAAAGAAAGAGAATTCATCGGTAAAGGCGTTAACAGTGCAAAGATGCAATCTGTAAACTCCAACAAAAAAGTAATGAATTCTAGATATTAAAAAATTTAAGCAAATCATATCAGCACTTTTTAAATTGAGTTTAGAAACTTCACACAAAATATCATTTCTATAAAACACCGCCACCCCTCCCGCTGCATAAGTATCGTTACAAGTAGCAGCGAAAGAAAAAAGTTAGAATACAAAAATTAGTTATTTCAAATTCATAAATCCATATTCCAACTAATCGCTGTAAGGCAGAATGATCCATTCGATTTGGATGATGATGACCAAAACCTCCATCCACCCGACCTAGAAGAAATTCGGGTAGCAATATCAAAACTAAAGTCCAACAAGGCTGCTGGAGCAGTTCGCCTTACGGCTGAACTCTTCAAAGCAGCGTAAGATGACTTTATGAGGAGCATATACCAACTCATCTGTACAATCTGGTCGGATGAAAGTATGTCTGACGAATGGAACCTCAGCATTGTGTGCCCTATCCACAAGAAAGGAAATATTCTAAACTGCGCTAATTGCAGAGGTATAAGTCTCCTAAATGTTGCCTATAAAATCCTGTCGGCCATTCTGTGTGAACGTCTGAACCCTTTCGCACGTTAACTGATTGGCCCCTATTAGTGTGGTTTCAGGCCCGGTAAGTCAACCGTCGACCAAATTTTCACACTTCAGCAGATTTTGGAAAAGATCCAAGAATTCCAGATCGATACTCACCACCTCACAGGGTGACGCGCTGTCATGTTACTACTTCAACATCATTCTTGAGGCAATCGTACGCAACTCGCATGCCAACACCAGCGGTACATTTTTTTAAAAATCCGTTCAATAACTTGGCTATGCTGATGATATTGACATTATTGGAAGAACGAAGCGCGCTGTCAGTGGAGAATTCGCAAGTATTGAAGTGGAGGCGGCAAAAATGGGTCTGGCTGTAAATAAAGATAAAACAAAGTATATGCTGTCCTCCGGTGAAGAAGATTTCAGCTCGGATAAAACGTCACAATGGGCATATATAACTTTGAGGTTGTCAAGGACTTTGTCTATTTGGGTTCCACTATAAGCTCTCAGAACAACATCAGTGAAGAGATCAGTCGAAGAATCACTCTTGCCAATCGCTTAGAAGGCATCTTAGTAGCAAAGCCCTATCTTAAAGGACCAAGTAGACACAATACAAGACCCTTATCATCCCGGTTCTGCTGCATCCAAACACAAAAATGTGTAGGATGAAGCCAGGAAAGAATGAGACAGAAATATACATACTATTTTTCTGACGGAAGTAACGCTCAGTATTCCAATATGGCGGCACCGATGACTCGCATTAGCTCACCGTATGCACGAACGAGTGAGAATATAAATACTATAATCTTACTCATTCATGCACGTGCTCCATGGCATTTGTTTGTTTTGATCAATGTAGGGATGGGCAAGTAAAAAATATATCGATATTTATCGTATCGATATTCTTTAACAGTATCGATAATTATCGGGTGAAAAAAATCAATATATCGATATATCGTCAGTTTTCTCATGATTATTCATACATATTACGAAAGCATTCAAAATTCGTAAAAAAGAATAGACATGAAGAAAACGGTATGTTTTTTTTTAAATGTTGTTTTGGCTAAAAATACAAATAAGGGACATCTCTGTTTATAAATGACTGAATTTTATAAATAAAAATTTGGAACATAAACACAAGAGTTTGAACTTCTTTGCTCGGAAACTGTGTTATGTTTCATTGTATGCATTTTATTTTAAGTTGCATGAATGAATTAAATTGGGGAAAAGCGCACTGCGACCTTAAAGATCTATTGTGCCCCTTTTAGAGCTGGATGAGGATACTCGTCCTACAGCACTTCCTCCAAATTGGTTTCTTTTAGGAAGGTTAGTATTTGAGGTATTTTTAAAGAAGGTAATCTGCCCTTATTTTTATCTGGTAACTACCCAGGTTTTTGAAGTGAAACTTCTTTAGGTTCCTAGGTGGAACCTGAACAGGCTGGACGCAAATCTTTTTAAGGGAGTGATCGGGGAAGGGGCAGATGCTGTGCTCCAAGTACAAGGACCTGCCGAAACGAAAGCTGAAGCCACGATGCAACTAATTCGGCTCGCTTGTGATTCTTCAATGCCCCGAACGAGAGGTGCCAACAGAAACAGAGACCCAGTGTACTGGTGGACAGAGGAGTCACCAGGGGTAGAAGAAGAAGAAACGCTGAACCTATGGAGGACGCTCTAGCGAAGTTCAGAACCAAGAGATCCGAGCTCAAGAGGGCCATCAAATCGAGCAAGAAAGAGAAATGGGAGGATCTCCGCCGTGATGTCAACAGCGACCCCTGGGGACTAGGCTACAAGATCGTAACGCGCAAACTCGGAGCGCATGGGACTTCCCCTGTCCTCAGCGAAGAAAAAATGGTGCGCATCGTGGACACACTGTTCCCAACGCATCCCGTCAGAACACCCGACAACACACCGGTACTAGGACATGATATCCTATCTTTTAGCGAGGAGGAGTTGAACATAGCGGCGCAGTCCCTGCAAAATAAAAGAGCCCCTGGTCCTGATGGAATCCCCGCAGAAGTCCTAAAACTCACCGCCCAAACATGTCCCCAGTTGCTGCTAAACATGTTTAACAGCTTCCTGGAGGAAGGCGTCTTTCCTAAGAGCTGGAAGAAACAACGGTTGGTGCTCATTAGCAAAGGTAAAGGAGACCCGGATTCCCCATCGGCGTACAGACCTCTGTGCATGCTAGACACCGCGGGGAAGCTCTTGGAAAAGCTATTGAAACCACGTCTTACAGCGGCAGTACAAGCGTCGGGCGATCTATCAGAGAGGCAGTACGGCTTTCGGAGAGGCCGCTCTACAATTGGAGCAATACAGGAAGTAGTGCGCGCCACCCAAATCGCCCAGCAAGGAAACCACTACTCAAAGAAAATCGTCTTGCTGGCAACGCTAGATGTACGAAATGCCTTCAACTCGGCCAGGTGGAGCGATATACTAACTGCGCTCGAACGGAAATTCCGCATACCAGCATATCTCCTGCGGATGGTGAAGGACTATCTCAGTGATCGAGAGTTGCACTACGAGACCACAGAAGGCCCGCGAAGGAAGGAAGTAACATCTGGTGCAGCGCAGGGATCAATCTTAGGGCCAGATCTCTGGAATATATCCTACGACGACATCCTCCGCATGGAGATGCCTGACGATTCCTTTCTGGTCGGGTACGCTGACGACATCGCCGCGGTGATTACGGCACGAGACACCGATAGCGCGCAAAGAAAGTTAAACCAGCTCATGCGCCGAACCAACTCTTGGATGGAAGAGCACGGACTGAACCTAGCAACGGAGAAAACTGAGATAGTTCTTCTGACAAGGAAGAGGATTCCAACACAAATAAACTTCCAAATCGGGGCAGATGTAATAAGAAGTAGCGCGGCAGTGAAGTACCTGGGATTGAGACTCGACACAAAGCTAACCTACTGGCAACAAATAAAGGCAGCTACGGAAAGAGCCTCAAAAACTACTACATCACTGAGCAGACTGATGGCCAACGTGGGGGGACCAACGGCCAGTAAACGAAGACTACTGATGGCTACAACACATTCCATCCTTCTGTACGGCAGCGAAATCTGGGCGGACGCACTAAAGCAGGAGAAGTACCGGAAACAGATGGCGGTAGTGCAAAGATGTGGAGCTCTACGTGTGGCCAGCTCCTACCGAACGGTGTCGGAACCAGCCGTCCTTGTTGGCGCTGGAGTGACCCCTATCGATCTCCTAGCTACAGAAAGGAAATACGTCTTCGACAAGAAAGCGGAAGTCGGAGTGGAAGCAGCATCCGAGGAGGCTAAACAACTGACGAAGCAGAAGTGGCAAGAGCGCTGGAGCTCGGAAAGCAGAGAACGATGGACGGCGAGGCTGATCAGGAATGTGGCTGAGTGGAAGAACCGGAAACACGGTGAGGTTAACTATTACGTCACTCAGTTACTCACCGGACACGGATATTTCAACGCCTTTCTCCACAAGATCGGAAAAATAAACAGCTCAGCCTGCCAGTATGGCGACTCCCAAGAAGACGACTTACACCATACCTTCTTCGCCTGTAGCAGATGGGAACCCGAAAGAGCTGAACTAGAGCGAAACATCGGAATGATCACTCCAGACAATATAGTCCAAAAAATGATGGCCAGTGAGGAAAATTGGAACCGGGTTAACAAATACGCCCAATATATTCTCAGAAGAAAAAAAAGAGAAGAAGAATTTGATCGGCAAACTGTTGAGCCCGCTATATAATCCCGTAAGGGAAACATGACAACCCCCTGAAGTAATGCAAACAGCGGTCCCGGGGGGTGGGTCAGAAGCTAAAAAGGGTTATAGGGGAGTTTTAGTCGGTATGTTTTTATGCAGCGAACAGTCCGACACACGGGGATGGTCATGGGTCAACGCCAAAAAGACCTCCTTACGGTACGTTAAGTATTTCTCCCAGTTCCCTTAAAGGAAAAAAAAAAAAAAAAAAAAAAATTATTATTATTATTATTATTATTATTATTATTATTATTATTATTATTATTATTATTATTATTATTATTATTATTATTATTATTATTATTATTATTATTATTATTATTATATTATTATTATTTTTATTATTATTATTATT